>OZ026613.1:69793669-70158669 GCA_964020975.1 Hermodice carunculata | reverse complement strand
TTCAGTTCGCATTCAATGTTTTACATCCTAGTCAGCATGGTTTCAAGAAGCTGCATTCAACAGAAACGGTGGCTGTTAAATTTATTGACAGAATATCGAAAAAAAAATGGATACGTGAGAAGTACCTGCAGCCATATACCTAGACCTATCTAAAACCTTCCCTACTTTAGACCACAGTATACTTTTGCATAAATTACAGCATTATGGAGTCGACAGTACTCCACAAAAACGGGTTCGAAACTTATCTCACAAGTAGATCACAATACGTCCAATTATAAGATGTCTGTTCGGAAACATTATCTATTTGCACAGGAGTACTGCAAAGTTCCATTCTAGGACAATTGCTCTTCATCACCTATATGATTATGAAACTATCTGGTGAGAGAATTAGAAACCAAACCCCGTTTGTGGAAAGCACGTACGCATAAAAATTTGCATACTTTGACCGCCTGGGGGATGGGGGGGGAGGGTTGTCGACCAAGATCGAGTAAACGGGCATAAATATCCCACATCCCCTGGTTGGTAATTTCAAGCCTTCATATACTAATCTTTTGCTAATGTTACTTATTTGATGAATCTGTATGTCTGAGTGCCAACCCAGACATTTTGTTTTTCCAAGAATTCTTTTCTTTCTTTCTTTCTTTCTTTCTTTCTTTCTTTCTTTCTTTCTTTCTTTCTTCTTGCCGACCAGATTTGTCCGGAGTTTTTCTCGGACCCTACTATTCCCAAAACCACCAAACTTGCCATGGTGACTGACCCACCAGTGAAATTAGGCACCTGACTTGGAATAGTCATGATGATTAAAATTATGCAAATGAGGGGCAATTAAAATTTTAAAAGCCCCATATCTTCTAAACTATTGGAGATAGAAACGAAGTTCTAACTTACACATATAGGTTTGAGACAACTGACAAATCCAATAGCATACAAACAAAACTTGGGGAAATTTATTGTGTGCTAAATTCACCAAATTTCTCCCCAGTCCACATACAAGCCTTGAACTGCTTGCTGTATGACCTATTGCTTGACCTCCATGGTGCCAGGCAAGCATTTTGCATTCAAATCAGCTTGAACCTGTCTCATAGCTTTCTGTCCATGCATGCTAAGTGTACGCTTTGCAAGGTTTGGGTCTTGTAGCAAATTGGGGGGGGGGGGGGGCTCCCAACAACTGTGTAATGAGGCTCTGAATAAAATACAGAGTATCTCTTTCTGTTCATGCATGAACAGATTGACTCCATGATACCATAAGCACCAGGCAGGCTTTTGTTTCCACTAGTGTCCCAGCTGGCCCGTTTTTGGGTGAGGCAATGTCAGTCTGCGGAGCTTATCAGTCCCAAAGGAACTTACACTCCCGACTTCTAGGCAAAACAAGCCTGAGTGTACCCTCTGTTAAAAATAGACAACATACAGAGCTGAGTTGACCAAACCTAGGAGGATAGAATTTGTGACATCTCAGTGGACACTTTCATGTCTTAGTTTCCTTGTAACCAGTGAGATGAAGCCTGTTCTTCATAGCCAATACTGAGACAGTATAGTTTTGTCTTGGTTCAAAGATACATGTTTATGTAGTTTCTTGACAGCTTCTGTTAAAATTTGTTCATGTAATAAAGGAAGAAAGACAGTTTTGTATTGCATGTATACACATCCCTCAGAATTATAATACGTGTGCACTGTACATGCACATATACTCATCAATACTGCCCAGAAGGGCTGACCCTATTAGGAGTGGGCACTTTTCTCTGGTCGTGAGGGTGCTCACTGTAGAGAGATTTCACTGTACAGTGGTACTTGCAATTTAAGACAACCCCGTATGCCAGACAAAAGTAATCACATAGGACAGGTGGTCTTTCTTTCCTTCCTTCCTTCCTTCCTTCTTTCTTTCTTTCTTTCTTTCTTTCTTTCTTTCTTTCTTTCTTTATGACCAAGTTGGTCCAGAGTTTTTTTCAGACACTATTTTTCCAAAAACCACCAAACTTGCCATGGTGACTGACATTAGCAGTGAAATCGTGCATCTCATTTGGAAGAGTCATGATGTTTAAAATTATGCAAATTTTAGAGGCAACAAAAATTTTAAAAGTGCCATATCTTCCAAACTATTGAAGATGGACTCAAAATTTTAATGTGCATATATACCTTTGTGACACTTGCCACTGTTATGGACAGTACAGTTGTAGACTTTCAAATTATGCTGATACATTCGAAAGTTTAAAAGTTGAATATCTCCAAAACTATTGTACATAGAGATGCTCATTCCAACTTCAATTTATAAGTTTGTGGCAAATCCGCATCCAATGAACCATTAATCAAGGTTGTAGGAATTTAATTTATGCAAATTAGGTGAATATGCAAAATGTAAATCTTTAATAGCTTCAAAACTATTATAGAGGGGCCATTCCTACTTCAATTTATGGGTTTGTGGCACAGCCCCATCCAATGAACATTAAACTAAAGTTCTTCTTTTCTAGTTATATTTGTTAAACATTTGGTACTGCGTTCACTCATTAAAGGCGTTTAACAGCGCACCGTCAACTTGCCGTCTCGTGTGTTGTTTTCACAAATGACTTGCCATGTGCCTCTTCAAGATTTAATCGTATTCTTTACGCTGATGATACAACACTCACAAGTTCTCTTTTAGCTCCTTCAAACTGAGTAACGATGATCTCGATAATGAACATATAGCCAACAATATTAACTCTGAACTTGATCAAGTCCATGACTGATTAGCTGTAAATGAACTTTCCTGAAATGTACCTAAAACTAAATTCATGATCTTTCACTTTCCACAACGTATACTCAATATAAACTTTAATCTCAAAATTAAAGACACCATTATTGAATGAACTTCCGAGTTTAATTTTTTTTTTGGGGGGGGGATTGCAGATTAAACAAAATTTAAACTGGAATGCACATATAAACGAGATTGGCAATAAACCTTCAACAGTCATTGGTATTCTAAGACGACTTCAGAGGTTCATACCCACTAAAGGGTTCTTACACATTTATAATTCCATCGTTTTGTCCCATATAAATTATGCTATTCTCACTTGGGGATTCTCGTGTGATCGTATTGTTAGGGTACAAACAAAGACATCCGCATGATATGTTCAGCAAATCACATTGCTCATACGGAACTTCTTTTTAAACAGTTAAATATGCTGATAGGAAAAGATTTGCTCCATTGACAATCTCCTAATCTTTACTATCGCTACATCAATAACGAATTACCTGATTATTTCACCAACATGTTTTCCCCTATGGTCCTTTTCTCTTCATATGACCAAGTCGGGAGACAAGACAGGTCTGGGTCTCATTGTTCGATTGAAAACAGACTTAGGCTACTATACTTTACTGGCATTTATATTTTCCATGTACATTAACTAGTGGTGTTTTGCAGAGTTACAAAGAAAATATATTGGGGGGGGGGGTACGGGCGCACCTCCCGCACCCCCTCTGAATCCGCGCCTGTACAAACAAAGCTAACTAGAATGGAGCAAGTTTGAGCATACTGGTTTATACAAAATGATTTGACCTATTACGGAATAAGAATGTGTATGAAATTTATCAGTTGTATTTGAATGTGTAAGCAATCAATTTGAAAATATGGTGTATGCACTTTTCAGATAAGGCATGTTGAGGCGTTGCACAACGGGGTATGTCACGCAATCAATTTGAAAATATGGTGTCGTTTGCACTTTTCAGATAAGGCATGTTGAGGCGTTGCACAACGGGGTATGTCACGGTGTCTGGTGATAGCCTATCTGGGTGAGTAATGGGTTAGGATGCAAATATGTTATTAAAGTAGCCTCGTGATTAATTTTTAGCCCATTGGTAGTAAATTTGAGGTTTTCAGTTTAAACAAATCGGGGACCTTAAGAACCTTGAGCACTTTTAATAAGGGGTCAGTATGTGCATAGAAATGTGCGGGAACAAATCAGGCGAGAAGCAGGGGTTGGAGGTTTTTTTTGTTTGGTTTTTTTTTTGGCGGGGTTTTTTTTGTTGGTGTGTTTTTGTTGGGTTTGGTTTTTTTTGTTTTGTTTGGTTTGGTTTGGTTTGATTTGGTTTGGTTTGGTTTGGTTTTTGTTTTGTTTTATTTTTTTGGTTTTGGTTTTTGGGGGGGGTTGGGTTTTTTTTTTTTTTTTTGGTTTTTGTTTTTGTTTTTTTTTTTTTTGGTTTTTTGTTTTTGGTTTCGTTTTTGTAGTTTAAAGATGCGATCACTGGGATAACCCCGAACAAATATCGAGTAATTAATTGATATGTGGCAGCAAAAGGATTGGGGGGGGTGTTTTGCTATGTTATGGGTTTTTTTAACTAAATGACATAGTGTCCAGACCTCCAAGCTAGCCTATGTTAAAAGTGGGATATCTCCTTCCTGAGGGAGGGCGAGCGCCGAAGGCGCGAACCATCGCTCGGTGGGGGCGGGGTCTGGAGCGGCACGCTCCCCCGGGGAAAAAATGAAATTTGCACCTTCATTTCCTCCATTTTTAACCATTTTAGGCACCATCATAGACATATTATGCGCCTATATATAGTACAACAACACGGCAAAACAATACAACTTTAGAGCCACCGATGGAATAATGCTACTTTATATATATATATATATATATGTGTGTATATATATATATATATATATATATATATATATATATATATATATATATATATATATATATATATATATATATATATATATATATTACAAAAAGCGGGAGACATTTCATAAAAAGCAAGAGAGCGGGAGACTTTGTAAAAAAAAAAAGTACGAAAAAGGGGGAGACTTGGAGGCTCTGCAGTCTCTTGATTATTCCAACAGAACGAGTGTCATTATTTGCAATTTTGCTTTTGGGGCGTTTCAGTTTAATTTTTCATGGATTATTAATTCAAGGATTGAAGGAAGTCAAACTCATTCGTTCTTTCTAAATGCTTATCAAGAACTTTTAGATCTATAGAGATATTTTTATTTCTAATAAAGGTACATCTATTTCTGTTGGATTGAACATATCTCTATTTCTTCTAGGTTTCTCTTATTTTTATAACTGCAGGTGTGGCACCTTACATTTTGGCGCCCCCGCCCGGTCAACAAGTGAAATAGGGCGCAAAGACACGTGACAAATCTTGGTGCTGAGAGCGAGAGGATTCACTCGTCCTTCTTGTATTTGCCGAATACGGTCACGCACTAATCAGCTCGGAATTCAACGACACAATTTCACAAAAGGTGGTTGCGGGGAGAACGAGAGAACCACAAAACCAAGACAAGATCTGCGAGTGAAGTGTTCCAAAAGAGAGACAGAGTATGTAGAATGCTAGTTCATGTCCTTATCTAGTATTTTTCCCCAAAAGTTGTGCTGCAGTCAGTGCAGACGTTTTCAAGTCCAGTCATGAATGCATGTCAAAACTCCACTCCCACTAACACTATAGCCTCAATTTCGTAAGTTAAATCGCTGTTTTGAACTTTTGGGTCTGACAAAGTGTCCCACAAACTGTCGTTCGTGTGTGCATGGTAGTCAACTCTCCCGTTCCTACCGGGACCTTCCCGTTTAAGAGTCCTAAAAATTGATTAAAATGACAGCATTTTTACTTTTGTGGCCAAATTGGCATTCTTCTGTGTTTTCGCGCATTTTTATAAAAAGTCTCCAGTCCTGATCACAGAGGTCTGGGAGTTCATCCTTCATTCATCATTGTATATGTATTCTGGCAGCAGAACATGAATAATTCGTGCTCTGCTACCAGTTAATGTAAGTTGGTAAACGTGTCTACGCTGGTTCCCACATAACAGACGACTAAAACTATTAGCAGAAGTTCCGTAAAAGGTAAAACCACGCAGGAATTATAAATGCTGCTTACGTTATACTAGTCTATACTATAGGACCATGGTAAAGCACCGTATTCTGCCAGCATTCAAAATGAACTTGTCATGGCCATGGAAGTGTTAAATGGATATCCGTCATCCATGTCAGAAAACGGAACTTCTGACAGAAGGTCGAGCATTCTTTATGGCAAGTTCTACCTTGGAGGATTTCCTTCCTCCTCGAAGGTTTTATCGTGGACCTATATAGCCTATTAGGCCTAATTCCTCCATGGTTTGACTGGGTCCATGATTTGATATTGATGACCACAGACAAAGTTAATTAGTATATATAAAATTATAAATATATATAAGTTCCTTGTATATATGGCAAGCTGTTATAACATTTGATCCAAATGTAAGATACAACTGTATCAAAAATTTGTATTATAGGTATCATGAAATCAATTTTAGATATCTTTAAGGATGTCCGACTTGATACCAGTAATTGAATAATAGATATCTATAACTTAACAATCTTTAAAGATATGAAAAAAAACAACAATTTTTAGATATTTATAATTCAAGCATGTTTAAATGTATATTTAAACATGCTTATTATAAATCAATTTTAAAATTTTATCCAGAAAGAGGACAAATTATAGACATCTCAATTTTTGATATCTGAAAATCATTTATAGATATCTATGGGTTGCCGTTTTGCTATTTATCCTGTATTTCTTGATATCAAGAATGGAATTCCTCATATCAAAAAGTCATTCATCCTGATATCAAGAATTACAAACTACTTTTTGATATCAAGAATTCAAAGACAAAGTAATACAATGAACAGTCCCTTCACTGCAGAACTTTTCTTTAGTTGCAAAATGGCAGAAGAGTGGGGACTGGACATGCTTTCTGCACCCCTAGCTGCGATAAGCAGAGAAAGGGTGACAGAAGATGAAAGTTCGAATGATGAGGCATCTGTTGATCTCACAAAACTACAACCTCACCGTCAGAACATCTATCTGCTACAATGGACCTTTCTATAAATCTAAGTAAATCATCCTTGCCAGTGTCAGTGGCCTCTTGTTCAGTTGCCATATTGTTGGCAGGAAGATTGATTGATAATCCAGCACTCATGATGTCAGGAAAGATTGTCAGTAGTAGCGGTAGCAGTATATAACAGCTTTAAATATATAAAGTTCCATTATTAGTTCCAACAGGTTCTGCAAAGACTTGCGGTCAACTAAGTATATAGGTTTATTATGTAAGAATGTGTATTTCTGTCATATTTGGGGCCAGAAGTAATGTCAGGAGTCACTTTGCCAGGTTGGACATTACGAGTAAATTCACCTGCATTAAGGAGGGTAGAGGGAAAGGAGGAGAAGTCTAGGCATTCAGGCTGCTGGCCGATCCTATTTGCGCAATTGGATTAACTGATAATGTGATTGATAAGGCAAGCGAGTTGTGTATTCCAGTCCCCCTCGAATACACGCGTCCCATCCGTTTATGCTGCAATTTGCATGATAAAGTCCGAAATTCGCGCAAAAACCTACTAGGTAACTTTGCCCGTTTGCGGCTTCAATGTTTCTTTTCAACTGTCATGATGCTTTATACTGTTGGAAAGCTCAAGATTTTGTCTCTTTGTGTAACAAGGTCTCTAATTGGCTAAAAATGAAGAATTCCTGGGATATCCCTCCAAGGAAAGCGTAAAATACGTCTAAAGGGGGAAAAAGACACATTCAAAATGAAAGATGAGAAGCATGTATATAACACACAATGTATCATCATTAACCATAATGACAGATTTAAATGTAAATCTACGTAACCTTTCCCCTAAATTGAGGTTGAGTCAACAGCTTTCCTTAACAAAGAAAGCTGTTGACCTGGGACATATTACCTTGATTGATATTATCTACAGCTCTCATTTAAATAGTGTTTCATTACTCTGGAAATTAGATAAAAACCTTGCAGCAGACAACATTTGACCAGTAGCCAGGTTTAGCTGCTAAAAGTGTTAAAACCCAGGGTTAAAATGTATGTTGTAACAGCCATAACCAATAAAACACTCTGAATCACCTTTCATTTTCTTGCAGATACAAGCAGATCCTTATGATGTGACAGCACCAAAAGTTAGACATAGGAAGGACAAGAAACATTTATCTGTGATACAGACATAAATCCGTCATGGGTTCTCTGCGAAAAATGTTCACCGTGTTTGTGCAGGCCATTGTCATGGCCTTTGTTTTACATTTGGTACAAAGTGATGTGTTTAGCGCCATCACTCACCTGGAGAAGGTACTGCATGTGGAGAAAGATCTGGCAAAAGAATTACGACTTTATATACAGGAGGAACACCAGAGACTAGAAAAATTAACACGGTAAGTATACATATACATGTAAGCTCCTTTCCACACTGATATAGGAGTTTTTTGTGATGGAAGGAGAGAAGTCAACTATATTACAATATATATGCCAAGTGTTCTGTCCTAAAATAGTGTGATTATGAAACTTGTAAACATTTTATCAGACAGATGTGTCACAGTTTTAAGCACATTGTGTTCAGTGTTTCTATTAAGCCCCAAATGGGGGTATAATACCCTTTCAAAACCTGCAATACCATCTGACAAAATTTGAAAGGGTCACAAGTCGTAATTATTTACATGTAAAATTTGTGAAAGTCTAGTCCTGTGCCCTGAATTTCCTTTCTTGTGACCCCCTGAAAAAATCATAATGAAGCACTGCTGTGTTGTTATCAGTAATGTATACCATTTGTACATTGCACTTGTTCATTTGAAATTCAAGCAGCGTGGTTTGCTTGCAAAATGGACAATGTTGTACCTGTATGTACCAAGATTTATCTATTTACATACTGTGAGGCAGTACTGTTCTTTTTTTTCTGTCAGTTATTTTTGTGTGGGGGTAACAAAAGGAACATATTTTAGCAAAGTGAAAGTTGGTAGGATGTGTTAGATATCACCTTGGGCTGTCATACTGTCCACATGCTGTTCACACAAGAGCTTGTTTTTGTGAGTGGGAGGTACCAGGCAGACATGGCTTGCTCACATTCTTGGGCTTGTCACCAGTCAACAGAATGTGCCTCTGTGTCAAGTAAGGTCATTGTTCTATGAACACTTTAGTTTGAGCATATCTGACCTCAGTCCCATACTCCAGTGAGTTAATTATGTTTACTACCTGTAAAGAAACGGCTCAAATTAAAATGGCTACCTGAAAAAGGCAGAATGATATTGTGTGCTCTATCACCAGGTGTGTCCATTAAAGAGACCATTTTAGATTGACATGGACTGGTACACACAAGCAAAAGAAACTGTTGATGTTATTTTTGGAAAAAAAAAATAAAAATGTAAAAAAAAAAAAAAAAGTGAATAAATGTGTAATGGACAGATTGATAAGGTAAAAATAAAACAAAACTGTTACCATATTGTGTTTCTGATTGCTAAATGTTAAGTCCGGGCTTTATACAATTTTATGGTGTACTCTGTGCATGATTGTACCAGCAGTATTATGAAGAGTCTGAAGACATCCAGCATACCTTGTGTGAATGTGTTGATATCAAGGAACCCTGAAAGAAACAAAAACACAGGAAACACGACAAAGTTAAATTAATAGAGATTCAGAATTGCATCTCTTAAAAGTGTCTTTCTGCTTAGTGAAAGACACTCACCGCACAACCATGTGCAGACAGAAGTTGGGGAGAGGGAGGCAGTCATGCATGTCAAACAAAGCAGGCAAAGTTGAACTAAACTCGCCAGGTCAGTTTACAGAGTGACTTTAACTGCCACGTGTGACTTGGCTTGCCACATTAAAAAGTAAAACTAGTTTGTTTGCTTCAATGTTTGTAGTTTCTCACTGATCAGGTTTTATATTTAGTTAAATTACACATGAATATTTTTATTGCATATGATTTTACTGATTTGTTTTCTTGAAGTGGATAAAGCTGTATGACTGTATTGTTAACAGTTATAACCATGATATGCCACCTATGTATATATAAAAAATACTGAAGTGGTCAATGCTCTGAATAAATATGCTGCCCAAATAGAGTGGTAGCAACAAGTACAAAAGTAGTCGTGCCACACAGATCGTGATCAGATGGTATGTCATTGTTTACATGTGTACGTGGCACGTCTGTGTGACAAGATGAGAAAGAAAACGAACCAGGCTTGAAGAATTTCAGTCAAGGTCACTGATACTGAGGAAGACACACTTTACATGCAACTTGTGTCCCAAGGAGCACTGTCTTCAAAGCTCTATGGCACTACCTAGAGTTTCATTTCTGGATGTTCAAAGTAGTATGCAAGTATATATATTCATGTTGGTCATTATATGAATATTAAATGTGTATAAATGAGAAAAGTACACTTTAAAATTTTATTACAAACACATAATTTTTTGTGGAAAGCTAATTGAATATTTTGTAGGGCTTAATTATTCCTTATTATATTCATGTTAAAGGCAAAAGCTTTAGTAGAATGGAACTACAGGTTTCGTATCTTTGGTTTTCCTATATTATAGCCCCCCCCAAAAACCCATATAGGATCACACTTAATACTCAATGATTATTATTTGTTTTGTAGTACTGCGCAGGTTCGATATCTTCAGTTTTGCTATAAACATGATAAAGGCAGCAGATAAAAATGAGGTATTTAGCATGACTTGTCTGGAATAATCGCACCAAGTCGTACTAAATATGTATTTTTTTTCTGTTTCTTTCACAGGAAAACCTAATATGTTGAACCTGGGCAGCACTATAAAGTTTCCTTCTACAAATTTTTCTGGGGTGAGATGGGGTGGGGAGCAGATTAAGAAAGTCCAGTATAAGTGTACATGGGCCAAAAGGCAGTTCAGTCTACAATGCCATTGCTGTGGATTCTTATTCCTGATCACAAGGATCTCGTAGCTACTTGTTTGTCATAGTAGTGACAGCCTGACCTTTTTAAGTAAAATGTGAAATAACAAACCTTGTACAGTAAATCAGACTGTAGAACTGAAATGCCTACATGGAAGTGTTCGCAACTGTACTGACATTCTAGTGGTCTGTAACCAGTAACCTAGTGGAAACATGAAGACGTCCCCCTCTTGTAAGGCCACGCCAAATGCAGCTCAAAAGTGGCCTTTTCAGAGGATGACCTCTCTAGAGGGGGCCAATATAATGGAAGTCTCACACTTTGTGCATAAGAACGGTGGTCTTTTAAAAGGGATGGCCTGTCAAGAAGGACCTCACAAAAGGGATACAACTGTAGCAGTCTCCTACATGCCAGGATAAGAGGATGTTTGTTTTAAAAGTGTTTGGCTGTTTAAACTAAATGAACTTCAATTCTTATAAGGATCACTTGTTAGAAGGTTACAATTTTTTGGTACAAACACACATGATGATTAAATGCACAACGTCACCTGTGCAGGACATGTACATACATTTGTGAGCAACATCCAAGTAAACGGATAGCAGGTCTGTAGCATTTATAGTGTTGTTCTGCACTTCTAGATATGAATGTTTCATATGTGTTTTGTAATTTACTGTCTGTTTCAGAGTAGCAGAAGATTATGAAAAGCATAGTACACATGCACTTAAAGATACCATACAGCACTTAGCTAACCCTGTGAATGCATTTTTACTGGTCAAGAGATTCACTGCAGACTTCCAGCAAGTAGAGAAACTAATACAGACAAGTGCATCTGGGGGTATGTACAAACGTTAATTAACTCAAAACAGCTAGTGCCATTATAATATCTATAACTATCTTGTCTGTTGTTCACTAGGCCACAGTGTCAACATCATTTCATACATTTTCTGTCCAACTTTCATGAGATCAATAAAGAAATTCAGTAAGCCTACAGTCATATAACGTGTGCGTTAAGTAAAAAAAACAAAAAGAAACCTCATGTTACAGCAAGGCAAACAACAGATTCATACCAATAAAAACAAACTGAAAAAAAATGTGAAAAAACAGAATCATATATGTGAACTATTGTGTGGTCTGACCCATAATTACATGGTCATTGTATATATCACTATTAGCATATAAAAACAGTTTATAAGACCTACTGTATGAAGTGTCAGTTTTAGGGAATTTACTATTTTGTATTGTGGCAATTTACAGTAAAACATCCGTAAAGTGGGCAGGCACCCTTGGGACCGGAGCAAAATGCCCACTTTAGGGAGGTGCCCACTTTACAGAAGGTCGGCCATTTTGGGTTGTGTGGATGAGCAAGCCTCCCGACTTAATATTGGCAAGGGCAGGATGACCCACAGAGGTGCAGTTGCCTGGAATTCCCTCCCCCTAGATGTAAGGAATGCCCCTTCACTTTCATGTTTTAAGGCCTGGCTGGCTCCGGTCATCAGATCATAGCCTGCTGCGACAATAATTTTGTGTTGGGGGGATGTGGTCTGATGGCCGGAGCTTGTGCTCCAGTTTATCCTGCCATAGCCATACATTACTATGTAAAGCCCTCTTCCCCCCCCCCCCCTTCTATATATCCCAGGTCAACAGCTTTCCTGGGTGCTGGTTGGGTACAGTGTGCCCAGAGACACACCAAGGAAAGTTGAGGACTCCATCATATTCTGACCAAGAAAGGGTTAATTCATGATCCTTGTGAACAGACCTTTCATTCAAGCACCAGCATGTTCCAGTGAATACAATGGCAGCTCAAGAGCTGTCCTGGGCCCACTTTGGGTGCACCCAAAGAGCGCCAAGGAAAGCTGTTGACTCAGTCTAAAACTTAGCACTGAAAGAGTATGAAGGTTTTATTTTGTGACATTTGTAGGGCCAACAATATGGCCTTGAATGTATAGACAAAACAAGTAATGAAATCAGTGTGCATTTAATTATTTTTCTACAGAATTATTATACAGAATTGGCATGCATCAGCCACAGTTGCCTACATCAGATGATCTACATGGGGCTGGCAATGCATTACTGCGTCTTCAAGACACCTACAAATTGCCCACAGAAAAAGTTGCTAGAGGAGATCTTCAAGGGGTCAAAGGATCACCACATCTCACAGGTACGTTACCTTCAAGCACCAACCACATACATGTATAAGAAACTCTACCAGCAGACAAATGATTCAGTCAATGCTTTATCAATTAATGCTTTATTCTTCGTAAATCAAATACAAAATAACTTACATTATGTAAGAAGAAGGGTTGATAAAAGACAAGCCTTGTCTTTCTACCTGACAAAACTGAAGACATAGACTGCAAATCAGATATTACTATTGTTTCTCAGGTAATACATATATTAAGTTATAAACATGACAAATAATATGTTTATAAACCAGTTAGCCAACGAAAACTATTAGCAACACAATATGAAAAGAGAACCATAAGGTTACATATATTTGTGAGAGGAAAACTATCTTGTCAATATTTATGTCTGTGTCTATTACCCAGTTTTTAACTCTTTTTAAAGTTATGGAATGATGGAGAACCGACTATTGTGGAGGGTAACATATTAAATACTTTAGGGCCTACATTTATTATACATGTACTTTGACACATGTAATTAATATTATGTACAGGAACCACCAGGTTAGGATATTAGTCCTTGTATTGTGATTCGTTGATGTTTGAATTGGAAGCCAAAATTTATAATGGCATTTTTAGATAATTCAATATGTACCAACAGACAAATGTTGAGAAAAAAAGAGTTTTGGTATAGGCAGAATTTTGGTGGTTTTGAAAAGATTTGATGTATGGGCTTGGCAGTGTGAGAAAGTTATGTGTAAATCTTTCTTTTGAAGAGTAGGTAATGGATTGATATGGGATTGGCAAGCTGTACCCTAGACTTCAATACAGTAACACATATGTGGATGGATTAATGAATAATAAAATTGTATCAATAGGTGATTTGGTATCAGAAAAATTCAGATTAACCCTTTTTTACCACTATTAACTCATTCTACACCAATCCATCATTTTCCTGTATATATACCAAGATTTCAAGATGAAGATTGGATATTCACATTTTCAGCAGAAGAGCTTTCATTCAAGTATCAGAGACTCAAAGATTTCCCAGTTTAATTTAATTTTTTTTTTTTTTTTTTTATTAGCCAGAGTCTCCTGCTCTCCCACTTTTCATAAAATGTCTCTTGCTTTCTGCATTATTAAGAAAAAAGAATGTTACTTTATTTCCATTTTGTTGCTATCACAACTGCTAAGTGATTATTTGTATTGACTGAAAAATTGAGAATGTCTGTGATGATGCCTAAAGTGGCTCAAAATGCAGATGAAATGTCAAATTTCAAAATTTTCCCATGGGAGCCTGCTCCTCCTCAGCTATATGCCTCTCACCTTCAGTGCTCACAAACCCACTTTTCAGCACCTACGGGAGAGAGATCTCCCACATTTAACGGGCTAGGTTAGAGCCTCTGAAGTGCCAACAAGCCTAGTCTCAAGTCAGTGGCTACTGCCTTGGACATCATGTTGCAGCTGCAATATGATTTTCCTGGCAATGATGAAGCCACCAACCAAGGCTGGACCACCTGAGTATGTGTATGAATAAACTCTTTCATGCTTAATTGTGGACAGGTCAAGAGCTTTCCTCTGCACATTTTGGGTGCAATGCATGCTGTGGAATGCTGTTGACATGAACCATTCTTGTACTCCCCAGAAATGTAGGCATACTGGTACTTGAGTAAAAAAGGTTATACAACAAGGAATTTGAATCTGGAATCACTATGATAATTTAGATTAATGCAACTGTGGAAGTTGTTATAGTGAAGCACTGAAAGAGTTAATTCAATCCATGTAGTGACAGTTTCATGCATGTATTGCTAGAATTATAGAGAACCACATTAAAGTGTTACTGAAAATACGAACATTCATAACCTGAAGCCACAGTCCTTTGCAGTGCCCAGCATGTCATGCTTCAGCTCTTCATGTGGCATGTGGACCATGACTTGCCAGGCAATGAAAAACCACTGGCCACAGTCATTACCCATTGATTGACCCAAATAGTTTCATTTTGACCAGCTGGATGACCGCCTGGCAGACCTTGTGAGAATTTAACACTCACTATTTGTCTATGCGATGGGAACTTTTCAGGGGTCAACATTGAGGTTGTCTGCTAGTCAGCCCCAGACATCCTTGTACCTTCTTTGGAGCAACCAGTGGGCTAAATTTCTATTGAGCATCAGATTTTGGGAAGCCCATACTAAAATTTTAGTTGCCCGGGGCAATATAGGGCTGGCCTAAATGTTAAGCCCTGTTTTTATTTTTCTTACTGCGTTTAGTTTCCTTTGACAAGATAGCACTGAGCAGTAATATACAGTGGAACCTGTTTTGAGAGACCACTGTAATGAAAGACCACATGCCTTTTAAGACCATATAAGTCCCTTTTGCTATCTTGCCCATGTTATTGCACCTCCATTGAGAGACCACTTCCTAGGCTTATGTGACCACTTGTTGGCCTGTCATAAGGGTGGTCTCTGAAAACAGGTTTCACTGTAGTCTTATTTTAATGTAAATCTGTGTCTGAAGGGCAATAATCCAATCAGGGAAGCAAAGTAGATCTTTGATTTTTATGTTTCTTGGAAACAGACAGCTAAGGAACAAACTAACTGACTAACCAACTGTCTACTATGTGCCTTCTTTTCAGCCGAGGCCTGTTTTGAATTAGGAAAAATAGCATATAGTGCTGGCGACCACTATCACACAGTTCTGTGGATGAGTGAAGCTCTGAAAATACTGGAGACAGAAGTAAACAAGACAGTTGATAAAGCCACCATTCTTGACTATCTCTCGTATTCAACATACATGGTAAGCATTTGCATGGTTTTGATACTGTGGTCTTCTCTTTTTAGCTGATGCGTACTTTCAGTTGGTGCACAATGATGGAAGACTATTACCTGATACTTTCCTTTGAAGAGAAGCTCAGATGAAATGCACTCAGGGGTCAACAAAAGCATAAAAAGGACAGTTCTGGACTGGTATATTTTTCTGCTGTCATGGTGAGGGATGAATGTGGATGCAGGTTTTGTCGACATGCTATGTTCCTTGTAGAAGGATATATGGGGGGGTGGGGAGGGGGGGGAGGGGAGGGCAGTGCAAGACAACAAAAGCTAGTCTGAGGGAAAACACACAGCGATTTTTTATCCCCTTAATTGGCTCATAAAGCTGACCATGTATTTTCACCATCGTGTCTCTGCATGTGTCAGTCCTGTGCACCTCATAAGAAAATAACTGCATACCAAATCAAGATATGTCCATCAAACTTATACACCTGAAGCAGGGACAGATCTAGACTTAAAAATCTTGAGCCAAAATTGGAAATACAGGCATAATTTTAAAAAGTGCAGTCTTGGCCCTTAATTAATTCATTTTAAAATATTTTAGCCATTTTCAACTTTCTTCAACTAAACTCAAGAAAATATTAGCAATGGTCAGAGCAAGGAAGCTAATCAGTCAGCGATCCCTGCCCTGAAGCATTTTATCAGGATCTTCAATAAGTTTGCTTCCAGGTGATCTGGACCAATTTTTTCAAGGTCACAGAGGACAACATAGAAAATCCCATAGTAAATACTCTTATCTTGAGAACAAATTCAGCTACAACCATCAAACTTTTATACTTGAAGTGTCTTATGAAGACCTTGCACAAGCTTGCCTTGTGGTGACCTTGACCCATTTTCAAGGTCAAGGGGTCAACATTAAAAAAATCGTAAGTGCTCAATTTTGAAAATAAAGCTGCATTCTTCAAACTTTGACACCAGATGCATCTTTTAAAGACCTAGGGTGATTTCACTGCCTGCATGGTGGTCATGATGTACCTGGAGAACAAATGAAGTTGCGTCTTTCAAAGTTTGACAGCTGAAGCATCACATGATGACCTTAAATGAGTTTGCTCCCTGGTGATCTTGTTTCAATTTTCAAAGTCACTGGGGTCAATATTCAAAATCATCATTAGGTCACAGATGTCTGTTTAAAAACTATATAATACTGGCTTTAATAGGGGGTCTAAATGATGTAACACATTGTAATGTTTTGAGGAGTTAACTTTTTGGCCTGCAATTAGTTGCTCAGCATGGTCTCCCTGACTGAAAATATGAAAAGCAAAATGTAGATATTCATTTGTATAATGTTGTATGGACTATGGTTAATTTTATGCCCAGAATTTGCTTTAAACTAAATTTGTTTATTTATTTTAATTTGAGATCAGTTATGAAAGCAAAACACATGACTGCCCCACTTTTATACTGTCACATCTGTAGTTGAAAATTGAAACAGACTCAGGTCTGTAATAAAGTACACCCTCCTTTGGGAGACCACTGTTTAGTGCAGACCCAAAAGTGATCACTTAAAGCACACTGTCAATAGATTTCAGATAACTGGCCTGGAAGGATAGCACTATAAAGGGGTCTGATAAATGCGGTCCATCAAAGGAAGGACTAACTCTACTTGATGACGTGTTCTTGGGATTATTGGTGATGGCCAATTGTTTCTGGCCAAAAGCATAGAATATGAATGTTTGAAATGTGAAATTTGTATATTGGAAAATGAGGGCATTTGCAACATCATATATTACACATGTTTTTCCTCCGCTATTTCTTCCAATATCTTTGATTATGCTCATGTGATGGTTTTTTGTTCTTTCAGCAAGGGAATATTCACCATGCTCTTAATATGACAAAAGATTGGCTTGAACTGGGTGAGTATAGATATGTAGCACTGAGTGAAAGGCCAGCCAGGTAAAAGTGTGTTCTTTCTTTCTGTATCAAATTCAACATTGTGGCAAAAAAATTTCATAAAGCAAAATTGTCTACCGTAGTTGGTTTTATTTTTGTGATGGTGTCACAATAACAAGGAAAATGCTCCCAACCTATGACAGTGCCTGCAGTTGTTCTCTTAATGGCTTTGACAAAATTTGAGATACCAAATATCGTCTCATTTGTGTTAAATTAAATTTCTGGCCATCTGATTTGTTAGTAGCAGTGAATGCTGTTCAGTCATTACCAAGCTGCTTTCACAGCCCATCATGGTCTTTGTTTTGCACAGAAATATGAAATATGTATGTCTCCAGCACATTCACGTGACAGACAAATTGTGAAACATCAGCAGTAAATCGGGGGGGGGGGGGGGGGGGGATTGTACTGGGTATGTGCCACGGGAAAGGTCCTGTTTTCATTACTCCCAGGATTAGAAAAGCCCCCAAAATGTACACAGCTGGATTAGCGTAGGGGTAACAATAAGGATGCGCCAATGCTGCACTCTTTTCAACACATTACAGGATTAAGAAAGGGTACATTTTTACATCTGGTGGAGGATTAAGATAGGGTATTGTGTAAAAATGTCCAAGGCACACACCCACCCTGATGTTGAGTATGTGCCTTTGAAGGGTCAAAAAAGGGATAATATCATTGTTCATGGATGTACTGTGCAATGTAATGTGGTGAGCATTCCCCATGATCATTCGAAGCAAAACATATCACTCAGCTAGTACATTAGTTAAACACAAATAATATGGCACAAGCCTGATGGGAGTTAAATGGTATTGAAATGAGTACAGAATTGTTATACCTTATTGCTTGTATGTTTTTATGTGTGAGCAGACCCCACCCACAGCAGGGCACAGAACAACTTGCACTTCTTTGAAAAAATTGCCATGGATGAGCTACCAGGTGAACAAAATGCAGGTGTGCCTAAGTTGAGGAATGAGAGACATTTAGATGAGTACAGGCAGTCTGAAGAGTTCAACACCTATGAATCACTCTGTCGTGGCGAAGAAATAATTGTAAGTTGTCACATGTGCAAGTAGAGTGAACTCTTGTTCCATATGATATCTTCTCTTATGAAACATTAATGACCTTTTGTCCATCATCTCTGAAAAGCACTCTGATGGAAGCTATTATGTCTAAAATACATGTGTATCTAGATAGAAACCCTTTCCTCCTTAAACAGGCCAAAACTGGCTGGTGGTCATGTTGTCTGCTTCAATGTTTTTGATGATTTCAGCAGTAAACAATTGGAATAAAAATTGTAGATGATCAAGACCTATCAAGATAACATGGCCCAGGTCAATCAAGAGCTTCCGTTCATTTGGGTTTGACACTTAGAACTCAACCCATTCAAAGGAAAACTGTTGACTCCAACATCTTCAACTCAGTCTTAATTGGGGAGGGGGCAGAAAGGGTAAACATATGATCGTCAACAGAGGAGTTATTGCACATGGAACCTTGGGATAAACCTGCGTGCATTAAAATACTAAAACTTTACATGTCCTCTGATTTGACTTTGATGTGTAAGGTTAGGCAGGGTTGCCAATGGCTAACTTTGTCCACATATGTAAATAGCCACTGGTTGCTTCCTGCACATTTTGATCAGTGTCCGCTACTTCGATACATAACCTGTAACCTTGACACCCTTATAGAACTACTTTCTTCAACTGTTCCAGGTCCAGTTCAGACTTAGATATCTCAGGGTTTGTCTGCCGTCATATTTACATGCTTGTTGCAGTCATTCATGCACTTATTTTACACATTTAGTAACTGCCAGTGGTCGCTGAATGTTTGTATCATCATGAAAGCATTTGGCAACTGCTTGTTTTGCACATGTTCACCCTTTCCCCCTTGAATTAAGACTGAATCAAGAGCTTTCCTTGGCATAGGCTGGGCACTTAATTAGTGCCCAACCCATGCCATACCAAGGAAAGCTGTTCACCTTGATCATGATATCTTGATAGATCTGATCTGGAATTTTCATACAAAAGTTTTTTTTATGCCCTCCTTTGAAGAAGGCGGGGGTACCCCTCCATAACTCAAGAAGTTTTTAACTCCTCCTTGAGCTGCAGGTGAGAAAACCTCGCCCAAAGATACTGGCTTATCCTATGCTGCAGGCAAGTTTATCTGCCCAATGTAGCACATGCCGAAAATCAACTTTCAGTGCGCCAAATTACCGAGATATGGCAACATGGCGCATTCTCCTGCAGATGTATAATATATCAAATGGTTTCGACTATAGCTATTGATTAATAGCACCAAAACTATCCAAATATTGCGGTATCTCTGCGAAAAAAAACAGCACACACAGATTTTATTTAATTCGGACCATCGTGGAGATTGATTGACAATTAATGCATATTGGTGCACGAGTTGCCCGTTTTAACATCGATTGCATGCAGTTTCCACTCTGTATTTCTTTGAGAGGTTCACAGGGACATTTTGAATGTTTGCAAATTATTTACCGTATATACGTCACTTAATTTCCGTACTTATGTGACATGAAAATATAAAAATACCATTGGCTTGAATGATCAGCTCCACCATGTGTGTTTGATGAAAGTGCGCATTGTGCATGCGTTACCATGTGCAAGTTTAATTTGCATGATAGTCAGCCAATCAGTGCCTGAGCAGGACGAGAGTCTCACTGATGCAGGGCAAGAATGTCGATGCCTTCAATTCTTAGATTTTTACCTCTCAGATAGTAAATTTGTGCAAGATGACAACGTTTGGTAGACGGGAATAAAGAGTTAAGCCAATAAGAGAGCAGCATGATGATATTGACGAGGTTCTGACGTTTCCATTGAAACCAAACATACCTGGAACCAGCAAGAGAGTCTTACAAAGTTTTAGGCCACAAAATATGCAAATTTACCGCTGTTTTGCAGATTTTTTTAGGCAAATGTACCAAAAACAATTGATGCATAAACAACTTTGTTGCGTAAATATGACGATTTTGTACATACAGACTTTTAAATAAACATCTAATCAATTGTTTTCAGTACATTTGCCAAAAAAATTTGCAAAACCTAAGTTTTGGTTTGAGGGTATGGAGATAAATTCCCACCTCTAAAGTATGGGATATCAAGTTTTCCTTTCTTGATTTTTAAACTTCTGTATGACAGAAAATATAGATGTGGCACAATGTCTGATAGCATACCAGTACCTAGCTTCAATATTCCTTCAGTCAATATTTAGATTTTATGATGTCCTAGCAGTTGATCTGTAAATGATATTTCAGTAAGAAATCTATGTAACAATCCCTTAGGCTCTCGATTTGGGTAAAAATTCGGGTCTTTGTTTCTTCGGCAGCCAAACCCACATGCTCATAGGCTAGTTTGTCGACTGACCCACAAGAACAACCCAATATTTTACTTGAATCCACTCCGAGAGGAAGACTTGTATCAGGAGCCTTGGATTGCCTTTTATCATGATCTTTTGACTGATGCAGAAATAAGAGTCATAGAAGAGATTGCAGGACCACGGGTAAGTTGCATTGGGTAGTATATACTGTCATTGATCCCTGTTTTTTATGTATTAGAATATTAGTCGATAGAGTGTAGTTTAGCAGAAGAATAAATTTTGCATGATGGCTTTGACATACAAAGCGTGTAAACCATGTGAGTAGATTATATCTGGGATTCATGTGCAACAAAGTGTTCATGTATACTTGTGAAACGTTAAGTTTACATCCTCATCTCCCTCCTTCCCTCTGCTCCGCCCCTCCCCCCCCCCAAAAAAAATGGGTGATAAATTGGGTATACAATTTCTATAAGAGAGTAAAATATCCTTTTCAAAAGTAACATTAAAAAGTTGTTTCCCACAGTGGGTCACAATTGATTCTTCAGATCACCATGAAAATCTACAATTCAAACTATGAATAACACTGTTGTTATAATTAGTAAAAATTTAAATCAGTGGGACCATGGACAAATGTTTGAAGTGCACGTTCACCATTGTAAGATTTTTAGTTTTAAATCTTATATAGTCATGAAAATCTCTGTGAGCATTGAACTGTTACTTAGATGAAAGAAGTAAGTACAATGTATAAGCTGCATGTTGGTATATATACTTGTTTGACCTGTGCCAGGGAGGGAGGGAGGGAGGGAGAGAGAGAGAGAGAGAGAGATTTTCTGCGTAGACACTGTGATGTAAACATTATAATTGTATTTTGTGGAAAAAAAGGTTTGGTATACATTGTAATTGCATTGTGAAAAGCTACTGATAAGCAGCTGGGTTTATGGACATTTATCCACAACACTATCAAGAATGAAAACATGGGAAATTAGGTACACTGGATATACTACCAAGCGTCTGCCCAGTCTGTTGCATATCAATACCTCAGTAATGTTTGCACTGAAATTCCTGTGTAAATGTTTGCACATGTAAAAATGCCAAAGTAGAATTGTTAAAAACAGGACAAAGTCATGGAAGGCTCAAATACATTTACATCGGAACTTTGAACTTTGTAAGAAGGGAGTTACAGATCACAATTTTGTTTGTGATATTATGAAAATACCAGTAATATAATATATCCTTCATGTACATGTATGTGATTACTGTAAGCTTTATTGGAAAAGGAAGGTGAGATCAGGAAATAAAGTAGAGTGTAATATTTTTGCTTGTTTAGCTTCAACGGGCCACTGTTCACAATCCTCAAACTGGTAAACTTGAAACTTCATATTACAGGGTTAGTAAGAGGTAAGTAGATCACCCAGTCACTTCAAATTCTTGGTAAAATTATGAAGTTTATTCATGATATTAGTGGATTGTGTCACTCTTTAGCCCCTGACTAGGGATGTAAGGCTGATGGAATGTGGTTTCAATCCATGCATGCATGCTTGGCAAAAAAATTAACCATATATATGGCAAAAGTTGAGCACTCGATCCCCAGTTTATATGCAGTACTATGCTAAAGCAATTACACCAACATTTTAAATATCTGTCATGTGTATTATGAAAGAGATGTTAAGGCTTACCCATGCCAGGACAAATTGGAGCATACCAGTATGTACATGTATGTGTAGGTGTGACTTCTACGTCTCCCACTAGAACCATAGGGGCGCATGCCGGACTATCGATGTGCACCCTTTCAGTCTGTCCTGTGTAAAAATGCTTACCTCAGCCATGTTTCTGATACTGTAATACACATACCAAACTTAGTTTACAAATGTACCAGTATGAATACTCCTGAGGGTTTGGGATGCCAATTTAATATATATTATGCCAAAATTAGGCCACCTTGACCTATGACTCATGACCTTTGACCCCATTATAAAAAATGCTTCAGTGGACCATATTTCCACACTATATGCACAAGAAATAAACAAGAGGCCCATGAGCCTATAAATGCTCTGCTGACCACCATCACCAAAAAATAATTTTCTGAAATATATTCAATTCACGAACTTGAAAAATTAATCAAGGTTTGCCATATTATGGGATATCAAACTTCCACATCATACACATTTGTGGTACACTTGCCATCATTCTCCTTATTATTTATCAAAATATTAAATAAATATCCTTTTCTTCAGGGCTGAATAACCTTGATAAATCAGGTCAAGGTCACACAATCATTGGGTCATGGTGACCAATAATGTAGGTCACCAAGTAGAGTTTTATATACAAAGTACTCAAAACTAGTGTTATTTGGATCTAGAGGCTCAATTCTCGCTGCCACTGATGTCCAAACTACACCTTACCATTACAAAATCACCTTTTCCAACTTAAGGAGTCTGGTGACCTTACAAAAATAGGCCAAGGTCACTGATCTTACATAATATATTACCATTGGACATGATCTATATTTACCATAAATTTGGCTTATCTTATTCAATTATTTTGGAGATGTGGAATTTTGTATCTTTCAAGATATTTTAACTCATAATTTCGGTCAAACAGTAGGTGGCGAAACTAGTATCACAACCAACCGAGATTTTTACCTCATTCACAATCCCAACAAATTTTATGAAGATCCATCAAAGGTTAACCTTTGATTCCACCATAGAAATGCTTGTGGCTGTTTATACTGTACTTTAAAAACTAAAGATATCATTGCATGACCTACAGTGGGAGATTCATGTATTTTGCACACAGTACTACAGTAACTTTTCTTGTTCATCACTCATGCACTAGAAAACCAGCTTTTGTCCGTGGATCTTTGAATTCCCTACTTTGTTTTGAGCAAGCTTTTATAACATACAGGCCATCATTGGTCCAGAAGGATCACCTAGCAATTCTGGAGACATCTGATTGGTCAGGAGATGGTAGGTGATCCCTCTTGACCAGTGGTGCTCTCTGGTGATTCAGGAGGTATAGGTAAATGTATACGCTTATCCCATTGTATTTTCTGACATATAATGTTTGATTATATTTATATCAGTGCATGGCTGTCAGGCCACCAGCATCCTTTGTTAGCAAGAATCGATAAAAAGGTTGAAGGGCTCACAAACTTGGACCTTGAAACAGCAGAACCGTTACAGGTAGGTGGCCCTAACAACCATTTAATTACATATTGATTTGAAAAACAATAAAAGAAGCAATGTTTAAATGTGTGCACTGTTTATTGGCCCTGTCCCTAAAAGATGGCACAGGGGAACATGAGTAAGCACATGCAGAACTTTCTGTGTGCATCCATCTGACAATCCCTTCACTGGTATACTAATGTTCATATGCAGTACAGAAGTGTACATCTACAACTGCCATTGACAGGTAATATTGTGGATAACTGGGACCAACAGGCCTAGTTTTAGCCCCCCCCCCCCCCTGAAAAAAAGTATTTGGAACTAAGAAATGACATGTAGATGTAGGTGGCAGGGGACATGGATCCTTTCAATTAGCCTGGTGGTTTATAGGTTAATTTTTATTGTCTGTGTGTGTAGTTTAATGGGACATAAATCTTTATACAAATTTGAAGAGCTTGATTCCACCAGCTCACTAAGTACTGAACAAAATTCCTGTTTTAATGTTTTCTTCTCATGTGAAATTTCAGAAAGTTTGCAATGTGGCTTATGATTATGGGGAGACTGGTATGAAGTTGAAAATCCCTCAGCCAATATTGGCAGAAAAATTCCATAGCCTCTGATAATCTATACAGGAGGTCTTCACGTTACCACCACATGGATGAGTGAAAGTTGTTACAAAGCAGATGATCTCTAAATGGAAGTCAAACAACATGCCAAATGCATAGCACTAGGGGCCTTCAACAGCAGGTAGTCTGTCTCTCAGGGAGGTACTCCTGTTACTTAGCATTGCGGGTAAGGTCCGTGGGAAAGACACATTTTTTTACCACCTGTCGCTCTGATAGACCCGTTTTTTCAAACCATCGATCCTAAAGGCCCCGTGTTTTTGATTGTCACTCCCAAAGAACCCCATAAATTAATGTACTCTAGCTCAATTATGGCTCTTTTTCCCTTTTGGGATGATCACTTCTACCTGGGACTTCAAACCTCTGCATATGGTAGTTAGTAACTATGTCAATACCAGCTCCCAAAGACCCCCTTTTTTTCTTCTTGTTGCATCTCCCATTGGGTCTGGGTTTCATAACAGGGGGAACAACTATTGAAATCATTAAAGTAAAGTTGAAGAAATTTGCCAGAGCATAATTGATACTAATTGTTTTTTTTGGCACCTGTTATATACAACAAAAGTTTTTGCATACCTGAACTGTTATGATTCTGGGTGAAAATTGCTAGTAAGAGACCTTTCCTTCAGCTACCTGCATGCCTATATGGTCCTATATAGGAAAAAAAGATGGTCCTAGTCAACAGCTTTGTTGCCCTCGAAGCAGACCCAAGAAGGAGCTGTTCAGTTAATTGGTCTTTAACCCATTCCTGATTACACTACAACCTGAGTCAGTAGCTTTCCTTGTGTGCGGGTTGGGCACATTGCGCCCAACCTGCACCAAAGAAAGCTATTGACCAAGGGTGTGTCATCATGAATGGTCTTACATACAAATTGCAACAAAAATGTTTTCTAGTAATGAGAACTTTAAGCAAAAATGTTACGGGAGATGACAATTTACGTCTGGGTGTTTTTGAATGAATGGAGTGGGAAACGGTTTACATAGCACTGAAAGACTTGATATTTTGACACAGTGACTTGATGTTGAAAGAAATAATGGACTGCAGCTTGTACTTTTTGTTCGCAGGTTTTAAACTATGGCATTGGTGGCCATTATGAGCCTCATTTTGACTTTGGAAGGGTAAGTTTGCCTTTTGTGTACACTTTGGCAGGGTACCAGTATGCTGCGGGTGTTTTCGCAGCTGGATAAGTATATATATATATATATATATATATATATATATATATATATATATATATATATATATATATATATACCTACATATATATATATACACACACATACATACATATATATATACACACACATACATATATATACATATATGCATACATACATATATATACATATATATACATACATATATATACATATATATATACATACATATATATATATATATATACATATATATATATGTATATATATTATCTTTTAAGCACTGCTTTTTAAGAAATGCATGTCAATGTGATAAAGAATGATGAACTCAAATAAGAATTTTTTTTGTCTCATAATGCTCAATTACCATATTCTGACAGAAAAGAGAAAATGTGCACCATGAAATAGAATTTGATAAGTATATATGGCAAGATAAGTGCCTGTCTGTCCAGTTTTTGTATTTCCATGTCAGTCAATAACAGTCTGAGCACTTCATATACCAATACAGAAATTCATTGTTATTAAAGGCTTATATTTGGAAAGTGTCAGCCATCATAAACAAGAAAATTGTGAATTGTTGGTGTTTTGGCAATTTTCTTTTTCTTCTCTTCTCTTTCCCATTGTCTAAAACTTGATGTATTTGAAAAATTGACAGAGCATCAGACACATGCATTGCAAGGTTTTGCTGTAACTTGGGTCTCCAGATAAAAAGCATGCCAGAATTGCAAAATACACACTATATTTATAGGATATGTTGTGTTATTCTGCTCAAGGTACACTAATAGCAAGATACACTAATAGTTCACCTCGTGCTGTATTTTTACTGTTTCAGGAGAATGAACTGGCCTCTTTTGGTCCACAAATAGGCAACAGAATTGCAACATTTATAGCTTATGTAAGTACACTATAATGGTTAGAAAGCTGTAGTTCTATTTCAACTTAGGCCTTTCCTGTTCAGAATAAGACTGAGTCAACAGCTTTCCTTGGCAGGCATTGTACAGGTTGTGCCAAAGAGAGGCTCTTGACCTGGGGCATGCCATCATGATAGATCATTTTCACAATTCGCTGCTAAAAATTGTCTTCTGTTAACATGAAATTTAATTGAAAACATAAAAGTAGACAACAGTTTATATCAAGAACTTGCTGCTAAGTTGAGTGGGAAAGGGCTAAACAAAGACTGAGTGGACAAGTTTCCTTGATGTGTGTTGCAGGGGCACTAAATGTCCACTCTGTATGACAGAAAGCAGCAGACCAAGGCATGCTGTTCTGATACATTTCCCTACATTTTCCTTCAAAAAATATTTCCATAGTGGTGAATTTGAAGTTAAAGGAAAAGAAAGAATCTGAAGCAAATGGTGGTAACCATTTGTGTGGTTGGTCTCTGCCAGTTTAAGAGGAGGAGGAGGACACTGATATCTGCCTTTCAGAAGTGAGAACCGTGTCAATTTGCTCCGAGTGTAAATAATTTTAGGGCTGCCAAAATATTCAGCCTCCTCTCCCCCCCCCCCCCCCCCAACATATCTACCCAGGTTAGCATACATGCATTTGGATATTTAAAAGTAGTCCATATATATATAAACTGGGAGGTGTTTTTGTCACAGAATATTTGGATCTCTCCAGGGAATGTATTTCCTTGGATAAATATTTGCCGGCCCATCCCCAAGCTTAAATTCTTCACATAGATATCATATAAACTTTAAGGTCCTTTTGTTCCAGAGTATTTGGATCCCTCCAGCAAGTGTATTTCCTTGGATAAATATCATTACTCTGTTCTGTTAACGTATGTGTGTATGGTCAGACAATTGGTTCTTTTTTGTTTCTGATCATTATAATATGTGGAGGGGGCATCTAGATTTCTCCACAATACATGTACTGCTATGAAAATGTTGACATTGGTGCCTCCTGTACATAACCATGTCCTCAGCAAAGAAAAAGTGACCATGTGCATATACCTGTATACACCAGGCAACTTGATTTATGGTTGGTGAAATCATAAGAAACTAGAAAAGATGATTTGCTGCATAGCAAATCAGTGTGTGTGTCTTCAAAGCATATTGGTATAGAATCTCTATCTATTATAGCTTTTAAGTTATTCAAGATTTAAAATTTCTAACGGTGCTATTTAGCATAATTTAAATTGCTACAACTTTTATTTTAAATTCATTAGGTGCGCAATGGTCAACAACACCCTAGTAGAAGTTGGAATGGCATCTCTATCCATTATAGTGTTGAAGATATTCAAGTTTTAAATTTCCAATGCTGCTAATTAGCATAATTTAAATTGCTACAACTTTTTTTTTTAAATTGATTAGATGCACAATGGTCAATAACCCCCTAGTAGAAGTTGCCCTAATTTCAAGATCACCGGGGGTCAAAATACTTTTAGCATGGCTGAGGGAGTCTAAGATCAATCTGACCAGTATATTTTCTCTTTTTATAACTGTGTTTTAAGCTCTGTTGTCTAGAACAGTCTGTCTAGTAAATTACACAAATCAGTCTTACATCAGCAGAATCCCTGTGACGCATCACTTTCTCATATAATTGCAGAACATGACCTATTTTTCTGTTGTATTTTAGTTATCTGATGTGCCAGCAGGAGGCTACACTGTCTTCACTTCTCTTGGTGCCAAAGTTGTCCCTGAAAAGGTAAAATTAGCTTTCACTTTATGCGAAAACTACAGCACATGAGTAGTTTACAACCATATTTTGCAGTATAATACATTGTAAGTAAGAGATATCTGTGCAAGTATGACGTATGTTTCAATACCCTATGACTGCAAATAAGGACATTTTGTTCTCAAATACCAAAGATTTGCGCAAACAATAAAACAGCAGTATTTACAAAGTTGAAGATAAGTCCATAGTGAAAGTATGTGTAACTAGAAAAGAAAATTTGCTTCAAAGCAAATCTATGTGTGCCTTCAAAACTTGTAAATATTAAATGGCACAACTTTTGTCCTTTAGTACTTCACATTCCATTAAGCTTATGGCTGGATGAAAATTGCAAAGTCCAAATGACCTTGACCTTTGACCTTTACAGGTCACATGTAAATTGCAAAAATGTACAGTGTTACAATCCCCACAATTAAAGTCCAACATCATTAATATTGGATGGAAATAGGCCGAGTTATGGCTGGGTGAAACTTTCAAAAGTCCAAGTGACCTTGACCTTTGACCTTTAGGGGTCACATGTAAGTTTCAAAATATGCAGTGTTACAATAGCTCAACATGATCAAAATTGGATCAAAATTGACCAAGTTATGACCAGAAGAAAGCCAGCATTGAAAGCGGCCTTTGACCTTGAAATGACCTTTGACCTTGACATGACCTTTGACCTTGACATTTGAGATGACCTTTGCCTTGCTATGATCGAACTCCTATACACTCGGAACCGCATTTACTATAGTATATAAAATATTGAAGATTTAAAACTTTAATTAGCCCTCATTTTTGTAATTTTGAAAAGCATGAGTTCTCATCATGAAAAGGCCAGACTTCATCTATAGAAGTATAATTGTGCCAAGTTTGGAGTTTGTTCGCATAATAATACTTTTCAAATGGAATGTCGCACAAATGTGCCTCTAAAGAAAGAAAGAAAGAAATATAGAATTCCTAGAAAAACAATATGTCTGTGTTGGCACACAATATAATTAACTTGACCTGACAGTTAGCAAGTGAAGGACTGTGTTTCCTAGGTATATCCAAGCTTTAGATTATTGTAGATATGCATATAGTGTATATGTTTTGTATCATAATATAAGGATACAACTAACCAAGCTCTGTTCTCCAGCACCCACCAGTCAGCACTGTTGTCCAATACAGCATCCTGCTGCATTCTAGCATTCTGAGACAAGTTTTAACTATTAACTCAGGGAGACATATTTACTATTTTGTGCACATTTAAGATCAATATAAGGTGCATTCAACTTCAAATATTTGCACTAATACATTGATGGAAAAATGTACTCTTAGCACTCTTGGCCTTAATCATTAGTGGTACAGTCTGTTATTTTGCTCACATGTGCAACACAAGAAGTTCAAAAGAAAAAGTCATATTATTATATCCCTGCAAACAAAGTTTGGGAGCACATGTGTATATTGTTTCTGGTTTATCTAACTGTCTGTCCATACACAATCCTTGCAAGGAAAATATAGCATAATTCACTTAAGCTTGCCACATCAAACTCTAATCTATCTCAGTTGTACCTGAATTGGTACTATGATTCTTGACTTTATTAAATTTTGGAGACCTTGACCTGATTTTCAAAGTCACAGGACCCATATGTACGTGCAAAGTGGGGGGGATATCCAGTCTGTCAGCAATGACAGCAAGTTCAGAATTTTACATTTCAAAGTGGCATGTCATTTATTATGTGTAATTACAGTGAAACCTCTCACCACCGAACACCCTGGGGACTGAGTGAAAGTGTTCGGTAGTGAGAGGTGTTCAGTAGTCGGTGGTTGGGGTGTTCAGCTGCTGGGTTATAAACTTGACATATTGTATACATATGTATAGCTTATTTCAGCAAAACTATCCATTCATTCTTCACACATATGACACTACATGCACGTGATGTATGCAGATAACACAAATTACATCTGTACTGTCCCACTTCTTGCTATCAAAACATCAAATAGTTTCATTCACAACCAGCTTCACTCTTACATGTCAACTTATTATGACAATGTGTAATTGTTGGTAAGATCACATACACTCATGAGCAAGGTGGAATATCACACCAAAATGCTATGAAAACAATACAGTTTCCACTGTATTTGGAGACAATTCCAGCATTCAGGGTTCTCAATTGCCTGCTTAGCTTAGTCAATGGGCTGTTGGTTTTGATGGCTGATTGGTCAGCAGAGATATACCAACCAAAGTCAGTTCTGAGCTAAGGCATTCTTTAACAGAAGAGGAGACAATAATCATGATAAATTGTGCCAACCAAAGTGTGATCTCTTAACCACAGAGACAGAGTAGGAAGCCCAGCATAACAATGGCATGTCTTAACAGCCTTCCTGTGTTGGCCTAGCATGCATGCAATATTCCAGCTTTTATCCTTAGTTACAAACAACCAGCAACTGACCTTGGGCCTGGTTATGGCTCATAGAGAAAGCACATGTTCGGTAGTAGGAGGTGCATTTGTGGCTTTGGGACTGAAAAAAGGTGTTCAGTGTTCAGAAGTGAGAGGTGTTCGGTAGTGAGAGGTTATGAGCATCCAGGAACAGCCAGGTGCCTATGGAATAACATGTAAACATTTGGAACTGCAAAAAAGTGTTCAGAAGTGAGAAATGTTCACTAGTCGGAGGTGTTCGGTCTTGGAGGTTTTACTGTATTAGGCATGCCGGCATAATGTACCTTTAATGTCTTTTTTTAACTAAAGGGGGGAGCAGCGTTCTGGTTCAACATGCTCAGAAATGGGGAGGGAGACTACAGGACCCGTCACGCAGCATGCCCAGTTCTCACAGGATCAAAATGGGGTAAGTACAGTGTATTATGTACACACTGATATATATGCAACCCAGTTTTAACATTTTATTGCCAGGTGCAGTTGTCATTCCTTTAAAAAAAAAAGAAGAAAGTTATGTAAAAGAGCTTTTGTTTAAGTACCAACATGCGTATAGTCTTAAGTCAGTAAGTTCTGGCACTGCCTGGCAAGTCATGCTGCAGCTGCCACAAGCTGCAAAGGCAGCTGCAGCATGACTTGCCAGGCAGTGCCAGAACCACTGACCAAGGCCTGTGACCATAGTATGGAATGAGTTAAAAGACTGTGAATCAGTCATAAAAGTGCTAATTTTCTGAACTGATCAGAGTAAACAGCTTTCCTTGGTGCACTTTTGGCGCCATGCTGTCAGTGTTTCAAGGAAAGCTGTTGACCCAGACTATTGACTTTCTCTGGACTTACTGGTTCAGGCAAGGCATGCTGGCAATTAAATGTGAAACCTTTGCATGATATATTTCAGCACGGAACTGTGTAATAATAATAATTAAGATGCGTGACTGTTTGTGACTAGCTCTCTAAGGGCTGGTTGAGAAAAAGAAGTCATCTGTACACACAGTAATCAATTACTACTGCCAGTCATTATATATTTTGTGCTGGTGTATGCTGTATCCTTCCTAGTAGAATAGTGTGTGTGTGTGTGTGTGTGTGTGTGTGTGTGTGTGTGGTGGGGGGGGGGGGAGAAAAGGATCAGCAACCCTGTATAATTGATGCTGAGTGCTTGATCTTTGAAACAAGTAACCAAAGGGCAAAGAAATAAAGAATTATGATCCAAGATAAAGTAAAACGTAAGAAGCAGTCAGGGACATTTAAGACAGCCCTGCATGCTACAATATACAATTGTAATTATAGTAACTGTAACACTGACCATACTGTAGTTCTAGAAATTTTCGCGCGTTTTAATTTCGCACAAACTCATTTTTTTTCTGAAATTACAGAATTTTCGCGCATTTTAGTTTCGCGCAATCCAATGCCAAACAATGTAGTGAAATACAATGCAACTTATTTTTGCGCATTTTAATTTCGCGCTTTAGGTGGTAGCGTGAAAAGCGCGAAATTAAATTGAGCGCGAAAATTTGTAGAACTACAGTATGTCATGCTGGAGCATTTCAAGTAGGGGTGATAACAATGGACCAAATGCTTCTGGTAAGCATTGATTTTTATCGGATCTTGATTACTTAAGCAATTCATAGTGTGTTTTACAGACTGAAAAAAAATGCTCTTTTCCTTTGCAGTCGCAAACAAGTGGATCCATGAGAGAGGACAGGAGTTCCGTTATTCTTGTAGTCTTGACCCAAAAGAGTAAATTGACCAATTACAGGAGCTGTGAAGTGCCACAATAAATGTAAACATTGTTGAAAATGATTTGAAACAAGTTGGAAGTAATCAGCAAGGAAAACTATTTCTATGGTACCCACCATGTTATCTCAGAAACCACCTTGCAATGAGGGATGTTATTAAGAGGGAGCACTGTATTACTATAATTGTGTGTAACTTGTTGAACATACTGACTGGGACATGTGGACTAGATGCAGCATTCACTGCTTCCCTGTCCAATTTTGTTTAATGTGCCTGTCTTGAAAAGCCCCTTTATATGGCCTGTCAGGAGAGATACTACTGTAAATTGCTTTATTTCTGCATATATAAATTTTTCCAGTTTCTCGTATGACTCCAATTTCTGAATTTACCACCAAATCATATGAGTTCTCAAAAGGCTGCAGTGAACAGATGCTGAAGTGATTAAGTGCCTGCACTTTCATGCAAAAGTAAAGTGCTTTTAGAAGGATCATATCACAGAATTCTGTGATATTTTTAGATATGTAGATTTTATCAAACCCTCTGCTATGTCAGTCGCTTTCTTTGGCAATGATTGGGGGCAATGCAATCAACATGTGCCAAGGAAAGCTGTTGCCCCAGGGTGTGCCATTATGATAGGTCTTAAGTACAATTCTCAGCAAAAAAAATGTGGACTATTAACATGAATTTAAGTAAAAACATTGAAGCAGAGGAGATTCCATCTTAACTTTTTTGCGCAATTTGGTTTGGAAAGGGTTAACCATGAAAAATGCGAGAATAAGGCAATTCACAGTATGTACAGTACAAACATAGTTTATTAGTTTCATATCACTAGTGCAGTCATTGCGTGCAACTTCATCAGCATCTCATTGAGAATGCATGGATGCTGTCATTCAAGAAACTTACAGTGGTGGTTGTCGATGAATTGACATGCACAAGTGTACATGGTACCTTGGTATCAAATAACAAGCAAGTATTTTATGCAACTATATTTACATTAAATTTTATAACTGCTTCAAAACCGTCAGCCAGATTCACTTTAAATTTAGTGACAATATACTTTAGGTAGGTTTCTACATAGATTATACAAATGGTTATGCTCCAGTGATTTTTATAGTATTTATGAAGTATTTGGTCTATGTTTGTGAAATCTTAAAAAATCTTTTAAAAAATTCCAAAACTGCTTGGCCAATTGCTTCACAATGGTATAGGGACACTTCTGAGTACCCATAACCTCTGTTTACCAGCTGGTGCTTGCTTTATTTATTTCTTTTTATTTTTTTTATTTTTTTTTTAATGGATTTTTACTTTTTGGACTTCTCCCAAACTGTATGTTGGATTCTCATCAAACTGAGTGGCATTGTACCTAAACTTGATCTCCATTAAAGTTGTGCACTACATGGTACAGCTGTCATATTCAGATTTTTAATGAATTATCAAAAGGAAAAATGGGTAATAATACATGTGTTTGTCAGCATTGTTACAATTGGGATAGCAGGAAATCTGACATGTTGGCTGAAATCTCAGTAATGGAATATCCTAAGTCCATGATTAATATTAAACACTGTTAGGAAAGTAGCTATGGGGTCTCTTTTGATGTTGATTTTGACCTTGAGTGACCTTGAAAGATCAAACCAATATTTTGCTTTATATCTTGGTAATGGTGGATCCTGGGCCCATTGTTACTATTGAACTGGAATATAAAAGTACCAGCAGGGTTTCTCTTCGTGTTGTTAATTTTGAGCTTGAGTGACTTGAAAGGTCAAACTGACAGATTTGCTTACATCTTGATAATAGCTAGATCCTGTCACTTCACATTTAAAAAATGGTAAGTCCTGAACTGTATCAGTGAAGACTGATACTACAAATAGTGATGATGGTGTTCAACAAATGTGACCTTGATATTATATCAAAGGACGCAGGACCACTTTAGTCTGTGCAGCCAAGGTCAGATAAGCACAAAACTGTCACAGTTCATTTGTCTTCTTGATAACGGTAAAATTTATTATTAAAAAAAAGCTACTGAAGTCATAAGGAAGATGACATCATTTCTTGAGCCATGTTTGACCAATTTAAAGGTGTAATGCAGTGATAATTTACAATTTTGAGTTTTTGTATATAACAAATGTGGACCATATCAGAAAATACAAACCTTTTTCCCAACTGGATAAGTGGATATCAAGTTTTCTTACATCTGTAAATGAGGTATTGTGATGTCACCTGGACTAACTGCTACAGCTAATGCAATGACAGCTGAGTGAAACTGACAAAAACAAGGAAACCTGACCAAGTACATGTACACATATTCCACTTCTACTATGAATGAAGCAGTGTGTATCGATATAATCAAATTTACTGACCTGAGATATTTTCCTAGTTGAATGAGGAAAGAAAAATGCAGAAATCAGTACAGACAAGCTAACAGCTCCTGTGGATGTGTATTCAATTTACTGAAGCAGGCCAACGAATATACCACACTGATAATATCAAAGAGGGTGATTAACAGAGTACACAAGTCATTATGATATGCCCGCAGTCATGCTTCTTGCATAAATGGTTCCATGTACTTACCTCTGCCTGTCATATCGTAGCACGACTTCAACTTACAAATACTGTCATGTTTTGTTTTTAATTTAAGCCTGATGATTCAGACAGCTGCTTGTTTATATTCACTTCATACTTGCAGATACATTCATTTATCATCTAAACATTGTCCTGACTTGTTGACTCACTTATTTGTGATAGAATCTCTGGGTATACATGTACTATGTAATTAGAAAATTTCTTGATGGACAAATATTCCAGACTGGAGATCCGCATGGGAATATTTGCCTGAAGAATCCTGTTCAATCAATGAATAAATACTGAACGTATTCAGAGTTAATATTGAAAAAATAAAACTCAGAAGAAGTTTTGAGGCCAAATTGGGAAATTTAAATGCTCAGGAGTACAGATTTCTAATATCACACAGTGGTATGTTTGCCCCCAAACGTCCATGAATTTTGTTCCTGGAGGAATGGGTGTCACACAAAAGGATTATACAGGTGTGTGTGGAAAACTGGATAAACCAGCACTGACACTTTCAAAGATGTGTCTACTCTCTTGCAGTGGGAGTTAATGGAAATCTGTTTTGTGGTAACAAAATGATAGCAGAGCCTCCAATTTTCCCACCTGAGTGGGAGATCTGCTTTTTTATACTTTTTTTACAAAGTCTTCCACTTTCCCACTTTTTATACAATGTCTCCTGCTTTTTGCAAAAGTAAAAAAGTAGCATTATTCCATTGGTGGCTGTAAAGTTGTACTGTTTTGTCGTGTTGTATTCCGTGCAGAATAAGTCCATTATGGTGCCTGAAACAATTCAAATTGCAGAAAATGAAGGTTCCAATTTCAAACTTTTCCTCGAAGAGCTTGCCCCCAGCTATGCTTCATTCTTTTGCACTTGCCCTCCCCCTTTTCAGTACCTGCAGGAGGGAGGTCTCCCACTTTTAACATAGGCTAGCTTGGAGGCTCTGTAATAGCTGAACCTTACTGTGCCACCATGTTGTCATAATATATACTCTTATCATACAGCAGGCCGCTTGAAAATAAAACATAGTGCATTCAGTGATTTTGTTACGTCGCTACAGTTATTAACCTGTGCAGCTGTTGCCAAAGAGGAAAAATTCTTCAAACCAGTCACCATTAAAGATACTCAGTTTGGGTATTGCATATTCCAGTCGTTAAAATGCCAAGGGTATTAATATTAAAAGAAGTAGCGAAACATCATTTTTCAAAGTTTAGAATATTCTACACTTCGGAATCATGGAACATGAGGGATTCTAATAATTAACTCATACTTGAACATATAATGATATATGTGTAATGAGGGTTTGGCACAGTTGGTATGTGCGTTTCCCATTTTTTGGCTATGTAATTGGTGCCAAAGGTTGCTGGTTCAAGACCCTGTCATTCCATACGTGGTCACAGAACATATATATATATATATATATATATATATATATATATAAAAGAAGAGAGTGTATGATTTTGCATACAGCTGGTATAAAGATTAAGTGATCAATATGGGTATCCAGTATGGCTCTTTTTAGGGAATTATGAAGTGTGTTGAGTTACATTATATACTTGACTTACAGATTTGGGGTATTGATGATATCGAAGTGTTGCAAAACATTATATATATATATATTTTTGTATATATATATATATGTATATGAAACCCAATTCACATATGGGCATGAGGTCCACAAGTTCAATATGATCCTGCAGCTAGGGCTAGTGTCTAAATTTTGGCGTCTGTATAAATTGGGCCGTACAAATTCACACAGAGACAATAGTACATCTCGGTTGGCATGCCCAGGTAAAGAGAAAAAAAAATAACAATCAAAGTTGGTCCAGATTCCCAGCTCCTGGACATAAATTTACAACAATGTCCTGAACCAAGAGTCCTGGCCTTTACTCCAGAATCAATAAACAAACACTGAGGTTGTTGTCAAGCTTTCTGTAGTACATGTACCCTTGAATCCATCTATCCATCTGTGAACATCAGGTGCTCTTGATCATTCAAGTATACTCCAGACTGCATCTCTGGAAATTGAGATTGCCAGTGTGCCCAATTGTGCTTTGATATTACTGTGGTATTCAATTATTGTTCCTACCAAAGTTATTTATATATTATGTGGCAACTAAAAACTGCTTTTTTTCAGCCTTGTATATTCACCAGTGCTGAGAATGACTTGTTGAAATAAAACAGCTTTGGGAGAAAATCTGATTTTGTTCTTGTGGTCATGCAATTTAAATTATGTAAATGAAAAAAAAACACAAAAGCATTGTACAAGACTGCAGTTGATGTAATGACTGATCAGATGACACAACTAAAATTTAAACTTTCTGCTTGAATTTCTTTCTTTTTCTTTCTTTTTCACTCTTGTTTTTACATCCATCATTCAGTCCCCCTCCCCCCCCCTGTTTATATTTTAAAATAAAAGTCCAACATATTTTACTGCTGTATATATAGGTGAATGGAATTTCAAATACATTATAGTTATGTAGATGCGTCTCATTTTGCCAGTGAAAGTAAACTATATTTTGCTACTAGGCACAAAGAGATAAAAGGTGACAAACATATAGAGAGCTAGAATCTTTTTCTTTGATCATGTTTAGTGTGCATGGAAAATCCATGTTTGGAAAGTAGTTGTGTGATGGGTTTTTAGCACAGCTGACTTGTCAGTCAGCTGAGCTTCTGTTAAGACCAGCCATCCGTCCATCACTTGGGTGTAGAGGTGACTATAGTTGATTACCTTTAATACTCGCTTCAAGATCATTGTTAGTACATAAGTGTTACATACTAGAGATGTCTGTCATCCACAATTCACATTTTCGACTTTTCCAAAACCATCAGCCAGATTCACTTCAAACTTGGTGAGCCTTCATGGGTCTGTACCAAGTTTGTTCAAATGGTCACGCTCCAGTGATTTTTGGATTTTCTGCTTTTTAGCTCAGCTGACTTGTCAGTCAGCTGAGCTTTTGTGAGGGTCCGTCGTCCATCTGTCCACAATTCACATTTTCGACTTCTTTTCAAAAACCATCATCCAGATCCACTTCAAACGTGGTGGAGATGTGCCTTGGGTGGGTCTCTACCAAGTTTCTTCAAATGGTCATGGTCCAGTGATTTTTGGATTTTTAATGAATTTTTAATTTTTTGGGGTTTTTTTGGGCAAATCTTAAAAAATCTTTCTGAAACCCCTCGCCCAATTGCTTTAATATCACACAGGAACACTCCCTTGGACTCTTAGTTCTTAATTTGTTCACCAGGTGGCGCTGCAATTTTTTTATGAATTTTTGTGTGTTATAGCTATTTTCCACTTCTTCTCCAGAACCATCACTCAAATTAAGCTAAAACGTGGTGGATATGTTCCTTGAAGAAGGGTCAAACAAGTTGTTCACTATGTGGGAATGCTGCAGATTCCTGATTTTTAATGATTTTTTTAATTCCGGTACTTATCTGTTAATGCAGCTTTCCTATTGATTACTATGGAAGTCGATGGATATTCTAATGGTAATTCACATTTTTCGACTTCTCCTCCAACCGTCCTCCAGATTCACTTCAAACTTGGTGGCAATGTACCTTTATGTTGGTTTCTACCAGGTTTGTCCAAATGGTCATGCTCCAGTGATTTTGGATTTTAAATGATTTTTTTGTTCTTTTTTTGGACAAATGTTAAAAAATGTTCTTCCCTGAAACCGCTTACCCAATTGCTTTGATATCACACAGAAAGACATCTAGGGAATCCTAGTTCTTAATTTGTTCACCAGTTGGCGCTGCAAATTTTTTCTAATATTTTATGATTTTTTTTTGTGTTGTAGCTATTCTCTACTTCATCGCCAGAATGGTCACTCAGATTAAGCTTAAACGTGGTAGATATGTGCTTTGTGGAAGGGTCCAACAATGTCGTTCACTATGTGGGAATGCTGCGGATTCCTGATGTTTTACAATTTTTTCAATTAGGCTACTTTTCGGTACATGCACCTTTCCTATTGATTACCATGTAAGTCAATGGGCATCCTAATGCTAATTTACATTTTCGACTTCTCCAAAACCGTCATCCAGATTTACTTCAAACTTGGTGGGGATGTATCTTGGGTGGGTGTCTACCAGGTTTGTACTAATGGTCATGTTCCAATGAATTTTGGATTTTTTAATTTAAAAAATCTTTACAAAAGTTTTAATAGGAAAGTTTAACATGGGAATTTCTTGTAATGGTTATAACTTAAATAATTTTGGCCAGAATGACTTCAAACATGGTGGGGATGTGCCTTGGGTGGATCTCTACCAAGTTTGTTCAAATAGTCACGCTCTCTTGATTTTTGGATTTTTTATGAATTTTTTTGCTCTTTTTTGGGGGGCAAACCTTAAAAACTCTTCTCCTCTGAAACTGCTCACCCAATTGCTTTGATAGACACTCCCAGGGACACCTAGTTCCCAATTTGTTCACCAGGTGGCGCTGCAATTTTTTTTTTTTTTTTTATGAATTTTTTATATGGTTTTGCTATTTTTCACTTGTTCTCAGAACCGTCACTCAGATTAAGCTGAAATGTGATGGATATGTTCTTGTGGAAAGGTCAAACAAAGTTGTTTACCAGGTGGCACTGCTTTGGATTTTCAATTCGGGTACTTGTCAGTCAATTCAGCTTTCCTGTTGATTACTATGCAAGTCAATTGGCATTCTAATGCTACTTTACAGGACAACTGACACCAAATTTACTGTTTACTTGATAACTTGAAATCTGTTTTGAGTAAGTACCATGATGCTGGACATGTTAATGTTTCTGTATGAAGGTCATGCTTAGACAGTACATGAATGACCTTGACCTCGTTTCTGGGGTCACAGTGCAATATACATGAATTTTACTCTTCATCATAACTTGAAAACTACTTGAACCTTGATGTTGCACATGTTAATGTTCTTTTATAATGATCAGACTTACTCAGAACATGGGTGACCTTGATCCTTTCCCAAGTTCATAGAGCTGCAAGTGTGATGAATGTCCAGGTCAGCTGAGCATGAGCTGTTCACACAGCCCTCTTGTTTTTTTTTGTTCTTTTATGGGGGCAAATCTTTAAAAAAAAAAAATCCTCTCCAAAACTGTTCATATCATTGCTGTTATATATCGCACAGGGACACTCCTGAGGACTCTTAGTTCTTAATTTGTCTGCAGTTTTTTCTAATCTTTTAGGATTTTTTGTGTTTTTGCTATTTTTGACATCTTCTCCAGAACCGTCACTCAGATTAAGCTGAAACTTGGTGGATATATTTCATGTGGAATGGTCAAACAAAATTGTTCACCAGGTGGCACTGCTGTGGATTCCTGACTTTTAACGATTTTTTCAATTCAGGTATTTATCGGTCAATGCAGCTTTCCTATTGATTACTATGTAAGTCAGTGGGCATTCTAATCCTAATTCACATTTTTGACTTCTTCTCCAAAACTGTCATCCAGATTGACTTCAAACTTGGTGGGGATGTACCTTGGCTGGATTTCTACCAGGTTTGTTCAAATGGTCATGATCTAGTAATTTTTTTTATTTTTAATGAATTTTTTTGGGGGGGAGGGCAAATCTTACAAAATTTTCTTCTCCACAACCATTCATCTAATTGCTTTGTTATTACATAAGAACACTCCTAGGGACTCTTAGTTCTTAATTTGTTCACCAGGTGGTGCTGCAATTTTATTCAAACTTTTTATGAATTTTTGTGTGTTTTCGTTACTTGTCATACTTCTCCAGAACCTGCTTTCAGATTAAGTTGAAACTTTGTGGACATGATCCTTGTGAAAGAGTCAAGCAAAAATGTTCACTAGGTAGCACTGCTGTGGATTCCTGATTTTTAACGATTTTTTTGGCTCAGCTGACTTCTCAGTCACCTGAGCTTATCTTATGGTCCTCCGTTCCTCGTCCGTCAACAATTTACATTTTCGACTTCTCCGAAACCGTCAGCCAGATCCACTTCAACTTTGGTGGGGATGTGCCTTGGGAAGGTGTCTACTAAGTTTGTTCAAATGGTCACGGTCCATTGATTTTTGGATTTTTAATGAATTTTTTTTGTTCTTTTTTGGGCAAATATTAAAAAATCTTCTTCTCTGCAACCGCTCACCCAATTACTTTGATATCACACAAAAACACTTCCTTGGACACCTAGTTCTTAATTTGTTCACCAGTTGGCGCTGCAATCTTTTTCTATTTTTTTATGAATTTTTGTGTGTTATAGCTATTTTTGACTTCTTCTCCAGAACCGTCTCTCAGATTAAGCTGAAACGTGGTGGATATGTTCCTTGTAGAAGGGTCAAACAAAGTTCTTCACTATGTGAGAATGCTGCAGATTCCTGATTTTTAACGATTTTTTCAATTCGGGTACTTATCGGTCAATGCAGCTTTCCTATTGATTACTATGGAAGTCAATGAGCATTCTAATGCTAATTCACATTTTCGACTTCTTCTCCAAAACCGTCATCCAGATTAACTTCAAACTTGGTTGGGGTGTACCTTGGGTGGGTGTCTACCAGGTGGTTCAAATGGTCATGCACCAGTGATTTTTGGATTTTTAATGAATTTTTTTGTTCTTTTTTTGGACAAATCTTAAAAACTCTTTTTCTCCCAAACCGCTTACTCAATCACTCTGATATCACACGGGAACACTCCCTTGGACTCTTAGTTCTTAATTTGTTGACTAGGTGGCGCTGCAATTTTTTTACTAATTTTTTATAAATTTTTGTGTGTTATAGCTATTTTTGACTTCTTCTCCAGAACCGTCACTCAGATTAAGCTGAAACGTGGTGGATATGTTCCTTGTAGAAGGATCAAACAAAGTTGTTCACTATGTGAGAATGCTGCAGATTCCTGATTTTTAACGATTTTTTCTATTCGGGTACTTATCGGTTAATGCAGCTTTCCTATTGATTACTATGGAAGTCAATGAGTGTTCTAATGCTAATTCACATTTGCGACTTCTTCTCCAAAACTGTCATCCAGATTAACTTCAAACTTGGTGGGGATGTACCTTGGGTGGGTGTCTACCAAATTTGTTCCAATGGTCATGTTCCAATGAATTTTGGTTTTTTTTTTATGATTTTTTTTTCAAAAATCTTTACAAAAGTTTTAATAGGAAAGTTTTAACATGGGAATTTCTTGTAATGGTTATAACTTAAATAATTTTGGCCAGATTTACTTCAAACTTGGTGGGGATGTGCCTTGGGTGGATCTCTACCAAGTTTGTTCAAATAGTCACGCTCTATTTTTGGGGTAAACCTTAAAAACTCTTCACCTCTGAAACTGCTCACCCAGTTGTTTTGATATCATTCATAGACACTCCCAGGGACACCTAGTTCCCAATTTGTTCACCAGGTTGCACTGCAATTTTTTCTAATTTTTTTCATGAATTTTTTATATGGTTTTGTTATTTGTCACTTGTTCTCAGAACTGTCACTCAGATTAAAGTGAAATGTGATGGATATGTTCTTGTGGAAGGGTCAAACAAAGTTGTTTACTAGGTGGCACTGCTTTAGATTCCTGAATTTTAAGTATTTTCAACTCGGGTACTTATCGATCAATGCAGCTTTCCTATTGATTACTATGTAGGTCAATGGGTATTCTAGTGCTAATTCACAGGACAACTGACACAAATGTTTACTTGATAACTTGAGATCTGTTTTGAGTTAGTACTGTGATGCTGCACATGTTAATGTTTTTGTATGAAGGTCATGCTTAGACAGTACATGAATGACTTTGACCTCATTTCTGGGGTCACAGTGCAACACACATGAATTTTACTCTTCATCATAACTTGAGAACTACTTGAACCTTGATGTTGCACATGTTAGAGTTCTTTTATAATGATCAGACTTACTCAGAACATGGGTGACCTTGATCCTTTCCCAAGTTCATAGATCTGCAAGTGTGATGAATGTCAAGATCAGCTGAGCATGGGCTGTTCACACAGCCCTCTTGTTTTTTCAATTCGGGCACTTATCGGTAAATGTACCTTTTCTGTTGCTTACTATGCAAGTCGATGGGCATTCTAATGGTTATTCACATTTTGGACTTCTCTGAAGAAACTGTCAGTCAGATTTACTTCAAACTTGGTGGCAATGTACCTTGGGGGGATCTCTACCAAGTTTGTTCAAATGGTCACGCCCCAGTGATTTTTGGATTTTTCATAATTTTTTCTGGAAAAACTTAAAAAGTTTTAATAGGAAATTTCCCATGGGAATTTCTTGTAATGGTTATAACTTAAATAATTTTGGCCAGATTTGTGCCAAACTTGCCAGGGATATACCTTTTATAAGTGTCTACCTATTCTGTGCAAGTGGTCATGCTCCAGTGATGTTTGAACTTTGACCTCATTCCCAAGGTCACAGAACGACTGACACGAAATTTACTGTTCACTTGACAACTTGAGATCTGTTTTGAGTTAGGACCTTCATGTTGCACATGTTAATGTTTCTTTGTGAAGGTCATGCCTAGAGAGTATATGAGTGACCTTGACCTTGTTTCTGGGGTCACGGTGCAACATACATGAATTTTACTCTTCACTATAACTTGAGAGCTACTTGAAGCGGGACATTGATGTTGCACATGTTTGTGTTCTTCTATAAAATTCAGTCTTACTCAGTACGTGGGTGACCTTGATCCTATCCCAAGTTCACAGAACTGCAAGTATCATGAATGTCTAGGTCAGCTGAGCATGGGCTGTTCACACAGCCCTCTTGTTTTTTTTTGTTTTGTGTGTGTGGGGGGGTGTTTTTTTTTTGTTTTTTTGTTTTTTGTTTTTTTGTTTTGTTTTGTTTTTTGTTTTGTTTTTTGTTTTTTTGTTTTGTTTTGTTTTTTTTTGGTCTTGCGATAAAAAAGGAAAGATGTTTAACCCTGCCAGTTGAGCGTCGATGTAGCCATCAATGACAGGAATTGTGAGTTGTCAGTAGGCATGGTTCAACAGAACTGGAAACTAAAACGCCAAACACCAGCAGGTCTAGCTTTTGACGCAAGATGTTACAGTGGTAGCAAAAAACAAGTTTGTCATTTAAAAAGTGTCATAAAACTGGACCAAAAACCATACCTCCCAAAGAGGCTAAGCTGGATGTCGGTGTGGAATTGAAATTACAGTAGTATCTGCCATTTAAGACCACCCCTAGTGACAGCAAAAAGTAGTCTTACAGGTGGTTTTAAAGTACAGATAAATTTATTGGAGGATCAGTCTTAAGGGTCATGAAAGGGTTGTTATAAAAAAAAAAAGAAGAAAAACACGCAATCTCTCTTGAAAGGTTTCTTTGGAACAGGTACAACTGTACATGGAACTAAACTCTGTCCAGCAGGGAAATCAAAAGTAAAATGAATAAACTTCACTGACAAATTTATAAAAGTGTGACCGAACCTTTCAGGGCATCAAAGAACATATCGCATCAAGCCATGTAAGTACATGAGCTTGCCTTTACTGATCAATACTTGGTTGCTGCATGGCACACAGTCTGACTGTATAGTCAAAATCAGTATTTTAATGTGGATTTAATTAATGCCGCCATTTATTATTTCTGGAGAAGAATTTAGATTACCATCTCTGGCTATTTTGCTAATTCGTACAAAAGAAGTTAAGTGTATTAACAGGCCATAAGGCCAGTGATTCCACATAGATGTGTTTGGCTGAAAGGCCATGACTGTGTTATAACATAACAGATAATAGACAGAACCATGAAATACAATGCATGGACATGAAATACGTGGGAGGTGACATCATACCAGTGTAACAGGATAACTTTCCCCATGGCGCAAACTGATCCCGGGCTAACACTCCACACCTCCAACTGGATAATTTTCCCTGCCCACAATTTAATCTTGTATTTCACATTTAAGGGTATCCCGGTCAACTTCAGAGAATGTCACTATTGGTATTGACCACATTGCATAAAATTACAGTGGCGCATCCAATTCCATATAAAACATCATATTTATCAATTAAATTCAATTAATTTATTTGACCAATAAAGTACAATATAGTATAATTCATAATAGGTATATTGTATCAATATGAATTGACAATCGATCTGATAATCTATTTCTTTAAAAATAAGGATTTGGTCAGGAGACTGGTATTAAGTTTGTTTAACAATTGCTAGCATATGAGCCACCCAAATCAAATTAGTTGAAGTATTATTAACTACCATGGTGATGACACACAAATATATAGATATCTAAGATACAGATATCTCTGCTATACATGACTGATAATTAGAGGAATTAAACAATTCATAACACATATGTAAATTCAAAACATTCAGGCATTGCATATATAACAGTTAGGGATATTACAGATAGACTCATATTTTTTGTATAAAATATTGTTTGATATAGATTTCAAAACCTGAAGGCATATGCAACTCAAAATATTTAGGCATTGCATATATGACAGGGATAGTACAGATAGACTAGTATTTTTTATAAACTATGTTTGATATATATTTCAAAACTTGAATAACTGTGCGTGTGCACTTTACTTTTCACTCTATGTGGTATTTCATTGATAATCTGTACAATCGGGAAATTGTAAGTTCTTTTATTTTTCACTGATATTGGGTCTGATCTTGCCTCCAAAATAAGCACACCATGAGATGTTGCTGTAAATGGTTACTTGAAAAATCCTACACAACACCAGTTGAAATTTACATGTGTCTCTGAAACAACCATTTAACATATAATAAATCCATTAAAACCCCAAACTATGTATGAGCATGACACGTTTTCAGTTAAACTACTAAAGTCAATAAAAAGAACGAAACCTATTAGGTAATCACTGAAATAATAAATCAAATGATTACATCTGGCATATTCCCTGATAAACTGAAATTAGCAAAAGTATTACCAATAATTAAGAAGAGAAATGATTCTCTGTTTAATAATTACAGACCAACTTCAATTTTGCCAGCAATATCTAAAGTTTTTGAATAATAAATCAAATGATTACAACTGGCATATCCTGATAAACTGAAAATAGCAGAAGTATTACTAATAATTAAGAAGGGAAATGCTTCTCTGTATAATAATCACAGGCCAATTTCAATTTTGCCAACTATATCTAAAGTTTTTGAGCGTGTTATTTTTGATCAAACACAAAAATATTTCAGTAGCAATAAATTATTGAATAAATTATTCTATGGTAGCCAATATGGCTTTAGAGAAGGACATTTTACAGAGTTTGCTGTACTAGAAGTAATAGACAAAATACTTTTATATATGGACAATGGACGTGTTTCTTTCTCTCTCTCTCTCTCTCTCTCTCTCTCTCTCTCTCTCTCTCTCTCTCTCTCTCTTTTTTTTTTTTCTCTCTCTCTCTCTCTCTCTCTCTCTCTCATTTTTAAAACTTTTTTTAAGCAAGAGTATATATGAAAAATAATTTTCATAAAGAATTTTTCTGACTGGTTTTGTACAATATATGTTCAACTGCCCCGCAAAAACAATCAACGTATTCTTTATACCTTCCCATTTTATATTTGTTAGACATTTTATGATGCAGTTTTCTGTTTAAACAGTTTTCTATTTAAACACACTTCCGCAGGTCACTCATATACAAATAACAGTCAAATTACCTTTGCAAAATATACACATTTGATAAATTCAAACTGCATTAAAGTTATATGCAAAACCATCTAAGTGCGAATAGTAGATTATATTCATTGAGCTGGCGCTAACAGCTCCATGAGCTTTTGACTACATGTGATCAGCTGCTGCTTAATGGCATGCCCAGCATTACTCTTCTTTTGAGCAATCATGCACCACGTTAATGATTTTTAAAGGAATAGATATACATTTTAAAACATACACATACAAACACACACATATACATACATGTATATATATATATATATATATATATATATATATATATATATATATACATACATACATACATACATACATATATATATATATATATATATATATATATATATATATATATATATATATATATATATATATATATATATATATATATATATGATTATTGAAGGTAGTTCTAGTAATCTCTAAATTTATGAGTAAAAGAATGAAATAGACGCATATCTTTTACACGGATTGCGAAACAGACCAAGCCCATGTTATAAACCTATCAACGTCTCTCGTTAATAGGTCCATGCCTATATTAATCACTCTCCATGGCACAGGTGGCGGTGTTCACTTGTTTGGTGGAAGAAACCACAGGATTTGGAGAAAACCACCGTGCACAGTCAGAGTGGTAGGAACTCTTACCTGGTGTGTTTTGGACCTCCAAAAAGACCTCAATATTATGAGTAGGAAAGATGATTGCTGCATAACAAATCAGTGTGTGTGTCTTCAAAGCATATTGGTATGGCAATGTACAACTGTTCCATAACACAGGGGTAGAAGTTGGAATGGCGTCTCTATCTTTTATTGCTTTGAAGTTATTCAAGATTTAAAATTTCTAATGGTGCTATTTAGCATAATTTAAATTGCTACAACTTTTATTTTAAATTCATTAGGTGCGCAATGGTCAACACCCCCTTATAAGAAGTTGGAATGACATCTCTATCTATTATAGTGTTAAAGATATTCAAGATTGAAAATTTCGAATACTGCTAATTAGCATAATTTAAATTGCTACAATTTTGTTTTAGATTCATTACATGCGCAATGATCAACAACCCCCTAGTGAAAGTTGAAATGACATCTCTATCTATAATAGTTTTGAAGATATTCAAGTTTTAACATTTCAAATGCTGCTAATTAGCATAATTTGAATGGCTACAACTTTTGCTTTAGATTCATTACATTAACAATGGTCAATAACCTCCTAGTAGAAGTTAAAATGACATCTCTATCTTTAATATTTTTGAAGATATTCAAGTTTTAAAATTTCAAATGCTGCTAATTAGCATAATTTAAATTGTTACAACTTTTGTTTTAAATTCATTAGATGCGCACTGGTCAATAACCCCCTAGTAGAAGTTGGAATGACATCTGTATCTATTGTACTTTTGAAGATATTCAAGATTTAAAATTTCAAATGCCCCTAATTTGCATAATTTTAAAGATCTTCATTCCTCTGTATAAAACGGTCAAAGTTCTTGTATGGAGGTACAATCATGCCAAGTTTGAAGTTTCTATGTGCAATAGTATCTGAGAAAAGTGTCGGACAAATTTGCTGGTAAAGAAAGAAAGAAAGAAAGAAAGAAAGAAAGAAAGAAAGAAAGAAAGAAAGAAAGAAAGAAAGAAAGAAAGAAAGAAAGAAAGAAAGAAAGGAAAAACAGAAAAGTGTGGGTTGACACACACACTTTAAAAAGACGTTAATAATATTGATACCCTGGGGCAGGGTAACTCCCTTAGGTCCACAGTAGAGACTATATTCAAGATCAATTAACACTGGGTGTGTGTCGCTCTGAAGACCCCTCTTTTCAGCGAAATTTCCCTGACATTTTGTCAAAAATTCCTCTAAAAAGGGTAGTTCTGCTCTTTTATGACCCCAAATTTGGGGAAATTTGCCTAACTGAGGTCAAAATTTGCCTTCTTGCACTTTTCATGGCAATTTGGGACCATACTATCAACTATTTCGGTTAAAAAAATCCCTGACAATGATATCATTTTTTGTGGAAAAAGTGCCCTAACAAAGGCTAGGGTTTTTAAAGGTCGAGCCGCACACACACACCCAAAATTGGGGGAAGTGGCCTCCTCCCTGCCCCTCCCTCCTCCTTCCCAATAATACACAGACAGGCGCGTCAGACTTCAGTCACAACATTACAGAGGTATAGATCATTGCTAATGAATAATGTTAATAATAATGATAATAACCAGTCTGCAGTCTACAGTTCATTTTCTGAGTGGCCAGTGCCAATGTCGAAACTGTGTTATACTGCTGACACGTGCTCAAAGTAAACACGCCTGCACGTGTGTAGTGGCAAAGCAGTTCCTGCTCTGTCACACTTGGGTGGGTCCACACTCGACCTTCCTTGGTCACGCTTTGAACTTCGTCACAGTAAAAGTAAAGTCACATGATCGTGTCATATGTGCAAGGAGGGAGGCCAGGAGCGATATGACGGTGTTGACAGCGGGCCAGGTGGGCTGACTGTACGTGTACCGCGTGGGAGACATGTTACTATACTGACTACTGTATCAAGTCGACACTAACCTTGAAGTTGAAGCTTGAACTGTAAGTATTGATAAGAGATTCCTTACTTAGTACCGTTCTGTTTTTCAGAACGACCGAGGAGACAAGGGAACCATTAAACCATGATTGTTATGGGCGTCCAAACGTTTATACACGCGTCAGTGGTTTCTTATCTCAGCTCGTACCTTAAGGAAAAGTATTTGAATCTCAGTGGACAGTGCTTTGCACAGCGCTTCGTGATAGCACTGCAGTTTTTCCTGTTCCCCAGTCGAATGTGAACACTATGTAGCAGGACTGTCCAACTGGAGCATCGTAGCAAAATTTTGCTACAAAGCTCTTCAAAATTGCTACAAATTTTCTCGAAAATAAGTGTTTCTTATGTCAAGAATTGGAAAAAATGCTACAAGTAAAGAACATTTTGCTACAAAGATTTTCAGCTGGACAGCACTGTGTAGGCCTAAGTACTATGTATTGTAGAGTAGAGAGGAGAGTTCAATTACCGGTCACCCGAGCCGTACCGCTATGTGCTTGGCCGAATGACCGGTGTTTCTATCAGGGCTCAGACCCACAACCAGGACTTTCCACGGTGATGGGTGGAAGCATGGCCCCGGGGCCGTAGGTGGCGATTCGGTTGCTGGAGGAACGACGCCGGGCCCAAGGGAGTTGACCGATCGATACAAGCGGGGGTGGGGTGTGTGTGTTAAAATTGTCCACTTTATCTGGTATTTCAGTGGATTCTGTGGCTAAAATCGATGACGTTTAATTCAATCACCTGAAAAATTGCCTGGGGTAACTTCTCATCAAATTTCATTTGTCCTAAAAAGGGGGTATTTTAAAAAATCATAGCCAAGAAAACAACGAATATTGGGTAATGATCACAACAGTTTCAAGACAAATGGTCAAAATATGGTCTCAGATCGCTGCCTCAAAATTAAATTGCATATAATTTTCACACAGGGAAACCTTGATGTACAGAGGTCATTTGTACTAATTATTTAAGAACTAAGTTTCAAATGAAAACTCAACTGCATTTTTTTGTATCAGTGTATTTATTTATTTTGTGAGTGGCAAACCCAAGTTGAGTTAAGAGAGCTATCAATCTTGTAACCCTGCATAAAAATGAGTAGAATTATATATCCTGAAGGTAAAACTTAGCCAGACATATCTTAATACAATGTCCTGTCTGTTACAATATGTTAAACCAATGGCTTTTGTTTTCAAGAATAATGTATTGTCCCATGTCTGTGAATTCTGGAACATTGCACACACTGTGACAAACAATGTTAAAATTCATTGTGTACACTTTCATACATATTCAGGTTTGTCTTAATATTTTCTTTCTTGGACAGGATGAAGTGGTCTAAGTGACAGTCCCTGTGTCCAGCCTTCAGTGAGCCAACTGACAAGACAGGTGTTCATCTGTGATAATTTACCTGAAAACGTCCACCTCTCCAGTATGAAGGGATATTTGTGCCCCCTGTTGTTAGTCCTTTGTATGGCCAATGTGGTCCTGTCTGACGTTTTTTCATCATTTGCTGATATACAACAGTCAGTCTATGTAGAGAAAGACTTATCACAAGAAATAAGAAGATATATAAAGGAGCAGCAAGCAAAATTAGATCAAATAGAAAGGTAAGTCAAACCAATTATGTCTGATACACACCATATTTGTTGTAACTTAACAACTTGATTTTAACCCTTTGTGAACCACACTTGTTGTCAAATGTCATCTAATTTGATGTTTTTGACTGTTTTTTACAGTAAAGAAAAATAATTTGAATGGCAACTCTTGATTAGACCAAGGAGGCTACACAAAGATAACAGTAATTAGCTCGCCTTAATGAGGCAGCGCAGAGGAAATTAATGGGTTTCCTTTTAAGACTGACACGGTCTTCCTTTTGTTTGAAGTATTTTGAACATTCCTGGGCTCTCTGGGTAAGAAAGATTGATTAAAAGTCATGATGAGCACTGATAAATATTTCTGCATGAAGCAGTCACAAAATATTTTACACAATATGAAATTATTACAAGGGAGACATGGGCTGATTAAAGTGACCATGACTGGCAAAATGCTGAGCCTACTGTCATTGCTGTTGCCTGCTAAGACAAAGTTGCACTATCATTACTGTGTGGGCACTCCACATAGTCAGACATGCAGAACAATAGTCGGTTTATCAGGCAGTCTTTGCTGTTGTATTAAGAACTTTGCCAGCAAAGCAGGGATAGAATTTAACATCTTGTGTAACTTGCCTTCTGGGCAAGTTGGGAATTATGTCCAACTTGCCCTGGAATGATTTAGCTTGCTCCAGTATGACCTGTTGAAGAATCATGAATTTTTGTTATTTGCAAAGACAATTGATGATTGTTAGGTGGATCAGATGGGTTTTCAACCAGCGATTAACATGATCACCACTTAGATTGCTTCAATGCAAACTCTTTCGTGACAGTGATAGGCTTAAATAACCTTTAGTATCAAAGTGACTCCAGCACCTGAACATAGAATTGAAAAAGTCCAGCTGTGGTTCCTTCAAAAATTTCAGTTTTCCCTTTTGCAACCAAATAAAAAAAATGCTTAAGTCATTTCTATTGCATTGGCCACTCCTACTAATAAACTGAATTTCATTAGCCACTTTTCTTTTTTGCCAGTAGGCCGGTGAACTTATGATTGACAGGAAATACAGTTCAGTTTATTGTTAATACTGTCATCCAGCATACATAAACGTGTTTATAATAATCAGATGGTAAACTGAAATAGATGATGTAAATAATTTCACAAATGTATACTGAAAGAAGTGATAGAATCAAAAATACCCGCAAAATTACTTTTTCAATAAAGGGTGTCATTGTGTACATGAAGAAGGCTGAAGTTAATTTCATTTTTGGATCTTTCTTTATGTGTAAGCATAGACAAAATTGATGAAACATGCTGATCCAATTGACAATTTATGAACATATTACATGTGACACATGTATAAGGAGATAGGCCATATTCAATATGTATGTGTGTGAATGGTCAAATGTTCTGACAATTATTTCAATATCAATCAGAAAATGAAACAACCATGAGTAACAATTTTCCATAACATGTCCCACAGAGCAACAAATTAAGTGACTGTTAAATTGCCATTAAAATCATTAAAATGGTAGTAAATGTCTCACAGTACACATGAAAGTACCACTAGGCATCAGCATCTGATATGACTCCCAGCATCGTATCCCATCTGCCATTTGCACCTAGTCATTTTAGAAGTTTAATCAGCCAATTCTTAAAAAGCATGCTTTTGAGACAGTGAGAAACAGGTCATTGTGAAACAGGTTTAATGTACTGGATGGCCGTTTTCTTGTCTTTCAAATGGTTCTATCACAGCATGTAGACATACTCCACTTGCGTGTCACAGATCCACACTTTCTGCTGTTATTTCTGATGTTGATTTTACAGGTACATACGTGATAGAACTCACGATTTTATTTTGATGTAGCCCCACGTTTAATGTGAACAAAAAACATAGACATCCTATTTGTGTGGTTGGCCAGAAGTAAACCTGGTCGAATCAGCTTCAGTCTGTTCGTTCAGGTGTAACTGGGTGGTTTGGTGAGTGTGTGTCACCGTGACAGACAACTGATCTTGGACATTGTAGTAAATTTGTACACGATGGGATAGGTATCTGTATTTTTTATATTTGGAAGACCCATCTGGATGCATTCACAGTACAATCAATACCACGTTTGTTTTTTTCTTAGACTGGGTGTGCTTGGTGGAATGTGTTCAGCCCATGCTGTTTTCCAGGTATTAAGGTGCACTCTTGTTTGCACATGGGTATTTGTTCACATATGCATCTTTCTGCCACCGTGACCTTGCATGGCTTGATGTAAAACTGCATAAGAAATTCTTATGTGACTTGCATCAAGTATGTTAACCAAATTTTGTATTTTATGACATTTTTCGTGCATGCAGAAGTAGTGTACTAAATTTACACCAGACAATGTGCTTAGCCTACTGAAATTTCAATGCAGACATGACACAATAATATTTTATATCATAGTGTTCATTCTTTATGGATGAAACTGATTAAAGGTCATCTGGTTTGAGAAATCACTGTTGTCATATGCCCTGATAGTGCAGTCATATCCATGTTATTCTGCTGTGACCTCCACAGAGAGACCACTGGCATGATTTGAGATATTTGGAGATACCTTTGCGTTTCCCTTGGGTGGTCACTTAGAATACCACTGTACCCCTTTACACATCAGGTAGATTCTGACACTGTAAATTCACTTAATTTCAAAATCTGTAAATTCACTTAACTTCAAAAGATTTTTATTTTTGCTTATTCTGGTGATGAGAGGCACAAAACTGTGAAAATAAAAACACAGTAAAATAGTATATTAGCAGGTTGAAACATGTATGTCCAAGACAGTGAAATGAAAACTTCAGTTCAATGCTTGAAGTGCAAAATCAGTTTTATGCACATGCAAAAGCACATACACAGTATACATGGACATAGAGTCTGTATTTCTTCAGTGCATTCAGTTTCAAAGCACATGTGTGCAGATCAGCATGAACTGAATTGGAATCACAGAAATATCACCACAGATATCTGTGAACTTTTTTTTGGTACCATATACCTTTCCGGTAGCGTGTGGGATACAGCTGAAGATACTAACACGTACATGTATATAAATGAGAGCAAATGCCTGTGAAGTATGAACATATTACAGGTATTAAAGATGCAGATACAGTGGTCCCCTTCTTATAAGGCCACCCCAAATGCAGCCAAAAAGTGGCCTTTTAAGAGGGACGGCCTCTCTTGAGGGGGAGAATATAATTGAAATACCATATTTTCTGCACAAGAATGCTGGTCTTTCAAGAGGGGTGGCCTCTGGTGAGAGGGGCCTTATAAGAGGGAGACCACTGTACTCAAGGCCAGTACATGTACATGGTCATACCTTGAATGCAATACAAATTCTGGTTGAACATGCATTGGGTGAGAGTTTGAAGAAGCAGCAAACAACAAAGTTACAATAAAAATATATTTTTACATTAAAGTGGTGTCAGTGTGGACTGTGGTTTGCAACAAAATTATGCATTCATTGTGTGTGAGTATGTAAACCCCTTGTCAAATGTTTGTGGGGCAGTGAAATTCGTGACATGGATTGCCCTGGTTATTTAATGGGGTGTGACAGTATATTGTCGTACAAGGTCAAACCACATGGTATACCTTCAACAGTGCATGTAGACCCCCAGTCTGTCCTTTCTGCCAGGCATACTCCTGCGACAGGTCAACCTATTTTCACACAGAGGGAACTTACCTGTGTGCCCAGACTGGTTTACAATGAGGCCTATGTGATCACAGCCATGTGTCATTTGGTGACACGTGTGATTACAGTTCATTCACCTTGCTGACGCACTAAAATTAACATTTTTAGAAGCGTATTTCTTGATTTTTTTTCATAGTATTTTTCTCTTTGGTTAAACTAACATATACCTGGTGTATTTACGACTGACATGTAAACATATCCTAGTACTCAAAGATATGTATGACTGAAATGTCTGGTGTTTGTCCTTGGGACATTAATTTAACAAATATACATCACTAACATACCACACACTTGCTCATTTATCTGTAATCCTGTAGCTGTATGATATGCTCTGAACTTTTTTGTCCAGAACCATGATAAAGTTGGTTTTTTTTTTCAAAGCTTCTAAAAAGATGGATATTATGTCTTCTTTTAAATAGATTTCTCATGACAGATATTTTACATATTGAATTCTAAATGATATGATATGATATGATCCCCAAATAGCAATACAATTCTGATAAAACTCAGAGATCTGTTGCTTGATGTGAACAAAATTGATTCGAGAAGTCACAACAAAAGCAGTTGTTCTCAAGTTGAATGAATAAATGTTGTATAATGGGATTAGGAGATTTGTTCACCAAAATTTCTGTAGCAATTTGAGAGGTAATATTAGTTTTGTTTTTTTCCCTGTAGATCTAAGGGCAAAATTGGGTGATATGATACTCCATACAGAAATACATATAAACTAAGAATATACTTTCCCCATTGGATTGAGACTTTTAGGCAGCAGTTTACCTGTCATGGTTTGGGCATCAGACAGTCAACGTGCACCAAGGAAAGCTGTTATTCAAAGCATATTATTCTGATAGGTCTTCTCTACAATTCTCATTCATCATGTTGTCAAGAAGTAAAACACAGATGCATACAACATTTTACTGACAACCAGCTGGTTTTGGCTGGTTTTCAGGGTGGCTGTGTTGTTGGGCCACTGTTAAGTTAAACCTTTTTGTGACATTCTGTCTCACATGTTCTTTGTTTCACAGTATTTCGTGATGTGACATGAATTTCTGGACAGCCTCTCCTAATCTTTTTGCTACAGGAAGCTTGGAAAAAGTCTGAATACTTGTTTAAGCCAGATTCTATTTGTTGTGACTCTGTTGTAATCTATTCCACATTGTTTCAATGTTGTCTTTATGTGGTGTGTTTTCATTTATATTTACAGCATAGCTAACAAATTGGATGAACATAATGCTCATACAGAGGGGAACTCTGAAAATTATTTATCAAATCCAGTTAATGCATATTTACATGTGAAAACGCTGTCTACAGAGTGGGAGAAAGCCGTCAACTTCATCAAAAACAATGACTCTGAGGGTAGGTATTGGTGCACATGTAACTTCATCAGCTGAATCAAGACATGGTCAAAATAAATGAGACCGTTAATGTATGGATGAATTAGAGTCTGAGGCATACAGAAGAGGTTCATTCAATGAGAGAATCATATATCATTGAAAATTCGTTAAATGTATGAATTATATGCCTTTTCAACAGCTGGCTATTTATGCCCTTGCTAGAGAGGGGAAAAACCATAGGGTGCAGATTCCCAGACCAGTAGATGTTACTTTCAACTGCATTTGTGACCAGAGTTGTGTAGATGTGTTACTTTTGACTGTGATTTGCAAAAACACATGTCCACCAAGTAGAAGACCACACACATACAGTTCAAATCTAGAAAACAAGTTTTTGATAGGGCTGAGGTATTCTGCAGGCTCATGGCACCTGCTTCCAGTGTCACATGAAATTTTCAACCCAATGAATAAAGCAGGTTTAGTTTATCCCCAGGTGTCTCCACACAACAGATGGATACGAGGGGAAGTTACACATAGTGCCACCTGCAGGTGACATGCTCTATTCTATGATGCATTGGGGTTACAGTCCTCCAATCTTTATGAATCAGTGACTTTTTTACTTAAATACTGTAATTAGTGTTTAATTGCTGGAGCTGCATGCTGCTTATTGAAGATTCATATTTTTGTAAATTTGCAATTTAACTTTCAAAAGATAGTTTTTGGATGAATACATACATAATTTCTCTTGATGCACAAGTTACAAGGGTTAATGTGTTATGAATTGATTTAGCCGTGCATGATTGAAAGCATAATGAACTGCTGCTTTATCAGTTTACCCACTATGGGAACCCGACCAGGTACATGTATTACATTGTTGACCAGTCCAACCTGAAGCAATCCGTCGTTAATTGCGTCCTTACATATATACTTTGTTGGATTTGGGTTATTTCAGTACATACAAGTAGGTCCCATTACCATGAATGACAAACAGAAAAAAAAAGATGAATTCTGATGTATAAAATCAATCAGTCAACCTCATGTATTGAAAGAGATTGAGTCTTGCAAAGCATTAATTTGAATAAATGTTATTTGTAGAATTGGCCGAGTAAATATATCAACCCATCAGCATTTATGACAAAGTCAATAAACTGTTTAACTCTTTGCCCTGAAACAGGCAGTACTGTATATAAATGCAAGATGTCATCAGCATCAGTGTTGTTCCTTAGTTGTATAATTAATGAAAAATAGTTTGAAAGAGCAAAGAGACAAGATCTGGCAGAATAGCATGACCCAGGTTAACAACTTTCCCAGGCACATATTGAACATTTAGTGTTCCACTCATGGTACACAACTCTGTTGATAAAGTCCCAGTGCAAGCGAGTTTGGGAAAATCGTTGAAGTGGTAATTTTTAAATATTGGAGGAAGTTGGAACAGAACCAATAATGTTGTGATGTGGCCTGGTGGTGCTGACTTACAGGCTTTATTTGCAGATCAACCAGTGTTGTGATATTCTATTATATGGTTTACAGAAAATTTTTGGATTGAATAAAAACCATTACATGGATATCTGTATTGATTGGTCATTTTGTACAGGTCAAAATTCAATATGTATCTGAGCCTGGTTAATTAAGCCTTTCTCATTGAATTCAAACTGATTTTTAATCAAGACTGCAGTCTACAGCTTTAATTACTTGGCATCAGTTGGGCACTTAGTTCCCAATCCATGCAAAGGAAAGCTGTTGACCTCGGACCTATTACCTTAATTGGTCTCATGTATGATTGTTATTGTCCCCCGCCACAAAAGGTGGTATAGGGAGACATGGCAATAGTAGGGATAGGGGCTGCGATCTGTCCTTCCGTCACGTCCATCTGTCTGGGCCATTTGGATTTCTTCTCCAAAATCGTTGGGCAGATTCACTTTAAACCTGGTGGGACTGTAGCTTGGTTGGCTCTCTGTCAAGATGACAATGTTCCAGCGATTTTTGGATTTTTTATGGATTTTTTTATTTTTTATTTTTAGCTCAGCTGACTTGTCAGTCAGCTGAGCTTATGTTATGACTAGCCATCCGTCGTAATTCTAAAAGTGTTTAGAGTGGTGAGAGGGATAGTACCCATGATAAAGTATACTTAACCTACCTAGAGGATTTTCTCTAGTCCAGCTTACCGTAAGTAGGAAAACCATGACCATGCTCACTTTTTGCAGGATTTCTTTCTTTTCAATCCTCTTCCAGTATAGTGGAAGAGCTGGCTTCCAGCTGATACCTTAGTACACTTTACCTCATAACACCTCTAGTCAACTTTATGGTGCTAAAAATTGTACAGTGGTCCCTGTCTTGAGAGACCACCCCTAGGGCAGGTCAAAATGTGGTCTCTCAAAACAAGTGGTCTTTCATTAGAGGTATAATAACATGGAAAAGATAGCACAGTGTTCTGAGAGAGCAGTCTTAAAAAGATATATGGTCTCTCATTGGAGGGGTCTCTCAAGACAGGTACCACTGTATTACTATTTACCTGTTTATACCAGGGTCGGTATGGTGGAATAGTGTATGAAGCCTTCAAGTTTCAAAGGAGGCATCCGTCGTCTGTCATCCACAATTCACTTTTTCGACTTCTTCTTTCAAACCATCTGCCAGGCTGACTTCAAACTTGGTGGGGATATGCCTTGGGTGGGTCTCTACCTAGTTTGTTCAAATGGTCATGCTCCAGTGATTTTTTGGATTTTTATGAATTTTTTTTTGGGGGGGGTTCTATTTTGGGGCAAATCTTAAAAAATCTTCTCCGAAACCGTTCACCCAATTGCTTTGATATCCCACAGGGACACTCCCATGGACTCCTAGTTGTAAATTTGTTCACCAGGTGGTGCTGTGATTTTTTTTTTGCTAATTTTGAGTGTGTGTTTTGGCTATTTTCCACTTCTTCTCCAGAACTGTCTCTCAGATTAAGCTGAAACTTGGTGGATATGTTTATTGTGGAAGGGTCAAGCAAAGTTGTTTACTAGGTGGCACTGCTATGGATTCCTGATTTTTAACGATTTTTGCAATACTGATACTTATCAGTCAATCCAGCTTCCCTGTTGATTACTATGCAAGTCTATCGGCATTCTAATGCTAATTCACTTTTTTAACTTCTTCACCAAAACCATCGTCCAGATTGACTTCAAACTTGGTGGCAATGTACCTTGGGTGGGTTTCTACCAGGTGGTTTAAATGGTCACACTCCAGTGATTTTTTTATTTTTAATAAATATTTTTGTTCTTTTTTTAGACAAATCTTACAAAATCTTCTTCTCCACAACCACTCACCCAATTGCTTTGATATTACATGAGAACAATCCTAGGGACTCCTAGTTCTTAGTTTGTTCACTGGATGGTGCTGCAATTTTTTTCATTTTTTTTATGAATTTTTGTGTGTTTTTGTGTGTCACTTCTTTTCCAGAATAGTCTCTCAAATTAAGTTGAAACTTTGTGGATAAGTTCCTTGTGAAAGGGTCAAACAAATAAGTCCACTAGGTAGCACTGCTGTGGATTCCTGATTTTTAACGATTTTTTTCAATTTGGGTACTTATCAGTAAATGCATCTATTCTATTGCTTACTATGCAGGTCAATGGGCATTCTGATGGTTATTCACATTTTGGACTTCTCTGAATAAAGTGTCAGTCGGATTTACTTCAAATTTGGTGGCAATATACTTTGGGCAGGTCGCTACTAAGTATGTTCAAATGGTCACACTCCAATGATTTTTAGAATTTTTATGATTTTTTTACAAAAATCTTTAAAAAGTTTTAAGATGAAAGTTTTAACATGGGAATTTCTTGTAATGGTTTCAACTTAAATAATTTTGGCTAGATTTGTGCCAAACTTGGTAGGGACATACCTTTCGTAAGTGTCTACGTATTTTGTGCAAATGGTCATGCTCCAGTGATGTTTGGACCTTGACCTCATTCCCAATGTCAGGAAACTGACACGAAAATACTGTTCACTTGATAACTTGAGATGTGTTTTGAGTTATGACCTTGATGTTGCACATGTTAATGTTTCTCTATGAAAGTCATGCTTAAACAGTACATGAGTGACCTTGATCTTGTTTCTGGGGTCACAGTGCAACATACATGAATTTTACTCTTCACTGTAACTTGAGAACTACTTGAACTGGGACATTGATGTTGCACATGTTAGTATTCTTCTATAAAGGTCAGACTTACTCAGTACATGGGTGACCTTGATGTTATCCCAAGTTCACAGAGCTGCAAGTGTGATGAATGTCTAGGTCAGCTGAGCATGGGCTGTTCTCACAGCCCTATTATTTGGTCAAATCTTGGAAATCTTCTCCTAAACCACTTCGTCAATCGCTTTGAAATTGCATAGGGACACTTCTGGGGATGATCCCTAGAACATAATTGTTCACGAAGTGGTGCTGTGGAAATGTTCCGTATAGAAGGGTCAAGGAAAGCTGGACATAAGGTGGCATCAATGTGGATGCCTGATTTTTTACAAATTTTTCAGTTCGGGCACTTACTGGTTAATGTTCACATTCCTGTTGATTTCTATATAAGTCAATGGGACTTGCAATGGTAAGTGACCTTTTTAAACCGCTGGCCATATCTTTTTCAAACTTGGTAGGGATATACCTTGGGTGGGTCTTTAGCAGGTTTTCTCAATTGGTCATGCTGGTTTTTTTTGTGTGTTTTTTTGTTTTGTTTTTTGTTTTTTTAATTTTTATGGATTTTTTGTGCATTTTTGGGTCAAATCTTAAATTCTTTCAGTTATTGCATGTATGTTGTGCAATACATGCTTTGTGTTATACATGCTTTGAAATAATGGTCCACGTCATGGTGCTGGGAAACGTGATGCACTCTGGCTTCTATTACGAAATGCGCTGTCTTCTTGCTCTGTAAAAAGATATGAACATTGAACCTCTTCATGTATAAAAATATTTTAAGAAGGTGGTCTTAATTAGAAATTCTACTTTAATTTTATGATATAATTTTGACCATACTGCTTTCATATGAACAGCCATTTGCCTCAAAAAAATGACTTGTATCTATTTAATACTGTTGTATCTTGACAATTCATGATGTGGTGGGGGACATCAATCCTTTGAATCATCTAGTTCAGATTGTTTTTGGCTAAAATTAGTCCAAAACAGTTAGACAGATGACCTTTGACCACCATCCAGTTTTTCAAGTTCAGGGTTGTCTGCAAAGCAGGCCTTTTACCTCCAGCAAGGTACATAAACATCAGAACATGAAAAAGAGTCTGCTTTGCAGGAAAGGGGAAAGGATTAAATAATAAAATGGTTAAAAAATCTTCCTCTCACCAAAAATGTAATAAACAAAAATGACATCATTTTTGAGGGTTAATTTTTTCTTGCTCATTACGTGGTGAAAATTTAGTAAAGCTAAGTAGTCAGTCGAACAGAACCTGCCTGCGATTAAAATGATAAATTTGTACTTTTGGAATTTTGCAAAGCAGAGAAGCAGATCATCTTGGTACTTATGATTCAGTCATAGTGTATTCCTTAGAGGACATTACAACATGACATTGTGCATTCAACTTTAAAAGTGCCATGAAACTTACAGATGTGTAAGGTGAAAGAGCATACCACATAGTCATTTAAATATATTCTTTAATTACATTTATATTTTATGAGCCCATGAAAGTATATTTCCTGTATGAGTTGTCAGTTTGTTTGTGTGATCATTTTCTTATTAGCATTATGTCAGGTTTCTTTATAATCTTTCAACAGATTCTGATCAAAGTTAGTAAATTAAAGGACCCCTCACAAGACCAAGGTGAACTGAGGAACTCTTAACCGCTGTGGTTTATGGCTAAGAAAAGCAATTATGCAGTGCTGGGGTGTTGAATTATGATATCTGTTTATTTACCTCTGGATGGTATATTTTACAGAGTTTCTGACAAATGTCGTCAACATGTTTGGGCGACACCTGCCATGCCAGGAGGATGTGACTGGGGCAGGGCAAGCTCTGCTCAGGCTTCAGGACACATACAACCTGCCCACAGAGAAGATAGCCAAGGGGGACCTGCAGGGGGTCAAGGAGTCACCCCATCTTACAGGTGATTGTCTGATGTATATATTTTTATGTGTGTGTGTGTGTGTGTGTGTGTGTACATATATACATGTGTGTATATATATATATATATATATATATATATATATATATATATATATATATATATATATATATATATCATATTCATTCCAATTGTAACACATGCCCTAGTAGAAGCACACCCCCTACTTTTCAGTCTTGGGGGGTATTAAAAATTCAGTATTTTTCAATATTTTAAAACATTAACTGCTTCTGGTGAAAGAAGAATGTTCATTGTTGTTATTTTATGCTACATTAAGTGTAATTGCTTGTGGTATTGTAAATTAAGACATATCGTTATCACAAAAGTCTGCAAAAACTATGCTCAAGGAAATCTTTGCCTTAGCACAGGATGTTACTATTGGAATGAATATTGTATATATATATATATATATATATATATATATATATATATATATATATATATATATATATATATATATATATATATATATATATATATATATATATATATATATATATATATATATATATATATATATATACGTGTATGCCATGAAATTTACAATGTACATTTTTACAATTCAATACAGAAGGGTAATTCTGATTATCAAGATTAATTTTTACAGGTCATTTGTTTATGCATTGCCAGGTAATTGGTTGTGCATTACCTGATTACTATTTTATGCATTGTCTGGCAAGTCTTCTTCAGCTAGAATATTTTGACAAGGCCTGGTCATCCATTACCTGGTCACTATTTTTTGCATTGCTTTGGTGTTATTTTTTGCATTGCATGGTCATTACATAACCATTATAGTGCTAATCACAACTATAGTCGTTTTCTCATTACCGTTAAACATATACAATGTAATGGTTAAAATTTCAAATTCCTCATGAAGATGCCTATCATTCAAATACCCGCAAGCCCTAGTTTAAAGCAAAAAGTAGTCTCAGTGGACGGCTTTCCTCACGACACTTTGCACACAATGCGTGCAAAGTGTCCCGAGGGAAGCTGTTGACTCCGTCTTAGGTCAGCGCTTTAAGGTTAATGCATTGCCTCGAAAGTCTTCTTTCAACTGGAATATCTTAACTAGCAATGGAATTTTGCTGATTTGTTATCACAGTGGTAGCGAATATCTTTTTAGGACTGATACTTCATGAAATGAGAGTATATATTTTTTTCATAAGTTTACATGTATTTTAAGACCACTTGCAATATGAGATCACATTTTGTGTCAGTCTTAGATAGCGGGTATACTGCTGTAATTTGAAAACTCAAACTGAATGCTTGCATGAGGAAAGTGAAGCAATTTAATGTTAATAAACTCCTGATTAACTGATACTCTGTAAATACAGCTTCACTATAAAAATGTTCCCTTCTTGGTGAATTTGCAGTGAAGAAATGACAAATGTTTTACTCTTATTTTGTTGTCTTTACTTTCAGCGGGAGACTGTTTTGAGCTTGGCAAGATGGCATACAATATTGGTGACTATTATCACAGTGTTTCCTGGTTTGGTGAAGCCCTCAATATACTTAATAGAGAGACCAACAAGACAACAGACAAAGCTGTGCTGCTCGACTACTTATCATACTCCATATACATGGTTAGAGGATTTTCTCAACAATTTTATTCGTCTTGTGACTTCTGAAGAGTAAAGGAGAACATACACAGTAACATCTTGTTTTTGTTTTTCAAAAGTTAATCCAAAGCAGTTTGAGCCCAGGTAGTAATGTTGTCAAACTGAACATGCATTGTTGTCTCGCCAGCGTTAGCTGTTTGCGAGACTAAGCAGTCACTTTCCGTCCGTCTGTCTGTCAACCAAAAACTTCGGAGTGGCATTATTTCACTAACTAGATCAGATAGGGCTATCATACTTGGGTGGATGATTGATTGTAATCATCACTAGAGATGTGGGCCATCAATGTTACAATTCATTGATTACTTCATGCTTCATTGAGCATTGGAGAAAAACTTCGGAGTGGCATTATTTCAGTAACTAGACTACATAGGTCTTTCATATTTGGGTACATGATTTAATGTAATCATCCCTAGAGACGAGGGTCATCACTGTCACACTTCATTGATTACTTCATGCATGATTGAGCATTGGAGAAAAACTTCGGAGTGGCATTATTTCACTAACTAGACTACATAGGCCTTTCATATTTGGGTGGATGATTTATTGTAATCATCCCCAGAGACGAGGGTCATAACTGTCACACTTCATTGATTACTTCATGCTTGATTGAGCATTGGAGAAAAACTTCGGAGTGGCATTATTTCAGTAAATACACTACATAGGCCTTTCATATTTGAGTGGATGATTTATTGTAATCATCCCTAGAGACGAGGGTCATCACTGTCACACTTCATTGATTACTTCATGCTTGATTGAGCATTGGAGAAAAACTTCGGAGTGGCATTATTTCAGTAAGTAGACTACATAGGCCTTTCATATTTGGGTACATGATTTAATGTAATCATCCCTAGAGATGAGGGTCATCACTGTCACAGTTCATTGATTACTTCATGCTTGATTGAGCATTGGAGAAAAACTTCGGAGTGGCATTATTTCAGTAAGTAGACTACATAGGCCTTTCATATTTGGGTGGATGACTTATTGTAATCATCCCTAGAGATGAGGGTCATCACTGTCACACTTCACTGATTACTTTATGCTTGATTGAGCATTGGAGAAAAACTTCTGAGTGGCATTATTTCACTAACTAGACTAGGAAAGGCTTTCATGCTTGGGTGGATGATTCATTGTAATCATCCCGAGACAAATAGATTGTTATTCATTTCACATATTCAGCAACTTTACCAAATACAGTGGTACCTGTCTTGATAACCCCTCCAGTGACACAATTTTTTAAGAACACTGTGCTATCTTTTGCATGTTATTCTACCAATACAGGCACCACTGCACAAAAATATTCCTCACCCATACAATTACAATGCTGGCGAGACATTCATGCCCCCCCCCCCCCCCCCCCCGGGCATAGCTCTGGTTAGTTTCTATTACTCTATCAAAGTTAAGAACAGTTAACTAAAGTTAAAAAAAAATAACAATAAAAGGTTGTATTGTAAATTTTATCATGCTTATTAAATTCTGTCTCCCGTAATGAATATATTGTGATATATTGTTCATCTTTCTGTGTGTAAGGTTTTGATGAATTTTTATTGTAATTATAAAAGTTTCATCCTTTCTGATGCGAAGCAAAAATAAAATAATGGATGAATTACGTAAATGCATGGCAAATATTCATAAGAAAAACAATAGAAAAAACATCAAAACTGACAGACATTTCATATCATATTCTGTATTGCTCATGTTTTAATTTACTGTCTTTCAGCAAGGGAACATAGAGCATGCACTGAACATGACAAAGGAATGGCTGGAATTAGGTATGTGAGCTCTGTGATTGGTGTGCAGTAACAAGGCCATTATGATTTATAGGTGTTAATCAGTGTCGATATCTTTAGTTTCTTATCTCCTCAAAAGTTTATTATGATCAAAAAAATTCTTTGAGTTGTTCAGTGATATTAAATTCTGTTCTAGAAATACCCCTTTTGCACTTGGTGGATTTAACAGGGATTTAGTTTGGTGAATATAGAGGCAGTGTATGCTACTCCTTGTACAACAGTGACAGTTTTATGACAAGCTCCCTCCTTATGGTACAAAAATCATACTGGCTGGCTGAATACAATAAAGTTTGGAACAAATTTCAATTTTGAGGGATATGGTCAAACACATTTTTTTCTGTTTCTGTAATGAATGTCAACAACTTGCATGTAGAATGATCAATGTTACCTTACATTGTCTTGTGGTCTAGTGAAATTTGTGTGTCAGTTATTTTTGCTCACATATACTAACTGGAGCAAGGTAAAAGTTATGATCAGGGATTAATGCAGGCTTTTTGGGAAAGGTAGTTGTCCTGAAAACAGAGATGAGAATTATCCCCTTTTCAGAGGTTTTCCTCCTTTTTGGTCAGAAACGTTTGCTCTTAAAGGTTGTGCATTTGGTATGAAAAGGACTAATCGGATGAAATAATGGAAAGGTGGACATATATAGGGGTGTTTCCCTCCTTTCTTGTTCTTTGGACTTCTCTCTCCTGTAAAAATAATATTTTTGCATCAGATTTGGAAATACATATACTTTGTATTTATCATGCAAGGAAGCTCAAGATTCCTTAATTGATCATATGAGAAGAGATTGGGATGTAGATATAATACAAAGGCCTCAAATTGCCTCGCAGATTAATCCCTGATGATGGTTGCTGAAGTCTGATTATTTGCTTTGTACCATAAACAAGGGATTATGTGGCATAAGTTAAGCAAACAAAATGTCCATAGTAATCTGTAATATACCTTAGTTAAACAACTATTGAAGACAGGGTACCTTATTCAAAGACAAATTGAAATTTGCCAAGAAATAAATAATTAGCTATATAAAATACATCCATTTTAAAGATTGCAACATTTTGGTTAGAAATTTAACACTTGTTTTTGAAAGCATATGTTCTGCAGCTTTTTTTTTTTTTTTTTTTTTTTTTTTTTTTAGCTAATTAGTCATCATTTGCATGACATTCCAAAGTGCATGTAAAATTGGCATCTGTTTCATTAATTCTAATGATATTCTTAAGGTAATGTCTAACCTGGCAAAGTGACTTCACTTCTGGGCCAAATATCACAGGAATGCACATTTCTATTTAATAAAACTATGTTAAACTAATTGAGGGCAAGGTCTTGCAGAATCTTTCTGCTATAAGGATAGAACTCTGCATTCAAAGTTGTTGCATAATCTCAAGCGTTTTGGGCAAAAATGTGTTTTTGCCAAATTTTGGATATTTCTTGAAAAATGTTCAAGATAAAATGGTAAAATTTGTGCTATTATAATTTCAATACATGTATCTACAAAAGCGTATCAGGGATTTTTGATAACTGCATCAGTTTTTTCACAATGGTGATACAAAAATTGCAGAGTGGCTGATTTTGTCAAAATTGATAAAGTTGGTGGACTCTTTATTTTTGACACACATTTAAAAAAGAACTGTTCATTTATTAGAAGATCCCTGATACACATTTGCTCTAAAGAACTTTAAGAATACATCAGTTTGATTAAATCAGGTTATTATAGTCTTAGAGAAATATCCGCATGAACTGGACATTTTGGTGCAAACACCTATTGTCTGCAATCAAGTATCCAAGGTTAACATACTCCATTGACTAGCAGGTTAGCAGTAAAAGTACTTTCTTAGTTTCTTTGGATTGTATTATGACTAGAACTACCCAAATTTGGACAACAGATAGACAATATGTATGTCAACCAAAGTGTCCCTAAATCTCAAATGAAGAAAATTATCAAAAAGTGGTTCGACATTACGTTAACAGCTCATAATGGAAATTAGCATGGCAACAGTTCAGCAGTAATTCAGCTGGAATATCTGTTCCATTGCTCAATATTTTATCAGCTGCATTTTACAGGTCTATGGCCAAAGTCCACATTTCACAGTGAAATATGGCTTCAAATGAATAAATGAAATGAATGGATGACCATTTGTCAGTTTGATTTGGTGGGTAAGCATGGTAAGTATCTTTCATAACATAGAAATGTTATACAAACATATCCTATATATGTAAAGAGATGTAAATTTATGTATGTCATGGATATTTTAAATTTTAATCGACAATTTCAAGTACACATGCACAATATTAATCTGTTTATGAATTCTTAGTGGAAAAATTCCTGCAGAGAAAGTTAGCAAAATGGACCTACATTTGCGTAAAAGTTGGACTTTAAATTTTGCACAAATATTGGTTTCATTTGATGATCAATAATTTTCAAATACAGAAAAAAAAACTATGAGAAAGCTTGTAATGATAGCAGTTGGATGACATATTGCCAATTTCTCTTGCCATATCTGTTTTTAATAACAATTAATGCAATGGAAGGTGCACAATACACCCTTTTGAGTTAAATTTATGATACATGTCCACATATCTGTCGCAACTGTCAATCCATGCTTAGAAGGTCAGCTGACCACAAGACTTTCACAGTCTGTGTTGTTTTTGTTTTATTTCAAAGCAGCCATACCAAACTTCTATGGCATCATACTGATTCACATTGGCCTTTTTGTGGAATACAGTCGAGTACTTGTCTGAAGACCTCCTCCAACATAAGACCATATGTTGTCTTAGACCACTCTTTGAAGACCCTTCACTGTATTCTATACACCTTCATTTTAAGACCGATAACCTGCATGGTGTTGATCATGCACTTTTGCTGACAGTATTCAATAGCAGGTACAACTGCTTCTTCATATGGTGGACTCAAGCTAATGAAGTGCTCTATTACAGATACATGGGTGGCTGAGGGCTTCCAGTGGCTGTATTTGGCCCAAATTTATCTAAATGTGAAGTCAGGCTTGACCCATCAATGGAGCTGTAGCTTTTTCACTGAAGTTTGCTTCATTTGGGGATGAAGTAGCTTCTTTCATGAAGCTACAGTCTGTTCATTCTGAGTTGGCAAGGTGATTATGTGAGAATCTTGAAGAAGCACACTTAATCATGCGCCTCCTCCCCCTCCCCCCCCCCCAAAAAAAAAAGATAACTCAAATTGTCCCTGCCCTTTTAATACACATACAGTCTAGTCTTTGATTAAGACCACCAGCATTCAGAAGAAAAGAATTATTTCTCCATTGAAACCACAAATTTACAGCCTGGTTTTTGTTTGAATTCTCTCCACTATTGATGAACACCACATTTTTTCCAGTCCTTTATCCCAATGGAGAGATTCTACTGTATATTGCATGATGCCAGATGTGTAGCTGTATGCAGGTTTACAGCTAGGTTGATCTACCTTTAGTTAGTAATAATTAAAGCAGATCAGTGATGCCTGAAGTTGTTTCACGTCTATTTCATAGACCAGAGGTTATAACACCTCTCTTGGCAATGTTTTCAGATCCAGGTCATAAACGGGCCCAAACTAACAAAATATACTATGAGAAGATGTTGCGAGAGGCAGGCAATGAAGCCAAAAAGCATGGTAAACCTGTCCAAAAACCTGTATTCAAGAATGAGCGCACAGAAGGGCTGGACTTTAAGGATTATGAGGCTTTGTGTCGTGGAGAAGATATAGTGGTGAGGCCTATCCTCTTTTTTTAATATATTAACCCAGTTAGTTTCTTTCTTGATACATATGTGTGGTAACAATTGTCTGATATATGTCTTTATGCCATGTCCAAGTTTGTTTAATACAAATGTGAAATGTTCTTTGTTTTATTTTGTGTGTTTGCATCACTGTGTTCACAAAAGAAACATCAATAGAAGAACCACATAAACTGCAGTTTAGTACAGTAACAGCAGTAAATAAGTGAACAGGGCAACTCCAGGAACATACATCTACCCCCCCTCCCCCCTCAGATTAAGACTTGAGTCAGCATTTTTGCTTGGTGTGGGTTGGGCACCCAACCGGTGTCAGAGAATATTTGGGCCCCCCGAACGGATGGGCCCCTGGGGGCCCATTCATTCGCCGAACGTTTGGGCCCCCCTACGAACATTTGGGCCCCCCCCCCCCCAATAGAAATTGGAATAACTTAGTTTTGACCCAATACACTCTATATATACATCCTGTATGATATTTTGCAAACTCTAAAAGAAATGTTTTTTAAAGAATTTGTTATTATTTTGTAAAATAAATGTAAATCAAACAATTGAATAAATTTGCAAGGCTTAATGTTTGCCACTATATATACATGTATATATTGGTGTATTTTACATGTAATGTAGGTGCATATACCTTGTAGGAATTATCTCACAATCCTCCAAGGATATACCAAATGTTTTTTTTTTTTCTATATTTGTGCGACATATTTTAGCACAAATCCACCCCACATGTATAGATTCAGGTGTCTCCATTTCCCCCTGATTCCTTGTTATCTGAATTTCTGGAGATTTTGTCGGCACTAAGCAGAGCTGGTGACCCAGAGCATCCATAAATCAGATGAGTATCATCTACAGTTTTAGCTTTACTGGATTGTCAGTCATATTGCATGATGGATGCCCATTCATTACCTATCCATACTTCACATTTTTTAATTTCCAGGAAAACTGTTAACCAGATCCTATTCAAATCTAATGGGGATGTAATGTACCTTTTATGGGTCTCTACCAAGTTTGTTCGATATGTCATGAATCAGTAATTTTTTAAAAAATTAAAATCAAAATTTGTTACTTTTTAGGGGAAACCTAGCTCAAAGAGGCATGTTCTGTGATATTAAGACCTGAATGCTCACATTTATTCTAGCAGCCATCAGTGTGTGCATGCAAGTTTTATGTCAGCTCAGTGAAGGACTGTCATGGTTTTGTTGTTCTTTCTTTCTTTTTTTTTTGGGGGGGGGGGGGGTAGGGGGATTAGTTAGGAAATAGTTTTTAACCATTTAGGCAGGCAACATCGAACAGGTTCATTTTTGACTGATTAAAGGGAAAGAGGGTTGACAATGCCATATTGAGCAACATAATTTAAGGCTTATTCCCAATCCTATGTATGTTATCATATTTCAGGCAATATACAAATTCTTTTTATATATATGTATTTTCCAGCCTAATCCAAATGCTCATAAACTGACGTGTCGCTTTACAACCAAAAACAACCACCCACTGTTGATTCTGAATCCACTGAAGGAAGAGACGCTGTATGACAAGCCTTGGATTGCTTTTTACCACGATGTCATTAGGGATAACGATATAGAAATAATAAAAGAGCTGGCTTATCCTAAGGTGAGAGCAGACTGAGTATAGATTTCAGAATTTTCAGACAGACTCTTTGACGCTTCAGTTGTCAGTACAGTTAAATTATGGATGCAGGTTGGGCCTCAATGTCTCAGTCCAGATTAAATAAGTCCAGTAAGCAGTAGTGTCCTTTGTATGGCCAAGTAGGGATACTGTAGTCCTATTTAATTTCAGTATCATTCCACAGTTGGGTCAGATATATTTCAAATTGCAATATAGATTTTGCATTACCAACTTGTGTATGAACACTGTTGTTACAGGAGTTAACTATTACCATGGTAAAGCTATCTTTGCATCACTGGTTACTTATTTTTTTTTTATTTGTAAACTGTTATTTATGAAGTTTGAAAGGATGTTGTCTTGTGGTAATTTGCATTACGAGTTTTATAAGACTTCCACATAGCTTGTGTGATGACCAGTATATTCTCACACATATGAACTCTTTCCTGGCTGGAATAAGACTTCAGTGAACAGCTTTAGTTGGGTTGGGTTTTACACAATGCATCCCATCCATACCAAGGAAACCAGTTGGTGTGGGACACGCTATCTTTTTTTCTTTCTTTTTTTGCTTTTCTTTTCTTTTCTTTCTTTTTTTTTTTTTTTTTTTCTTTTTTTTTTTTTTGATCACAGAATGGCCATGCCCGTCCCAAACCAGGAACCTTAGCTGCCAACCATCAGTTAACAACAGAAATGTTCACTGAACAATGTTAAAGCTACCCTACAATGCTACACTAAAGTACAGAATGGCTGAAAGTTATGCTATGCATTTTACTCAGGAGATACCATCATGACTTGGAGCATTTTAATGGTACTCAAAGAAACTTTCACACTAGCAAAATGCTCTCAAGTGCCTGAGAAATCAAATTGCTGTGTAAATTTTTGGGAAGGTTGATGATATATACATATATGTCCGTGCAAATTGTTAAGTTTAACATTAGAATGTTCATTATCAAAACTGAACCACTCTGTGATGCATAAAATATGTATATGGCTTAAACTGATCCTGTAGGTTTTAAAAGGGAGGCACCATTGTGACTTGCCACATTTCAATTGTAACTTGGGAAAATATTTACACAGTTAAGCAACCTTCTTATAAGAACATGGATCTGAAAGCTCATTCAAACCTGCGTACTAATTCAGGCAGAACTGAAATATGTGTCAATGCAAATACAGAACATTGAGTCAGATGTTGGCTTTGGATTTTTATTGTTTAGCAGTATTTTGAATAAACAAGCTGATAAAGAGCAGGAGGTCTACACGCTTCACCTGCAGCGCTGTTCATATAGTTATGCCCCTCACCTACTGAAGGGGGGCATACAGTAAATGGTTTTTCCATATATATGTGCATGCATGCTTGTGTTCATCCATGTCTTATGTCCGGCCTGTAACTCTTGTCCTTTGCCTTAGAATCATGAAATTCAGTACATGTACATGTGTATTTGGACTCAAGGGTGTGTCATGCACAAAAAGCATGTCACTAGGTCAAGTATCTGGGTCACAGTGATATGGTGAGGGGAGGGGGCATATATGTCTAGGAATCTCTGAATCTATTTTAAATTTGTAGAAACATAATATATGTATGGATTTGTAATCAGGTCTGCATGTAAATGTAATTTCAAAGCTGTTGCCAGATGATTCTTGAGTTATTTGGAACACAGAATCAGTGCACAATTGTGCTTTGGCTTGTATTCAAATTCTATACATAAATATGTTCCATGTTTGTTAGTTTTGTCACATAGAAGAAACCTGGTATTTCAATATGTTGGTCTTTGAAGCACCAGCTATAATTATTATGAATTTGTAAGAGTTTGTGCAAGTTTTTAATGGCTTTGTGTACATATCCCTGTAGAAGTGCCTCCTGTATGTTGCAGATATCATTTCATTATTTCATTTACATATTTATGTTTTACACTTGTTAACAGTATAACTCGAGCAACTTGTGTTTACATATTTGCAGTATTAACAATAAAATCTTATGTATCTATTTGATGTATGTGTTTGAACAAGGTACAATCTTACCAAATTAAAGAAAAAAATCTGTTCAATTTTAAAATCAAACTAACTTTTTTTTTTTTTGAAAAAATTTAAATTACATCCTCGAGCTTCCCACAATAATCCATATAATTATATTGTTAAAGGAAAATTTTAAATTTTTTTGTCTGTCTGAATATAGCCCAAGATGGGCTGGTGGCATATAGATGTATATGTAATTTGCAATTTATACTAAGTATATCTTTAACCCTTAAAAGGTCATATTGTAATTTGTACACCATGGGAGCTTAACGCCCAGGGTGCATTTATGAAAGCTGTTGACAATTGACAGGTTATGCTGGTAAATTTTGAAAATTTCGTTGAAAGTATTTTGAGGAAGGGCTGCATCTAGTAGAATGGATGAAGCAGCCAGACTATGAAATTACTGGCCACTGTAAACCTGTTAAAGGGAAAATTTTAACTGTGCATGTGTTTCCTTACAGCTCCACCGCTCTGGTGTTTTCACATGGAAGGGTGGGAATAACAACACAGTTCAAAACTATCGCACCAGCAAAAGGTTAGGTGCTTCCTGTTATATCTGAGGCTCTTGTGTTATTAACTCATTCCATGCTATGGTCACAGGCCTTGGTCAGTGGTTCAGGCACTGCCTGGCAAGTCATGTTGCAGCTGCTGCAAGGGCAGCTGCAGCATGACTTGCCAGGCAATGCCAGAACCACTGACTTAAGACTATAGGCATGTTGGTACTTGAACGAAAGCTCTTTTCATAAAGAATTTACATATGCAATTGTCGTCTTAAATCTAGGTAAATGTATGGGAAAAATCAGGGACTGGTATGGAATGAGTCAACATTACTGGATATACAAAATAATAATGTGAATCAATGCATCATCTAGCTTCTTCTCCCTCCCCTCCCCAACAGAAATACTGTTTGAAGTAGACTATACAACATTGTTCACTAACCCCATCCTACAATAGAACATGCAATAGGATTATTATATGACATAATACAGCAATATCAGTTACTTGTTTATAACCCTCTTAAGAGATTCCACCATACTATACCAACATATCGGATTTAGAGATACATGCTTGCATATATTTATTGCATTACATTATTTTGTGCAGTGCGTGGCTTCCTCCTAATGAACACCCTAGGCTTGAGAAGTTGGAGCGCAAGTTAGAAGCATTGTCAGGCTTGAGCTTGGAAACTGCTGAGATGTTGCAGGTAGGTAGCAAGGGACTATATCTAGGATCCTGGGAGCTGTACATGGGCGAAACTTAACTTTTTTCTTGAGTTGTCCTGTGGGTAAATGTAGCATTTTAACTTGCCATAGAAATCTCTGGTTACCCAATCATATCAAGTTAAAGCATATGATTTATACCTAAGAGCCTCAAAGCACATACAAGAGTTAGGAAAGGTGGCACCCTGACCATTTTATGTGACCTGGCTGATCTTAGCTCCCTAAGTAATCAAAATTTACAAGGTGAGAAGACGGTACCAGTCAGGACACCAGCAGGTCAGCAGAGAGACTGGTTTCCACACCGCAACTCAAGAAGTTTTTTAAAGATAGGACTTAATTTAGTAGTGCCCACATGTATACTGCAGTATAAGAGCTAGGTGAAGCATGAAGGTGGTTGACCTTGACCTTATTTCCAAGTTCTTGGAGGCCCGGCATGGAGGTACTGTAGTAAGTTTGGTTTCCGCACAATAACTAAAAAAAGTTTTTATGATAGGACCTGTACATTGTTCAGGATTATAGTCCTTGTCAAAAACTAGGTCAAGTTTGAAGATGGGTGACCTTGACTTAAATTTAAAGGTGAGATAGTCACAATAGTGAACTTGGTTTCTGTAATGCAACTCTCCGTATTTATACTGAGATCTGTATTTTTGTTGTGCTTTCTGTAGAGAAAAATTATGCAGATCTATAATACAAATGGATTAAAAACATCTTGATATGTTAAATCTCGACCCTTTTCTGTATTTTTGCCCAGGAGGCACTGGCATGCACTGGCATCTCTGAAGTTATGACTTCAATATTGCACATGATAATAGTCCTCAATTAGGGCTTGGTCAGCTTAGAAGGTGGATGACTGAGCAAATTCCCAATGTCACCCACTGGTCAATCGGTTGGTTGGTATAGAGATTATGGTTTCCACACTATTACTCAAGAAGATTATGAGATAGGACTTTGATAATACCCAGATATATACTCCAGTATAAGGGCCAGGTGAAGTGTGAAGGTGGTAGACCTTGACCCTATTTCCAAGGTGGTAGTGGTATTGGAGTAAATTTTCATATCTGCATGATAATTAGAAATGTCTTTTTATGATACAACCTGTATACTGCTTAGGATTTGGAGTCCTTACTCAGGTCTGGGTCAAGGTCAAAGGTAGGTGACGTTGACCTAAATTCAAAGGTCATAAGGGCACTTTAGTGAACTAGGTTTCTGCATTGTAACTCAGAATCTAAGTTATGAGTTCAGTACAGCATATGGTAATGGTCCTCAATTAGGGTTTGGTCATCTTAGAAGATGGATGACCTTGATGAAATTCCCAAGGTCACCACCTAGAGTCCAATTAGTGAACTTGGTTTCTGCATGATAACTAAAAGTCTGTTTCACCTATGTCTTTCATATTGCACAGGAATATAGCCTTCTATTAGAGCCAGATCAAGTTTTGAAATGGGTGGCCTTGAGTCAATTTCCAAGGTCACAGAGCCACATTACTGAATTTGGTGTCTGCTTAATAACTCCATAATTTTTTTTAGGAAAAGTTTTTATTTTGTTGATTTTTAAAGTATTCTATTAGGGTTAGATTAGCTTCATAGAAGGGTGACCTTGACCTAATGTCCAAGGTCACAAGGCCACTTTAATGAATTTGGTTTCTACATCCACTTCCAGAGGTCATTAGTGCCCCATTTAGTACTATCAGCAGAGTAATTAATGTAAAATAGTGTTAACCAGTGGCAAAAGTGAAGGAGTAACACAAATCTATTTTGATGAAACATTGCATTGCCTGTATAAAAAGCCAGTCAGTAATTTTTGTGCAGGCAGCTGGATGTTTAAGAATAAAATGATCACTTATCCTGGCAACTTTCCTACATAATCTGTCAAATATAAACAGACTGAGTGGTAAAATTAATTGCTTCCACCCTGACTCTTGACTATCATCATAAATTTTGTTGACAGTTGCTCTGTTATGTTAAACCTGTGTTCACTCCACATGTAGCATATGTGAATATTTTATTAGATTACTGGATGAAAATAAATTTGCTGGAATCTAGAATAGTACATTAGTCAATGTACAAGTAGACACTTGCATCGCTACAAATTATTTATTGCCAAAAATGTCATTTTCCATGGACCTATTTGTATGGATTTGCCATTTCAAGACTTAACTGTACTTAATTGTTACAGGTACTGAACTATGGCATTGCAGGTCACTATGCACCACATTATGATTTTGCACGAGTAAGTATGTCATTATAATAAAATAGACATCAAACTTTAATTTATTTGTGGTAATTCAGTTTGCACTTTCATGATGTGAAATACAGTTGCCTATTTTTTTTTTTTTTTAAATCAGGGGGTGATCATTTACCACCCATCGACACTTTTGTAAGAATTTCATGTAAATCTATTATTGTAATATCATTGACTGAAACAATAAATGATTTGACTGGTTCAATTACTTGTCAATGGCAGATGATTTATAGCATTAACCCTTTTCCCCTAGAAGTAAGACTGGGTCTACAGCTTTCATTGGCATGGGTTAGGCACTAAGGGCCCAACCCACAAAGCTGTTAACCTGGGGCATTTTATTTTGATAGATCTCATCAACAGTTCTTATTCAAATTGTTTTTCCATGCTGTTGAAATAAGTCTAAAACATTGAAGCAGACGACATTTGACCACCAGAGAAGGGTTTGAGTAAGTACAGTAGTCCATGTATAGACAGCACTGCAATGAGAGACCATGTTATCAAAGACCATCTTTTCAAAATACTGGTCACACATCACTCTTGTGAGTGACTTAACTTATATGGTAACAAAATGAAACCCTTGTTGCAGCTATAGTGAAAAAGAAGAGTTTTTCTGTTTCCAGAGAGAAGAAACAAACACGTTTGAAGAATGGAGAGGAAACAGAATCGTAACTGTTATATTTTATGTAAGTATAGCAGAGTAGTTTTCCATTATATGTACAATGTATAATATTTTGCACAACTGTACTACATGTATGTGCTTGGGTCTATACGGTGTCACTTTGTTTGATAATGTTAGAGCCCCCCACCCCCTTTAATTTTTTTATTCAATATGTATGCATATATTATAATAAACATGACTGCATGCACCTTATTACATGTAGTTGTTGAAAGAATAATTAAAATTTTTTGTTTCACAGACAGTCAGTCATGTGGCAAAAGGAACCCTAGTGAGAGACAGATGATCTACATAGCCTATATTTCTGTCACCGTAGTCTATTTTCTGATGAGGAACATTTGTGAAATATCTTTGCTGAAATGTCACAAGGAGTCAATAGATAATTACATAATCCATATGGTACTCTTTGGGAAGCAACACAATACATGTTAACCTTTGACTTTTCTTCCACAGTTGAATAATGTACCAGCAGGTGGCGCTACAGTATTTCCAAAACTAGGAGCCAGAGTATGGCCTGAAAAAGTAAGTGAATTTTCTTTATCGGCTAGACAAGTGTTGGCACATTGTGCCACTTGTGCTGTTCATTTGAACAGAATGGATATGTGTAGTAGTGATTCGGAGACATTTCATAAATAAATTCAGATAACTTTCTCTAAGCTGTTCATTTTTCCAAAGATTTATTAAACATGTTTTATTGTGAATATTATTTTTGCATATATTACTGTTATATTTAGAGATCTGTGTGTTGTAGACACTTGTAAAATAACTTGTTAAAAGAAAACAATTCACAGAGTGTCCAAAAGATGGTGTTTGTACAAAAAAAAAACACAAAAAAAGTTTGTTCAGCATGTTTGCTGGTATCTAAGTCAGTTATGTATTTTATTTATGTCTAAAATAATGTAATGCAAAGAAAACAGTGTTGCAGACTTTTTTGCTTATACAGCAAAATTGGATGTATATAGCCAGAACATTTTCTCTACTTCTTAGTTGTAGCCTCAACAAAATTTACCAAAATATTCCAGATGAGCACAAGTAGGCATTTTTTTTTTTTTGCTACTTGAATGAAGACAACAACAACAAAGTAGTATATATGCATGTACCAGAAGAATAGTCACCATAACATAGATATTGCTTGCAGGGAGGGTGTGCTTTTTGGTTCAACCTACACCGCCATGGAGAAGGAGACTTTGACACAATTCATGCAGGATGTCCTGTCCTGACTGGCTCTAAGTGGGGTATGTGGCTTATTCTTGTCCACACACCTTTGTCCATCAAGAATACTTGAAAATACTGAATGTGCCATGCATCAGCTTTCCTGAAGGGGATTAACTGTGACTGCAGATTTTGCTCACTAGAGGGCACCACTAATAAGGAGGATCACATGATAAATCTTGCCATATCTGACCTACAAATATTTTGTCCCTAGGATATTATTTGATTAAATTTTTAAGTCGACATATGATATATGGCAGAGCTTCAGTACAGAATATTCCAAAATTATTACTGAGTTGGGTACCACATAGCAAGAAAAATACAATATTTTTGTCAGAGAGTAACATTTGTCAACAAATACAACTCAAAATATATTATTTGTCAAACAAAAATCCCTTGTAGGCGTAATGAAAAAACATGTCCAAATAAAATATCTTACCGACCTACCTACCTACCCACCCTATTTTTTAAAGATGTGTTGCAAGAAACCAACATTTATTTCTTGTTGGCTCAATGTGAAATGAGTTGATAATGATTTCTTCTTTTTTTTTCTTTCTTTCTTTTAGTACATGGCCAAGTAATTACTGTTTTTATTTTGTTTCCAGTCTGTAACAAGTGGATCCATGAACGAGGTCAAGAATTAATCCCTACTAGAAGATGCACTCTTAATCCAGAAGAGTAAACAAATATAGAAATATGAAATCACATGTGTGGATAATCTGGCTGTGTTCATGAAAAATCTGACAGATCTTGGACTGTGATGAACACAAGACAATTATCCACCTAAAAGCAGAGACTTGTAAGTTATATTGATGTTACCAGTCTCCACTGAAAATCAACAGTTGGAGAAATTATACAGACCCTTATACCAGGACACTACTGAATAAAAACAGGGCTGTCTACGGAGCCAATAAAATATGTAGATCTTGATACTGGATACACTTTGAATACTGTAAATCACTTTGATTTTGCTGCTTTCTTATTTTTGCTTATTTTGCTGATGGAAGAAAACAGTGAAATTTCATTTTAACATTGTCTCAATAGGAATTATATCCAAAATAGTGAAAGTAAAAGTAGAGTGAATTATCAAATATGCCAAAACCATAAAAATTTAAACATGCAAACATAAAGTAATTTATAGTGTGTAGTTTAACATTCAACCAATTAAAGTGCTCTGATCTGTTGCTGAAAGCTGAAGCCTAAATACTTTATACAATGTAGTACCTGTCTTGAGAGACCACTCCCATACTGCCACAGAGAAGGGGTCTGAAAAGACAGGTGATCTAATGATACAGTGCAACCTGTTTTGAGAGACCACTGTAATGAAAGACCACCTGCCTTCTGAGACCATATTTTTGAAGTCCCTTTTGCTATCTTTGCCGTGTTATAGCACCTCCATTGAAAGACCATTTGTCTTATGTGACCACTTTTTGGCCTGCACTAAGGGCGGTCTCTCAAAGCAGGTTTCACTGTATAGGTAAATTCACCTCAGTCTAAGTTCATTGGTAAACACAAGAAAACTTCCGTTGGTTATGATTTCAAAAGTTGGGAGGTCATTCATTATAACCTTTGTGAAGCTCCTGCCACTACATCTTGGTAGTAACCTGAAAAATTTCCCAAAGGTGAAACTAAGTGCCTCTCGGCTTTGAAAGTTGTTCCACAGTAAACCTCGACCAAAGGTGCAGACAATACGTTCTCCTACCTTATGAGGTGAACAACTGCCTTTTTGCCTCATTTGAGCACTGAAAAGTTTAGAGAGTATAGCTCATCTCATTGGTCTTCAAAAACCAATGGTACAGTCATGTGGGTTTATATACCTCCCGTATCCCCAACTGCATAATTTATTTTAGGAAAGTTTACATGCTGGCCTCAAACAGCAAGTGATAATTTAATCATATGGTATCTTTGTACATTGATTGTAAATGAAGCTGTAAACATATACATATGTTCTCAAACTTGTTATCAGGAAGAAAGTGGACTTGAGGTAGCCATGTTAACCAATGACCATATCATGTTACTGCATACTCGCTCAATGTTGCTGCATTTTTATTGTTATCTTGATGGCACAAAACCATAAAAATGAAACAATAAAATAGTATTATAACGTCTGTTTAATAGGTACTATATCCAGAGTACCTATATTTTGAGTTAAGTGCCTGAATTGCAAAATCTATGAAAGGTTTTACATGTGGTAACAGGTACATATATAAAAACTGTGTGAACTGCCAATGAGTGGCTATATCTAGCTATCAGTACTGCATATCAATGGTAACCCCTGTTCAGTCCACATGTTATTGCTGACAACTTTTGAATGGTTGAATGCATTGGTCATGTTTGTTGTAAAAATCAGATTTTTGTGACCAAATGTTTTACCACAGATTTGACTTAAGAGATAGAATTCAGCCCGCTCTGTTGTGAAGGATAAAATGTGTGATGATTATGACGTGACGTCCATGACATCAAAGTTGGTAGTGATAGCCATAATAACTCTTTTCTGGGAGACTAAGATAGGAGTCAGTAGCTTTCTGTGGTACATTTTGGCACAATGTGCCTGACCCATGCTATGGAAAGCTGCTGACATTGTGTGGGCCATTATGACTGGTCTTGTCTGCAATTCTTAGAGAAAAAACGTATTCTATTAACATTAAAAATAAGGAAAAAAATTACCATTACTATCTGGGAAATTTGACCAGGAAAGTGTTAATATGACTGACACATTCCAAGCAAATCCCACAGCCATAATGTGGATAGCAAAAAACAAATTTCCAAGATCTACTATATGATATCAAAGTTGGTAGTGATAGCCATAATAACTCATTCCTGGTCAGACTAAGATACAAGTCATTAGCTTTCTGTGGTACGTTTGGGCACAATGTGCCCAACCCATGCTATGGAAAACTGCTGATGTTGGGTCGGCCATTATGACTGGTCTTGTCTGCAGTTTGACAAGGAAAGTGTTGACATGACTGACACATCCCAAGCAAGTCCCACAGCTATAATGTGGATAGCAAAAAACAAATTTCCAAGATCTTCTACATTTATGAGAAGACTTTTTTTTTATGAGAAGATCTTCTGACATTACCCCACGTATAAAACAAAAGTTGCCATGTCATATTTAGAAATATGTGCATATGTTATTCGGTTGTCTTTATTATAATATTTGAAGTCTCCATTGATTTATAAAATAATTAGAATGGCTTAGCTGATGCCTGTCTCTGCTGAGACTTGAATGGCTTGTTTTGTTATTGAATGTGGTGCATGCATATGTTGACAACTTTTTAGCAAGGCTGTATGTCTGTCGGGTATCTACATATGTCTCGTTGCTTTCTTGACCCTTTCACCTTTAAATTGTCCAAACGGACAGGTGATCAAATGTCATCTGCTTCATGGATTTTCACTCAATTTCAACAGTAATATAAAAGAAAAGGGAAAAAAAAGAAGTAAATGAAAACTGTAGATGACATGTCAAGATGATTTGAAGCAGGTCAGCAGTTTTCCATGGTTTGGAATTAAAGCTTAACATATGCCCTGCCAAGGAAAGTTACTGACCCGGCTGTTCAACTCAGTTGTACAGTGAAACCTGTTTTGCCAGACCACTGTGAGGAAAGACCACCTACCTTTTCAGACCATGTTTAGCATGTCCCTTTTGCAATCTTTTCCACATTATTGCACCTTTATTGAGAGACTACCTGCTCTATACGTCCACTTTTTGACCTGCCCTATGGGTGGTCTCTCAAAACAGGTTTTATTGTAGTTCAAAGGTGAAAGTAGCTTTTGAATGAAAATTTATATTTTCTATAACCAAGTTTTGTACTTTAAATTATTTTTATATACTGTTTAAGTGTGAATGTGTATCAAATATACATACAACACATTCCAGTGACTGATGTAACATTTACATAGTTGCATCTTGAAAAAGAAAGATTGCATTGAGTGTGTGTGTGTGGTGTTTTTTATTTTTTTTTATTTTTTTGTTTGTTTGTTTGTTTGTTTGTTTGTTTGTTTGTTTTTTTTGATCTGTCATATCAATACAAATACATGTATCTCATGAGTCTCGTGGTCCTGTAAATGGAGTCAGACATAATGCTTTCAGACTTTGTTCTTGTTGATTGAAAAGGGGCCCCAAATAGCTTAGAATAAAATAACATTCCGTAAACTAATATAATCAATGCTATCTATTGAAGAGGTTTATAGTTTATTCCAGAAAAAAATAAGTGTATGAACAAGACTTGAGATTAAACATGATTGCTGCTTGTCACCTTTTTGTCTAAAATGTGGACAAGTGGTGGGTTAACTAAGGTGGAGGAGCTATCCTGACACCTGTAGGGAAGTTCCATTTTAATTGTGCTGATGTGTCTCTGTTTCTGTATTACAATCATAAAGATATATTTTTGTATATTTTCCATTTTATACAGGAGTAGTTATTATCTCATGTGAAAAAAGTATGTACAAGTTATTGTTTTCATGCATGAGTGGTGCTTTAGTCAAGGGGTCTCATTTGCACTTTGAGACAAGATTACTCCAAACATATAGCTACATGCTTTAAATGTAACTTAGGAAATCAATTTTTAGTTTTTCCTTAAACATAAGAGTTTTTATTATTACCTCCACTGACTTGTCATCAGTTGAGGTTATGTGGTGTTTAGACATCAGTCTGGCATCTGTCCATCATCCACAATTCACATTTTCGAATTCCCCTAAACTGTCAGTTTAACCTCTGACTTTATTTTTCATTCAGTAGATTCAGTCTTTGTGGTCCACTTTTATTTTATACTGTTATTTTACCATGTTATGGACCCTGCAATTCAAGGAGATCCAGTTAGTCTCCACTGGCTTGATATGCTGACTAAGTGTTGTGTGGCCCCTGTTTCATATATTTACCAAAACTGGCTGCCACATTCACTTCAAACCTGGTGGGAATGTACCTTAAGTGGGACTCTACCAAATTGTCTCTGACGATCATGCCCCATGGATTTATTTTCATTATTATTATTTTGTTCCTTTTTTGGTAAAATCTTCAAAGAGCTTCTCTAAAACCACATTGCCAGTTGTGTTGAAATTGCATAGGGACACTTCTGGAGACTCCCAGATATAAATTGGTCCAATAGGTGGTGCAATTTTTCCTACCTCTTCATTCGTTTTTTGTGTTTTTCCTATTTTCAACTTTCCCAAAACCATGTCTCAGATTGTAGTGAAATTTGATGGAAATGTACCTTGTAAAAGGATCAAACAAATTGTTCACTGGGTGGTGATCCTGTGGATCTCTAGATTTTTAAGGAATTTAACAATTTGGCTACCGATTGGTTGACGCATGCATTCCTATTGATTACTATGTTAATCAATGGGGATTTGCAATGGTAATTCAATTTTTTACTTTGTCTCCAAAACTGGCATCCAGATTCACCACAAATGTGGTGGAAATGTGGAAAATTAATTTTAAACTGGCTAAAAGTGCAGTGCAGTACATAACCATTCCTACATTGCAATCCTATGATAAAGCATATTGCATGCAAGTGCATGGCACTGCTGGTAACTTCCCTTTATTCACCTAAGGTATGTGGAGACAAGTGGAACATAAAAAAACAGCATCAATAATTGGTGGAAAATATCATGTGATACAGGTCCTGGCAATAAGCAAGAATACTGTGCCGGACATGCTGTCTTCACGGAAACAAATGACATTTTGGAGGGTGGCTTCCGGTACTGGCGTACTGGGGCTTTTTATTTACCGTACTGGCGTACTGGAAGCCCTCTTATTTTACGTACTTCTTACTATCCAAAATTTTGAAAGATTTGTATTTTCTGTACTGCGTACTCTAGAAAAATAATTACCTGTACCAGCGTACTGAAACCCCCCTTCATTTTGTTGAGTAAGGATGAAATGAACATACACGCTAGATTTTTTTCTGTATACCTGTGTTTCGGGTATCATTTTTGCAACTGGCAATTGATTATGTTGTACTTGCACCACAGTGCTGTATTCAGTCATCATGCATAAAGTGTCAAGAATTCCATTTACTGTTCATTGCAAGTATGTTGCATTTACATGTATGAGAATTATACGTGTCAAGGCATGTATATATGTTTATTCATGACCACAATTTAAGAAAAATGTTAATATGTACATGTATTTGGCAGAGCCAAAATTAAATTGAAAGTATTGCTTATTGTGAAGCTGCCTTTTGTTATATGTTTTAACACTTATCCCATCATGGTGGAATAATAAAAAAGTCATTTCTGCCTCTGTGATCACTCTCAAAGACAACCAAGAGTCTTTTCTTAGCATCAAATCTGTCTGTCCCAACAGAGTTGATCTGGGTACACATTGGAATGAAATGATTTGTGCACTACATTTGAGGATATTAATTTGATTTGCCCATTTAAAATTTAACAACTTGTGTTATATTGATAATGAGAAAATGCCAATAATATTGTTGGTTGCTTAAAAACTATTGTTTGTTTTGTTCCATAGCATTACTGTACGGGATAAATACAAACCATCATTCACATGTGTTTCTGGTTGGAACTCGATGATTCTGAGCAAGGAAAGCACTTGCAACGCATTGTTTCCTGCTCAGAATCATTTCATCCCAACCAGAAACACATGTGAATGATGGTTTGTATTTATCCCGTACAGTAATGCTGCCGCTCATGACAGTTTGTATAAATATCATACAAAAGTGTCCAGTGTGAATACAGAACTAGTTAGATTATACACAAAATATTAAAACATTGTCACCACAAAAACTGCATGTTACCCTACACACAAGAAAAACAATATTAATTTCATTGCAGGAAAGTAACTGTAAAATTGTTCCTGTCCCATATGGTGATAAAATTACACTGGCAGATTTGCAGTTGCCTTCATCAAGACAATCGCTGTTTTCATTTTGATAGAGCTGAAGTGTCTCAAGAGGTGGCATTTTCTGTTTGGGTAACTGGCACTGATAAAATTCAAAATAATGCAGGATCTAGACTGACTTCCATGAAGAGCTAGTGTGTTACAGATTTGTATGCAACGGTTATTGCTGACAGTACACTTGTGCAAAAATATGAACCAATCAGATGTGCAGTTGAGATTCAGCTGGTGGTCAAATGTCGTCTGCTTCAGTGTTTTCAACTAATTTCAACGGTTATGAAAAACAATTTGACTGAGAAATGTACATGAGACTTCTCAAGATCACATGCCCCAGGTCACTTAGTGCCCAACCCATGCCAAGGAAAGCTGTTGAATCAGTCTTAATTCAAGGGGGAAAGGGTTAAATAATCTGCATTTAGTATATGTCAAAGCTTTGGCAAATTGAGCTGACTGTAAATTGCACCTGCCACACACATCACCAATAACCTGGTCAATTTGGTTTTTAAGTGCATCAGTTTCTTTTTTTTTTTCAATGTGCATTTCACTCTCCACACATTTTATTGATTCTATTTATGGTAAAGTCATTGCTACAACATTTTTTTTTACCAAAAACTACATGTTTACTCTTAGAAGGATTGCACATCATATTAAAATCTTTACTAAACTCATTACAAAGTCCAAAACCTGCTCCCTTTAACTCAATAGGTAAAGCACCATACTAATAGTAAACACGACAGGTGAGAGAAGCCTGCCTTGCTTCACACCTTGCTGATCAGAAAGGATGCACTTAAGGATCCTTCCACTGCACGCTTATTGATTGGGAGGGATGTAAAAAAAAGCAAGGAACCAAGCAGTAAGTGGACACACCTTTCTAACAACAATTTAATATTCCACCAAGGCAATAGCTTCGCTTGCATCAGCCACCATTGCAGTACTACTATCACACTTCATTGTCAGTTAGTGCCCTGCAGTACGGAGTGTTGCCTCTTACAGGTGAACTGCAAATTGGTGCAGTGAAGGACACTGCAGTTATTGTTACTGATCACTAGTGCATATTTGGAGTAAATCTTATCTCAATTTATAATCGATAGACTGTATAAGTATAAAATTTCCTGAGGTATTAATTCTCATGAGTTGTGCCATTCGGGAAAATAATAACCGGGAAAAAAAAATAAACATTCAGCGCGTTCATGACATTGTCTCGAGCTTAGCGTTACCGGTCGGCATTCCGAAAAATAAAAACCATGAAATTTTGAATTTATGTAAATCCAGGAGACTTGAAAGGAAGCAACCAAAAAATCTGTTACATAGATCATCTGATAAATTGATCCACGGGGAATGTTCCTTAATGATGACCAATGATTAGTATTTTTTAGTTTTGTGGGAGACATAATAGAAGTCTGTTAAATTAAACTGTCCACTGAATTGGCGTCTGTTAAACTGACTTCCTAATATATATATATATATATATATATATATATATATATATATATATATATATATATATATATATATATATATATATATATATATATATATATATATATATATATATATATATATACATATATATATATAAATTCAGAATTGAGCAATAACAGAAAATGGTTGCACAGAAAATTTCTCATAATATCAATAAAAGTTAGAAATTGCTTTGAAACATGATACAGGCTAGTTTTCTGCTGAGCCACTAGTAAAAGAGTGTCTTTTTTAGTGCATACTACTTTGGCAGAGCCTGAGAAGCAGTTCAGACAGTTTTTTTGTACCTGCGTATAAAAGGAAGTTGTCAATTTGATAAAGTTTTGAGGCTGTTCCAAACATACTTTCATTTTTCTAAGCATACTCAATCTTCCAGTCACTGTATTCAGTTATTTTTTTTATTTTTTAGTTTTTTTAACAAAAATAAAAGAAAATATGATCTATCCTTATCAACCCAATATGATAAACCATAATATCCTCAAGTTCAATGATCTGTGCAATGAGTAACATCTTGTCACATTATTTGTCAAGTAGGTTTCTATTAAACAGGGTAAAATTAAGAGGTACATTACTTACGGGCTGAGCCAGAGACCGCCTCATTGCTTCAGCTGTATTCCAACTAGGGGCCTGATGCGCAGGCTATCAGAAGAGCTATTCAATCGCTCACCTCAGGAGTCCTGGTGCATGCATCTTGAGATTAGATAGACAGAAAAACTTTCATTTCAGACACGTGCCACGTACAAAGTACATAAAAATTGCATATATATATATATATATATATATATATATATATATATATATACATATAAATGTACATATATATACATATATACATATATATATATGTGTATATATATATTGATTAAAACTTTCGTGTGAGTTTTTATCTTTGAAAACACGGAGAAAGAAAACTGGATTGAATGAATGAATGAATGAATGAATGAATGGATGAATGAATGAAATTTATTTGGTCTCATGTTACAGTCAAGATACAGATTGATATATTGTTTTCTAGAAACCAGACAGACATGATAGAGTCACTGTCATGCAGGCCACCCTAAAATGTTACACTTAAATGAAAATTTGTCAATTAAATTTACACTGCAACCCTAACCCGTTTTCAGATGACAGCGTTTACTTACGTGTACTATTTTATCAAGTATCATTGTTAGTGTTAATTAATACAGTAAATTGCTTTAATTTTGCGGTTCTCTTATTTTCGCTCATTTCACTGATGGCACAAAAATCGTGAAAATAAAAACAGTGAAATAGTAGGCTATTTTTAACATTTTTTGAGTAGAAATGATGTCCAACCAGTGAAGTTACAACTATAGTGAAATGCCCAAACTACGAAAACTGAAAAATTATACAGGCGAAAATAAAGCAATTTACAGTAAAAACATTTGGAATTCATCCTACAAGCTGTAAAGCGTAAACAAACCACATAAGTTTGGAACCAATGGTATTGTTTATGACAATGATTGACAGCTTTCACCCAATCAATTGGCCAATAGTGGAAGAAAGGGGTGTGATCAGTTGTCCAATGTTTGAAGGAGAAACTGAAACAACGAACACGTGCTCATGCATTGCAGGCCTAGTCGGCAACTCGGAGGAAACACACGTGGGTATTGGAAAGTTGTACGTCCAACTTACAGTCATCGTGACCATTTCTAAAATTACACGGTCACATGACCCACATTCACCTGCAAGGCGAGAGGAAACGTCAGTGGAACTTTCGAGAAGGCGGGTAGAACTGACTGGCAGACCGTGCTGTCGGCTTGCCAGACTGTGACCGCGCATCTTGTTTTGTTCAACTTCAACTTCAAGCAGGTTGCAATGTGAGTATAACCACTACTCGATAGAAATTATGCATGTTTTCGACAATTTGATATACGATAGGAAACAAGTACACGAGTTGTTTCTTTTTCGAGGCAATGATATAAAGTGTAGTAACCGCGACAGCCGAACAGCTTTCAACTTGTATGCTGTAATTGTTATGCATGGCAGGATTCCACTATTCGCGTCGTGTGGAAGTTGCAGAACAAGTTTCCGTTGATCGCATAATGTCATTATGTTACGATAGTTTAAATTTTACACTGACGATATTTTAATTTCACAAGCAGATGTGTCCATATTTTGGGCAAAAATTTAAGCTTTACGAGCAAGCATTATAAGCCAATAATATATAATTGCAGAAAGGAAAAGTAAGTTTTTGATTTTGTTCATTTTCAAGTCAAGGCAAGCCGCAAGGAGCATTTCATTCATGACACCCGTTCCCTTTCCTTCTTCACCCCCTACCCCTCCCCTCGTCTCCCTTTGGTTTCTTTAATTGGTTGAATGATCCTTCGTGCCATTCATCATTCATGGAGTCATGCCACATGTGATTACGTTTTAACTTTTGAAAATTAACTTTTTTCGCACAACAAATACAGTTAGGTTTGTTTGTTTGGCCTAACAGCCCAAGTCTATGTCTTACTTCAACCGAAGGACCGTCAGATCCAAGCCTTGATCTGAGATCTGGAAAGTGGATATCCGTGTAAATCCTCAGAAAAGTTGCATATTATGGGGAAGGGGGTATTAATTTATTTATTTTTAAATGTATGATTAAGAAATATTGAAACTATATACACAAATATCCAACCATGAAGATCTCCAGCCCTTCCCTGCCCCCCCCCCCCCCCCCCCCGTCCCCACACACACACACAGACACACACCCTCCATTCCCATCTGCCCGTGATCACATGAATGAACGTCTTCTAATGCGGGTGGTGGAGTTGCTTATCATGCATAATTGGTGGCAGCAGATATTTTTTAGATGTATTTGTTGGACCCCTAGGCTACAAAATCCATTACAATTTTTTTCTTTGTTCTCTTATACTTTTATGTTCATGTCTTTGGACTGTCTGTCATAAATTCTGGGCTGATTTGGCCTCCAGACTGCAATTCTATTTCATGAGTGAGAGTGGCAAACTTTGGAAATCATGATCTTATTTTGGTGACCTTTGCCTTACTTTTTATGAAATTCTCTCTCTCTCTCCCTCCCTCCCTCCCTCTCTCTCTCTCTCTCTCTCTCTCTCTCTCTCTCTCTCTCTCTCTCTATCTATCTATCTATCTATCTATCTATCTATCTATATATATATATATATATATATATATATATGTAACAAAGAAAAAACCTGTACTCCACACCTCAAAAAAAAACAAAAAGCAAAACAAAAACAAAACATGTGATATTGGGCCTTCAGTTGAAGGTAAAGCTTGCTAGGTTTCATGTTCATGATGTTCATTTCATTGTCCTCTTCCAAGTGGAAATTGCATTGTTGTTTAGATGGAATCTCAGACACTGCAAACCTGTTGAGATGTCTTCTTAGCTCAGCTGACTATTGGTTGCAGAGCTTATGCTGTCATTCATGTCTGTCTGTCCATCCATTTGTCAGTTCCTACACTTGTGCTTGTGACCATTATACTTTCAACAATTTTCAAGTTAGCCCTGTATACCAGGACTCATGCAAGTGTATGGAAATCTAAGTCAAGTTCGTAATTGGTGGCACCACCTGTAGTATCACATATCCAAGATATGATAATTTTGAGAATGCTTTTTTTGGAAGAGTTTTTAATGAATCATCACCAAATTTGGCAGAAATGTCAATCAGACGAAAACATTGAAATTTGGTGGTGCCCTTGCAGTACCATCACCAAAGATATGGACCAAAATGTGTTGACACATGAAAATTAATATGTAGAGTGGAATAAAGCCTTCTACCATAGATGTTGTTGTATATTATATAATATGGATCACCTTGACCTACTTTCTCAAGGTCATGGAGGGAATACATTTCAGGAAATGATTTTTTGTTATGGTTGTATATTATTGTGTGGTCATTACATTTGAACTTGTGCACACGTATCAACATACATTGTACCAGGATAAATACAGACAAAAGTCTATGACGTGTGGAGTCCTGGTGGTATTAAGTTGAACCAGCAACATAGGTATCAAAAGTACATGTAATTCATTACTGTATACTGTAAGTACATATTTTCCCAAACTTTAATTTCCTGGATTTACATAAATTGAAAATTTCACAGTTTTCATTTTCCCGAAATGCCGACCGGTAACACTAAGCTCCAGACAATATCATATGTGCATTGAGTGCTTTGGGTTTTTCCCGGTTTTCGTCTCGCCAGCATAAGCTGTTGGTGAGACTAAGTACTCACTTTCTAGGTGTCCGTCTGTCAACAAAAAAGATTCGTAGTGGCATTATTTTACTAACTGCTCTTGGTAGGGCTTTCATACTTGGGTAAATCATTTGTAGTAATGGTCACTACAGATTTGAACCATCACTGTCACACTTCATTGGTTACATTATGCTTAAATGAGCACTGCAGAAAAACTTCAGACTAGCATTATCTCACAAACTATATTAGTTAGGGCTTTCAAAGTTAGAATTATATAGGGCTTTCATACTTGGGTAAATGATTTATAGTAATGGTCACTACAGATTTGTACCATTGCTGTCACACTTCATTGGCCACATCATGCTTGAATGAACATTCTAGAAAAACTCCCCAGCATAAGTTAGGTCATAGAATTACATGTACATTGTTGTATAATGCTGGTGAGATGTTCATGCCCCTGGGCATGGCTCTGGTTATTTATTTTTGTTTTTTTTTCTCAAATGGCACTGCTTGGGAAAGTTTGTATTTAAACAGTATGTTGATTATAAATTGAGATCAGATTTATGTCAAATATGCACTAAGCCAATGATCAAATTTTGTAATATTTTGTGTGACCTTGACATATTTTTGGAGGTCACTAAGGATGAAAAGGGCTTAAAAGATTTAAATGTTGAAATATTGACAAAAACTTTTTAAGGAATGAGGTAAACAAGTATGGGTAAATTAGTCACAATCTGAAAAAGTGAGTTGGCAATATTTATAAATATCAGTTACTCAACTTCAAAATTGTTATATGTAGGGCCATGCATAAAGTAAATGCAAGGATATCCTGGAGGCAAAGTAATGCATCAAGATATCACTAAGTTGAGTTACTTAAAGAATAAAACTTATTGACATCAGCGGGATACTTAGGTAACATTGAGCACAGTCAGATTCTTTTGTTGTTTGTTATTGTGAATACAATTTCTGCTCATCCTCTCTCCCTCTTCCTGGTGGTAAACATACATGTATTTTCATTGCACATATTGCAGCTGTACTTCAAAAACCCTGCCTGCTTTTCATGGTTTTAAATTTCATTAAACAAAATAACTGTCCCTTAACAGCCATTGTTATGTTGTCTATAATTGTCTCTTCTCAGCATGTGTGGATTTAAAGTTTTCTTTTCTTCTCTTGCAGAATGCAGTGGTCAAGGTGATACCAGCTATACTGTCCAGCCTGCAGTGAGCCTACTGTCCAGCCTTGTGTTCAACTCTGATATTTTACTTGAAAACATTTAAACATACAATATGAAGGAGCAGCTGTTTCACACATTATTGCTTTTTTGCATGACCCACGTGGTCAGGACAGACATATTCTCATCTTTTGCGGATGTGGAGCAATCTGTGTATGTAGAAAGAGAATTATCACAACAACTTAGGAGATATGTAATGGAGCAGCATCAAATACTAGATGACTTGAAAATGTGAGTAAAATCCATTACACCCATTCTCACTTTCTTTGATACCTTCCTTTCAGAAAATGAGATCAGCAACAATATATGATTACCTATTTTTCACATCTGAATGATGTATATTTAGACTGGATGCAGTCTCGTTTGCAATCAAAATTTATGAATAACAAAATATGATTGGTGAGCCACAAAGCCGGCAACCAAGGAGCTGGCTAAGCCATAGTTTGCTGGCTTTGCTGGATCACCAGTCGTGTTTTGTTATTTTTTATAAATTGTTATTGCGAAAACAAGACTGACTTCACCTGCTCATTGGTCACTTCCGTCACAGTCTCACCAATCATATTTCATTATCTTCATAATTATAATTGCGGATGAGACTACAGCCAGTCAATATGCATATTATGTAACATTGAAGGGATGGATGGTGGGTAGCTGTAGGAACCTCACATGTAGTCATGTGTAAAGAAAGTAGAGCATGACCGAGCATGCAATTTGAAACCGAACCGGGTACTCGTTACACATTACCGATCCCGAACCGGGCACTGTTCGGGCTCGATACATTCAATTCAAACATGAAATGAACAAACTTAGACATCTTAGAGTGTTCATTTAAAGTTTTATTTCATCGCTATTGTCAATCAACAACTCATCGATTAATATTTATGCACTGAGTCATTGTTATTGTTAATGTAATTAAGGCGATTTATGCAACCCATGTGATGCACTTAATTGCAAAATATCGTTTGTTGCATTGTTTAACGTGTATACAAGTTGGAAAAGTAGCCGCAGTGACTTTTTGATTTCACTTTATTGCCAACATTGACAGTGATAACCGAACCCGAACATTTAGTGACTGTGAAAGCAGAACCCAAGCTGGGTTTCAATCCTGAAACCCAGTAAGCTCCAGTTCGGTTGTTCGGGTTCGGTCAGGCTCTAAAAGAAAGCATTAAAATCGATGGGAGTGTTTGCCAACTACACAGGCTGATCTCCATGTTTTCTTCACTCCACTAAAGTGGAGTAGAGACAGTAAGGAGCTGGGTCTGTTTAGAAGGCAATGTAGGTATTTGAAATTGCTTCAAAATTATACACAAAAAACTTATTCTTGATAACCAAGGAATTCTGGAATTATCCAATAAACTTTCTATAGTCTGTACTATTTGTCACATGCTTTTAAAACTTTCATTGAATTCGTTGTCATGTGGACAGCTTAAAGATATGATTCAATTGGTTGACATATATGTGTTGTTCTTATCAATTATTACTTGGTTACTGGTTTTGGCATCATTGATTACAGTACAGGAGGTGCTTATGTTTTCCGTTGAGTTACCAAAAAATTATTTTGTTACAGTGGTTCACATTTGTCTTGCAAATGACTGCAAAGAAATGCATGTATTGCACTGTGAAAGTTAAGTCCTTGTAGTTATGATGTGAAGGCACTTATGTGCAAGCAAATGAGCAGAAAGGTTACTAGTCTATCACATAAGACCCCAAAATTTGAATTCCGTTGACCCCCCTGGTTTAGCTCACTCTCTTGGTTCCAAAATGTAGGAAAATATTTCTGCTTTACATTTCTGCCTTTTTCAAGGTCAGCAATAACCCTGAAACATGTTCAAACTGAGCATCTGTGCAATTTACTAAAAATATTTTATTCACGTTCAGAATGGTGTACTTTCAGGTTTTGGTCCCATATTCCATAAAATATGGAATAAATCTACACTTTAAATTGGTGTTTTAGAATGGAAATTAAAAGTCAATTCTAAGTCTCTAGAGCATGGAAGAAACATCATTCCATGTGAGTGGTGCTTGGGGCATAGATCAGGCAGCAGTCATGTGACATAGTTCAGTGCTTGACAGAATCTCAGATTACACAATATTTAAAGTGTGTGTGTCAACACACACTTTTCTGTTTTTCTAGGAATTATGTCTGTGTGCCAACACAGACATACTGTTTTTCTAGGAATTCTTTATTTCTTTCTTTCTTTCTTTCTTTCTTTCTTCTTTCTTTCTTTCTTTCTTTACAGGCAAATTTGTCCGACATTTCATTTGAAAAATATTTTACATAGAAACTCTAAACTTGGCATGATTATACTTCCATACATGAAGCCTGGTCTTTTTGTAAAGAGGTTCCACGGTTTTGAAAATTATGCAAATTAGGGCCATTTGAAAATTTAAATCTTGAATATCTCCAAAAATATTATAGGTACAGGTAATCAATCCAACTTCGATTAATATGTTGGTTAGACTGCACATTTTTGTAATTTACATGTGACCTCTAAAGGTCAAAGGTCAATGTCATTCTCACATTTGAAATATTCATCTAGCCATAACTCAGTCAATTTTCAACCAATTTTAACCATGTTGGACCCAATTTGTAGGTATTACAACACTGCGTATTTTTGTAATTTACATGCAATGCCTAAAGATTAAAGGTCAAGCTCATTGAGGCCTTTTTGTTAAAACTAACCATAAGCGTAATGGAATGTGAAGTACCAAAGGCTTCAAAGATGGTATCAGTCAAGATTCTGGGGTCCGCTTTGGTAATTGATACTTTTAGCCCAGATAAGAGAGCCTGAGTTTGATGTCAGGTTACCGGCAGCATGCTTGTCTGTATGTGTGCCCCTGAGTAGCACACAGAATGCCGTGTGTGACGGCTTTTGTCATGTTTACACAAGACAGACAAGACGTAACTTAGAACATTGGAACAACACATAATTAATTAATTGGGTAAGACAACAGATTCAACTGAAAGCCACAGGAAGCTGTAGTTTTCCTTGCAGTGTGGTTGCAAGGTTAGGATATCGTACAAGCCACGGGTAGCCAGGTCAGTGTTCAATGTAAACAAAGCATGCACAAGTATGAATAGACTGACGTCTACAAGTTGTATCATGCTTAGAAGACTACTTGGTTCATGAGAATGAAATGGAAAAGAATGATGACACAGTCTGTGGTAGTTTATATATCATTACATACTATCAAAAATGTTGTCTTTCTTTCTTTCCTTTTTTCCTTTTTTATGGATGTGTGCCAACAGACATATTGTTTTTCTAGGAATTCTTTCTTTCTTTCTTTCTTTCTTTCTTTCTTTCTTTCTTTCTTTCTTTCTTTCTTTCTTTCTTTCTTTCTTTCTTTCTCTCTTTCTTTCTTTCTTTCTTTCTTTCTTAATGTCTGTGTGCCAACACAGACATATTGTTTTTCTTTCTTTCTTTCTTTCTTTCTTTCTTTCTTTCTTTCTTTCTTTCTTTCTTTCTTTCTTTCTTTCTTTCTTTCTTTGTCCGACATTTTATTTAAAAAGTATTACACATAGAAACTCGAAACTTGGCAAAATTATACTTCTATGGATGAAGTCTGGCCTTTTTGTAATGAGAGGTCATGCTTTTCAAAATTATGCAAATGAGGGCCAATTAAAGTTTTAAATCATCAATATTCTATATACTATAGTAGATGTGGTTCCGAGTGTATAGGAGTTTGATCATAGCAAGGTAAAGGCCATCTCAAATGTCAAGGTCATGTCAAGGTCAAAGGTCAGTTTTAGGCCAAGGTGTCATTTTTGAGGTGAAGGTTCACTTCAGGTAGAGGTCATCTCAAGGTCAAAGGTCATTTCAAGGTCAAAGGCCACTTTCGATGGCGGCTTTCTTCTAGCCATAACTTGGTCAATTTTTATCCAATTTTGATCATGTTTGGTTCAAATTGTAGCTATTGCAACACTGCACATTTTGAAAATTACATGTGACCCCAAAAGGTCAAAGGTCAATGTCATCTGGACCTTTGAAAGTTTCACCCAGCCATAACGCGGCCAATTTCCATCCAATTCTAATCTATTGGACTTAAATTATGGGTATTGTCACACTGTACATTTTTGCAATTTACGTGTGACCTATAAAGGTTAAAGGTAAAGGTTATTTGAACTTGGAAATATCATCCAGCCATAAGCTTTATGCAATGTGAAGTACCTAAGCACAAAAGTTGTACCATTTAATATTTGCAGCTTTTGAAGGCACACAGACAGATTTGCTTTAAAGCAAATCTTCCTTTTCTAGTTCTTTCTTTCTTTCTTTCTTTCTTTCTTTCTTTACAGGCAAATTTGTCCGACATTTCATTTGAAAAGTATTACATATAGAAACTCCAAACTTGGCACAATTATACTTCTATAGATAAAGTCTGGCCTTTTTATAATGAGAGGTCATGCTTTTCAAAATTATGCAAATGAGGGCTAATTAAAATTTTAAATCTTCAATATCTTATATACTATAGTAGATGTGGTTCCAAGTGTATAGGAGTTTGATCATAGCAAGGTAAAGGCCATCTCAAATGTCAAGGTCATGTCAAGGTCAAAGGTCATGTCAAGGTCAAAGTTCAATTTTAAGCCAAAATGTCATTTTTGAAGTCAAGGTTTGCTTCAGGTAGAGGTCATTTCAAGGTCAAAGGTCATTTCAAGGTCAAAGGCCACTTTCCATGGTAACTTTCTTCTAGCCATAACTTGGTCAATTTTTATCCAATTTTGATCATGTTGGGCTCAAATGGTAGCTATGGTAAAACTACACATTTTGAATTTTACATGTGACCTCTAAAGGTCAAAGGTCAAGGTCATTTGCACCTTTTAAAAGTTTCATCCATCCAATTCTAATCAAGTTGGACTCAAATTGTAGGTATTGCAACACTGCACATTTTTATAAGAACATGTAACCTCGAAAGGGCAAAGGTCAAGGTCATTTGGCCCTTTGAAAGTTTCATCTTGCCATAACTTGGTCAATTTTCATCTGATTCGGTTCATGTTGGGTTTAAATTTTGGGTATTGTAACACTGCGCAATCTACATGTGACCAACTTCTACTAGGGGGTTGTTGACCATTGCGCACCTAATGAATTAAAATTTAAAGTTGTAGCAATTTAAATTATGCTAAATAGCACCAATTAAAATCTTAAATCTTGAATAACATCAAAGCTATAATAGATAGAGATGCCATTCCAACTTGTACTCCTGTGTTATGGAATACTTGTACATTGCCAAACCGATGTGCTTTGAAGACACACACACTGATTTGCTATGCAGCAAATCATCTTTTCTTGTAAAACTTGTTCTCATTCCCCATGCCACGGTCATGTGGTATTTCATGTGGGCAGCACACCTTTTAACCTTGCAAGAGGTAAGTCCCATATATCAAAGATTTGTGCACTTCATATATAATCTGTTGAACCATGGGTTCATCACTAATAATATTTTGTATCATGAGAGTCACTGCGTTTGAAGCTAAGTGTGACTTAGTGCAGTCAAAATTTTCATGTTAGCACTTCATTGAATTTTTATACTTATAAATACAGTAAAAGAAAAACCACCAATCTCACTCTTACATCATGAAAAACATTATGCCTACAAAATCAGATCTTGACTTTCAATGTGTTTTAGTTACAATTTTACTGTTTAACTACCAGTTATGTGGACAATTTGAAGCTTAAAGTTTAAAGGGGAACAGCAGTGATAGTGATGCCTGGGTTTGCACCCAGACCTTTTTTGTCAAGAATTCTTTTTTTGTTTCTTTCCTTCTTTCTTTCTTCTTTATGACCAAATTTGTGTAGGGTTTTTCTCAGACACCGTTATTCCAAAAAACCTCCAAAGTTGGTAAAGTGACTGACCTACAAGTGAGATTGAGCATATTGTTTGGAATAGTCATGATGTTTAAAATTATGCAAATTAGGTGCAATTAAAATTTTAAAAGCTCCAAATCTTCCAAATTATTGCAGATAGACACAAAATTAAAATGTGCTAGTGTAGGTTTGTGACATCTGTCAATATAATGGACAGTAAATAAAATTTGTAGAATTTCACATTATGCTAATTGGGGGCATTGAAAATTTCAAAAGTTGAATATCTCAAAAACTACGATGCATAGAGATGCCATTCCAACTTCAAGTTACTGGTTTGTGGCAAAGTCACATCCAATGAACCATGAACCAAAGTTTTAGGATTTTAATTTATGCAAATTAGGTGAATTTTAATCTTGAATAGCTTCAAATCTATCATAGATAGAGGTGCCATTTCAATTTAAATTTAAAGGTTTTTAACATAGCCACATCCAATGAACCAAAGCTGTAAATTTTTAATTTATGCAAATTAGGTGAATACACAAAATTTAAATCTTGAATAACTTCAAAACTATTATAAGTAGAGGTACTATTGCAACTTCAATTCATGGGTTTGTGACAAAGCCGCATCCAATGAACCATAAACCAAAGTTGTATTATTTAAATTTATGCAAATAAGGTGAAGGCACAAAGTCTTGAATACCTTCAAAACTATTATAAGTAGAGGTACTATTGCAACTTCAATTCATGGGTTTGTGACAAAGCCGCATCCAATGAACCATAAACCAAAGTTGTATTATTTAAATTTATGCAAATAAGGTGAAGACACAAAATGTAAATCTTTTGAGTAACTTCAAAACTATTATACATGGAGGTGCGATTCCAACTTCAATTGTAGGTTTGTGGCAAAGCCACTTCCAATGAACCATGAACCAAAAATTGTAGGATTTTAATGCATGTAAATTAGGTGAATATGCAAAATTTAAATATTGAACAGCTTCAAAACTATTATAGATAGAGGTGCCATTTTAACTTCAATACAAAGGTTTGTAACATAGACAGTGAACCAAAACTGTAAAATTTTGATTTGTGCAAATTAGGTGAATACACAAAATTTAAATAGATCTTTAATAACTTCAAAACTATTGTACATAGGGGTGCCATTCCAACTTCAATTTGTAGGTTTGTGACATAGCTGCATCCAATGAACCATAAACCAAAGTTGTACAAATTAAATTTATGCAAATTAGATGAATATACAAAATTTAAATATTTGAATAGCTTCAAAATTATTAAAGATAGAAGTGCCATTTCAACTTCACTCTATATGTTTGTGACATAGGTACATCCAATGAACCATAAACCAAAGTTGCAGGATTTTAATTTATGCAAATGTGAATACACAAAACGTAAATCTTAAATACATGTTACTTCAAAACTGTCATACATAGAGGTACCATTGCAACTTCAATTTGTAGGTTTATGACATAATGGCATCCAATGAACCATGAACCAATGTTGTAGGATTTTAATTAATTTAAATTACACAAATGCACAACATTAAAATCATGAGTACCTTTAAAAAATACTTCTCATTTGTTCTTCCATGTTTGGAATATGCTAGTGTAGTCTGGGATGGATGCACAAAAGCTGACAAAGACCGTTTGGAATCTGTTCAGCTGGCAGCAGCCCGTGTGGTAACAGGTGCACTTGCACATACAGGTCTTGAACAAATTTATTCTGAAACAGGTTGGGAAAAATTGGCTGAACGTAGAAGGAAACATAGATTAGTGCTTATGTTCAAAATTATTAACGGTATTGCTCCAAACTATCTTTTAAACTTGTTACCCGCAAAAATTTCAACACGAACAAACCAACTTCATACTTTCGAGGCTAAGAAAAATACATATTTTAATTCATTTTTTCCATCAACCATACGTGAGTGGAACTCACTACCCCGATCCACTAGGAATTTGGAACACCTAGACGAATTCAAAAGAGAACTAAACAGAAATAAGCCCAAATGTAATGATGACTACTATCTTGGTGAAAGAAAAATTGCTGTTGTCCATGCTAGGATGAGAATGGGCTGCAGTCATCTGAACAGAGATCTCTTTAGAATAGGAGTTGTTGACTCCCCATCATGTTCATGTGGTGCTAGGGAAGAAACCAGTTATCATTACTTTTTTTAATGTAATAAATATATTATTTTGCGAAACGATCTGCAGCAAAAAATAGTGGTGCATGGTAGTTTCAATATAAGAACAGTATTATGTGGTATTAAGGGTGCAGGAAATATAAAGAAGCAAAATGAGCAAATTTTTGAAGCAGTCCATAAATTTATTAAGGAGTCAAATAGGTTCAAAATATAATACAAAAAATGTGTTACGCCAACTGTATTCTGAAATTTTATTTTATTTTATTTATTTATTTTTTTTTTATTATTTTATTTATTTTTTTTTCCAGCTCACACACCAATCCATTTATATTCCCACCTATCTTTATCTTCTTGTGGTCCTGTATGTTTAACTATCTGTGTACTGGTGTTCGCAATTTCATTGTTGTATCGTCATATATGTACAAGAGGCCCTAATATAGGCTGGTGAGCCTGTCGGCCGATTGTTTTTTGAATAAAATACGTTTAAACCAAAAAATACTGTAGATAGAGGTGTCATTCAAACTTCAGTTTATGAATTTGTGTCATGGCCACATCCACTGAGCCAAGAACCAAAGTTGTAGCATTTTAATTTGTACAAATTAGGCTAATACACAAAATTGGGACTCTGTTGAAGAATGGCAAAGTGTAGCATTTCAACTGTTCTTATTTTGAAGTTACCCAGACACAGCAAATCTTCTTTCCTAGTTTTTACTCTTTTTGTCAGCAATGGTCATTTTAGGTGTTTATTTGACCAGTTTTCAACATTTTTTCTCAAACAGGTATTTAGTTAGAGCTATTTTATATTTTCAGCAGGTGTTTTGATGTGTAATGTCACCTGGGTTGCCCTCCATATATGATACACAAACCTTGAGGGGGCACCAAGCTGAGACACACAACATTAGCAGGCATATCATAATGACTTGTGTACTCTGTTAATCACCCTAATTGGTCTTATCAGCGTGGTATATTACTTGAGGCCTGCTTCAGTAATTGGATACACAACCACAGGAGTTGTTAGCTTGTCTGTATTGATTTCTGCATTTTTCTTACCTTGTTAATGCTCATTAAATGAGAAAGGTAACTCAGTTCAGTAAATTTGGCTGTATCAAACACACTGCTTCTTCCATAGAATAAGCAGAATATAGGTGTACTTGGTCAGCTGTAATTGCATCAGCTGTAGCAGTTAGTCCAGGTGGCATCTAAGAAAACTTGGTGTCTGCTTATCCAGCTGGAGGAATAGACATGGCCAAACTTAAAAGGGCTCCAATACTGAGACTGGCAGAATCTCCAACAGTTGTCACTAAGACTTCATCAACTAATGTTATTTCCCTTTCAAGTGTTCTTGTAATGGTGTTTGGGTCGTGGTTTTTATTCAAACTATTGCAATCAAACACACACAAACAAACTGCACAGACACTCATGAAAATAATCACTTAAAAGTTATAAATACTCTGTTGTTGTAAGTCATGCCATTTGAATTAACCCTTAAAGTGCTGATCTAAGATTGAGTCAACAGCTTTCCTCGGGACACGACTGCTTATTGTTGTCCTGAGAAAAGCTGTTGACTAAGACTACTTTTTGCTTTAGACTAGGTTTGCTGGTATTTGAATGAAAAGCATCTTCATCATGAATTTGAATCTTTTAACCATTATGTTTGTAGTGGTAATGAGAGAACGACTATACCAGTGATTAGCACTTGAAGGGTTAACTGGGAAGTGCATGCACAGTGTACAACTTTATACTGACTCAAACATAACAGACTTGAAACACAGTTGTCGCAATGGACCTGGCCCAGATAAAAACCTAGCTGTCCCTATTTGATGGGTCAAGGGACTTGTATCATAATGATTGCATGCATGGGTATAAACTGGTCCAAGGACTGCATAATAATGACATCTATTGTGTTTTGCAACCAAAGGCCTTCAACTTTTTTTTTCTTTACCTGTCTGCAAGACCTGGCTCATAAATTAACACATGTATTGTATATCAGGAACATACCTTGACCAGGTTGAATGGGCTTTCAGGGGATGTTTAAAAAAATTTCTTGATAGGGGCAATTTTTCTCTACTCATTATTGTTGTCTCCAGCTAATCATAAGGATGAATGTCAGGAAAAATACAAGGAGGTTGTTCCAGTACACTCAAGGTCTGCAGGCAAGTGATGAGTCTGCTTGCAAGGCCAGCCATGATAAATACATTGTTATAGGGAAACAACTTTACCTGAAATATCTTAAGTAAAGCACATATGAAAGGCCTTTTGAAAGGGAACTTTTATAAATCTGTGGACTCCTGATTTGTTTCGTCTAGACTGAGGGGGTGCACAAAAAGCCACACAGAGAGTCATGTCTTTCAACATTTACACAAATATAGATTCTGACAAGCCGAATAATATTGTATGTTGTGCTGTTTTTTTCTTCAGAGATCTACTTACTGAGATATATATGTATATATCAAACATGTCACTGATTTTCGTAATGGAAAGATGCTTCAAAATTACCATTGTAAAGCATGCTATGTGAAATTGATCACCTCTCAGTGAGTAGATCTCTGAAGAAAAAAACAGCACAACACACAAAATTATTATTATATACATATACTCTCTAGACACCTATGGGACATGTAACCTGTATACATCAGTGGAGGTCAACCAACAATATGCAGAGTTTACAACCAGTGATGTGTGACGTATTATCATGCCAGGTCAAACTGCATGAGAGTGCACTGTTGAGGATGCATGCAGGCGCCCCATGCTGGGCGTGTTTGTCCAGTTATACATCTTTATTTTTCCCCTGTGGACATTTCTGACTCACCAGTGTCTAAGCACATTGGTTTGTCTTGGCACAATCCATGTGCATGAATTGTGTTATTTTTATACCCATTAACAACATGAAGGAGCCGACAGTTGACATGGACTCATTGTGACAGGTATTTACAAATTATCATCACAATTTTTTTTAAATCAGATGTTAAAGAGAATTTGTTCACAAAGTTGCAACATTGTTTTAAAAAAAAATTACCCCCCCCCCCCCAGTTTTTCATCACAATGAAGGCTACATTTAGTTTCCATCAGAAGAAGCTTGTATATACATATAAATTTGGCTCCCTTCAAAAAAGGCAACCAATATCGACATGAACAGATGTCATTTTCAAATATATAGGCTTCCACACAAACAATAATCTCCAGCTCGAGCCACACACTTGCTTTGAAATTATTGTTCTGAACTTAGTTGTGGTGGATATCCATTATAAAGAGACCACTCAAGCCTATTTTAAACTTATAGGAATGGTCTCTCCTCTCTCTCTCTCTCTCTCTCTCTCTCTCTCTCTCTCTCTCTCTCTCTCTCTCTCTCTCTCTCTCTCTCTCTCTCTCTCTCTCTCTCTCTCTCTCTCTCTCTCTCTCTCTCTCTCTCTCTCTCTCTCTCTCTCTCTCTCTCTCTCTCTCTCTCTCTCTCTCTCTCTCTCTCTCTCTCTCTCTCTCAGAGGGGGAGGGGGAAGGGGGTAACCAAGAGGATATTTGTAAATGAAGAATGGTGTATTTCATGAATTGCCTTTACTGGAGGTATGGGGTATGACTATGGAATGAAATAACAGGTCATAATATAAAGTCCAATTGTATAATTTATATAATTTTTCAATTTGTTGCAATTCCCTTGTATTCCATATGATTTGGTGTGATCCAGTGAATAAGCCCATGATACATACATATTGGCTCTTCTGGTTTGTATAATATTGTCTGGTTCCTCATTTAAATAAAACATGGGCATATAGCTACTCTGTCAAAAGTACAAAATAATGATGTGTAGCTGTGTAAAATTAAAAATGTACTTGGCCACTGGAATGAATTGTAAGGTTGTTCTTTTTCAACATTTTCAGATAAGAAAGCAAATAAAGCTTATGCAACAATTTAATTAAGTAAAATAAATGCTTAGAAGATGAAGGACTAGACTTGAAAGCATTGGGGAATTCATGTTATCAATAGTAGTTCTGCTGATTGAACAGCATCTTCCATTTTCAGTAATTTGATTAATTTTTATAGTATGTTCCACCCATAGACATTTTGCTGTGTAGATCAGTAGCAGTCACCATAGGTCGATGTGCAAGGCACCTCAACATTAAAGGGTTAATAAGTTTGGCACAAACATAAACACTGTAGCCAGTGGTGGACATTCCAGCAGGGTGAAGCAGAACTTAGCCAGTAAGCACACTTGACATGTACAAATGGAACACACCCTCTCATTAAGATTCCATGAATTGATATCAGAAACAATGGGGATGTGGTCATGGTCTATCAATTTGGTACCAGGTGGGAGTCTGGTAATATTAGCAGGCTTCTCCTGATGTTTCAGTGGAGATAATTCACTGCAGAAAGCCCATGATGTGTCCCAGGGGCAATATGGTATTTGAGATTTGCCAGTGGTAAGTGACTAACCACCATAAGAGATGGGGTTTAGCCACTATCTTATGGCACAGTTATGACTGGGCTGGGCTTGGCTTTGCCTGTGAAGCAGACTCTGTTTTTTTTGTGTGTTCTGATGTTTATGTACTTCACTGGAGGTAGAAGGCCTGCTTCGCAGACAAGGCTGGGCTGGGCTAGGCCAGGAACTTGGTCCAGTATGGGAAGCAATGGAAGTGGATAAGTTATAGTTAGACTATTGAAAAGTGTGGTTTAACACACCTTGAAGCAGTAGCAAATGTAGGTTGAAGTAGTGATTAGACCATAGATTTCTAGCCTTGTGATGGGCCAGTAGTAGGTCAGTATGGTAGAAATATACATTCACACACAGCCATCAATCATTTGAACATATTATGTGAGTTGACCCTTGATCAGTTACAATGATGAAATTCATTCAGATCTTTTCAGCAAGATCTAATTTATGAAGGTAAACATAATTTTTTCATTCCAAAAAATAAAGAAACAAACAAATAAATAAAAAGGCAAGGTAGACCTTAAGTTTATGTAACAGAAAACTGACATTTGTTTTGTGTGTATTTACAGAATAGCTGACAAATTAGAAGCACATAATGCCCATGCATTGATGGATGCTGAACGCCATTTATCAAATCCAGTCAACATATATTTACATGTAAAAACAGTGTCTACAGAATGGGAGAATGCAGTGGGTTTAATCAAGAATAATGCATCTGAGGGTAAGTATTGGCCTATGTTGTTTCTGTATATGTTACTAAGCAAAAAACTAAAACCCATAAATAAGGGAAAGGTTCCTGGAGAGATCCCTATCATGAGAGCACAGATGTCATAGCAGACACAAGATTATACAAATTGAGTTACCTTATTTTGTTGCCTGTTTAACAGACCAATTAACTCATTCCATACCAGTTCCTGATTTTTCCGTATATTTACTTAGATTTAAGATGACAATTGCATATTTAAATTCTTCATGATAAGATATTTCATTCAAATACCAACATGACTATAGTCTTAAGTCAGTGGCACTACCTGGCAAGTCATGCTGCAGCTGCCGCAAGGGCAGCTGCAGCAAGACTTGCCAGGCAGTGTCAGAACCACTGACCAATGCCTGTCACCATAGTATGGAATGAGTTAAGTTCCATTTTCACTATTCAAATGTTATGGAGAGAAAAAAGGAAAAAATCTTAATTGGTGTATTTGTTTGCTGTGCCAGTACATGTCCTCAAGTCTGGAGTTTACCATGATGTCAATGCAAACAACTTCGTTTTCCAAATGTTCATGTACATGTTACCCGAAATTATATGAGCAAATGCATGCACAATGCAAAATATATCTCCTTCATAAGACTCATGAACTATACCACATTTTGTAGAGTGTTTGGAACTGGCAAAGATATTGTGACCAATTGAAAGAAAAACAGCTCTTTGTGAACCAGGATTTATCTTAAGAGTATTTATAACAATAAAGAACAATTTTTGGCAGAGAGAATTTTCTGACATTTTAGCATACTTTCATTTTCAACCATTTCTTCCTCAGAATAGGGATCAATTCAAGAATTGAAAATTGTGTGCAAGGTCAGTTATTACCACTAATCAGAATTGAACTGACATTGATTTTGGACAAAGAGATTAATCTCACAAAGTTACACTTGTATAAATGTAGGTCTTGTGAAATGTTTACTCGATACATGAAGCCACATGTGACCATGCAGACATTTAGAATTTAAAAAAAAGACAAGTACATGTATGGTATTATAGATTTTCTGTTTCTCTAAAAAATTTTCTGCAAATTTCAGAGTTCCTGACTGAAGTTCACCAGAAGTTTGGGCACTACATGCCATGTCAAGAGGATGTAAATGGTGCAGCCACAGCACTGTTTAGGCTCCAGGATACATACAAGCTGGCCACAGAGAAGATTGCCAAGGGAGATCTACAGGGGGTCAAACATTCCCCCAATCTTACAGGTCAGCCGCACAAGCTTGGTATTCAGAACATTGACTGCATTCTACTGATGTTTTGTGCACAGTGGTCCCTCTTTATAGCACCCCTCATTACATGGTGGTTTCTGATACAGCACTGTGTGTACCATGGATCCCACTGAAATGGTATTCCCATTATGTCCATGTTGAAAGTCCCTCTGATATAAGGTGGTTTTGCTATAACATGGTATACCCTGGGGACCCCAACAACAACGTTATAAAGAGGGTCAGCACTGTATGTGGATCAAGCCCCTGCGACAGGTGTATAGTAAGAAGCTCAACATGTCCATACAAAATCTGCCAATGGAGATGTCTTAACTTCATTTTACTATGTCTCACAGTGTAAATGAGAAAACTTACTCAGTGTTGCCAAACCTTTCTAATTACCTGTGAGGCTCCCTGAATTTTATACTGAAAATTATTGAAAATGTTTTCAGTTCACTGAGTTCTGTAGATAGTTTGTGTATAGCAACACTTTGTCATGTCTGCATGTATTCATTCCAAGTAGTTAAAGGTTAAGGACTTATGGCCATCCAAAAAGAATTTGTTTTGTTATTTTCTCCTAATGTTGTAAACAGAAAAATCTTCAAAGCCATGTAGCTGTATGACATTTTGACATAATTACATAAAATGCACTGCCGCTGATGTTCATTATGGGATGCCCAGTAAAAGCCAAATTTGTTGCCCAGTATCTTTAAAATGCCAAAGTACAGATTTTGCTGTAATTTCGCATGTTGGTATTCTATGGAACATACAGATTATTTTTCTGCCAAAATATCTGGTCAGCCTGTTACAGGCAATATTGACTATCAGCCAGCATAATACACTGATTATGGGCATACTGAAGGAAAAACAATGGTGTTGCTGACATTGTAGGGAATAATAAAGAATACTTATTCCAAACATATAGCAACTCCTAGCTTCTTGTATTCAGTGCAGTGTGTATTCGGAGAACATCATGACTGACTTTTTAAACAGTTAATTTGATCCAAGTTGCTAGTTTGGCAAGAGCAGCATGTTTTTCCAGCAGGTTTGAAACAAGGGTGTGCCTGTACATACAGGCACTGTCTTGTTGAATGATACAGGCCAAAACAGCAGTAGAGCTGACATGAAATATCCCGTACTCATGTAAGGACAGATAAAGTGGACAAACCAAGGGGTGCAGTGTTACCAATGTTGCCACTTTTGTACCAAATTCATGTTTTTGGTTTTTTTTTTTTTTGTTTTTTGTTTTTTTTTTTTTGAGGGGGGGGCATCTATGTTATACACCATCGTTGTAAAGTACAAAATCTATTCTAGGTTATTAAAAAAAGTCTCAAGAATACCACACCAGGCTAAACGTTCATCTCAGAGTGCACAAGATTGCATCATTAAGGTGCAGTTTTTCGAAACTTTTTAATGGGAAGGGGCTACCATCCACCTTCTGGCTTCCTCCATGGGCTGGTCTCTGTTGCACTTCATTCCCTGAACAAATCACATCATTTTTTTTTACCTGAATGTTGGCAACCCTTGGGACATGTGATGCCTTGGGATGGGCAGATATGCCCCCACATGTACAGTTCCTCAAATTGAAGCAATACAACAATAAAAGCAAGAGGCTTTGTTTGCAAACAAAATGATGACGAGAACATATTCAGTGTTCCGTATGGCATTCTCCAGTTTCAATGCACACATGGTATGGGCAGTGTGTACTGATGATCATCCATTGCATTTGATATTTATAACCTATGAACCTGTGCTTAAAAGCAGCTATCAGCTGCCAAAGCTATATAGTTGGATGTGAATTAACAGTTGTGACATGCCACATCAGACCGCAAGCTATGCCTCATATGTTCTGTTGAGGAAAGACAAACGCGAAACTAACTCTCCAGTGACCGTAGACATTGGGTCTGTAACAAATTGATTTCTCATAGACCTTCTCATTTTTGCATGGACCCTGCTTCTTGGCCCATTACTTCTAATGTAATTGGATATTAAGAGTGATGATCAATTCCTGTCATCATGGCCAAACCACTGTTATGTCATGATCATTAGTCAATGGAAGACTTTTTGACCATGCAGAATTTTAACAAAATGGGCAAAATCTGAAGCAAATTTCTGACATTTAAAACGCAAACAAGATATTGATAATTTAAAATCCTGACTGCACTGGAGTCGTTTAAAGAAATCTTTAGATAGAATATAAATTTTGAACAGCCTTTTTATGATACCCGTAGGTCTATTTGCATGAATTTAGAGCAGCTACATAATCCCTGCATGCCAGCTTTTCATAGCATTTGGCTATGGGTCTACCACTAATTTCGCACACTGAGAGATCAAAAGTCCTGCATGTCAGTGATTTGTTGATTTTGAATGATTTGGGGGGTTCATTTTTTAAAGTCATCTGGGAAGTGGCTTCATCAGTTGCTCTTGACATTTAAGTGGGACACTTGTGGGTACCCCTAGAGTTTAAGATGTTCAACAGATGGGGGCTGCAATTTTTTGGCCATTTTTCTGTTGTTTTTTTGGGGGGGGGGGTGTTTTTGTTTTTGTTTTTGTTTTTGTTTTTTTTTGTTTTTCATAATTTTTCGACTTCTTTTCCAAAATACATGTTAGATTACACTTCAAACTTAGTGAGAAAGTAGTTTGACTTGATCGCCCTTAATTGAAACTAAAATAGTCTTTTACAACTTTCTTCTTTGATTGTGTCATGAGATTTCACATTGGCATGTGACAAGGGTAAAATACAGGCCATGAAATAAAAGTAGGTCAGTAGGTCGAGTATCTGGGTCATAATGCTATCCAGTCATCACAGTGGTATATCTTTGAAATAATGATCTCTTGGCAATAACTGAAGCTTGCTTTGATTTCAGTGTTTCATGAAACTTCAATGACACATGATTATGGACCAACATACATGTTATGTACAGTAAAGCTAGGGTCCTAGATCAAGTACTTGGGGTTACAATGATGTCCAGAATATCTGTTTACCATGTTTGGTCTGTAACATCAGTTCACACTTGAGCCCTTTTCATCTTTGGCCAGTTCTTTTGGAGGCTTCTATTCTATTCAAGATGCACAACAGAAAACAGAAGAGTTTGCTGAAAATGGTGTGAATTAAAAGTGGGAATTCTGTTTGTTGAAGATGGGGAGTACGCAGTCTAAAAAGTGTGAAATAGAAAAATCCAGATGACTTTTATAACAAAAAATAGCAGGCTATTCCCTGCTGTCCGATGCTGCTGCATTTGAGTTTTGAGACTTATTTTTGTTGATGTATGTCTAAGTCAACTTAGCAGTCTGTTCACACTGCCTTTTTAAGGGTCCGCCACACGAAGGGACCCATTATGTTTTCGGGTTGTCTGTCCATCTGGATGTCGTTCTGGATTTCCACATTCTCGTTACCACGATATCTACAGAATGCCTCCATGTATTTTGCTTAAATTTGTCAGTATGGTTATCTAGAATTCCAAGATGAACTAATTAGATTTTGGTGTCACCATGACCTAATTTGAGCAAATGGCAGCCTAATTATATGTTTGTTAGGGCTCGTTTCTGCGATATCTCCAGATGGCGGACCCTTTAATTGAGTCAACACTTTGCATTGAAGACGTGTCTAGTTTTTTCATTTAATGTTGAAAACACCCCAATTCTGCCAAATAGAAAATTACATTGTATATGAACTTCTCTAACACACACCTAATACAAAGATTCATAAGACATGTCTTTTCAAGGAGATTTAGTCTTTGGGGTATTAATTGTTGTTCGAAGGGCAAAAATATCTGTCTACCTGCACATACAATTAATTACTGTTTTTTGTTGATTGACTGTAGCAAAAGACTGTTTTGATTTGGGCAAGAGAGCATACGAAACAGGTGACCACTATCACAGTCTTATGTGGATGGCTGAAGCGCTAAAGATCCATGAAAATGAAACTGACAAGACTGTCGACAAAGCTGTGGTGATGGACTATTTATCCTTCTCTGTTTACATGGTGAGATCTTCCTTGTAGCCGACTTTAAGGAAGCGATAAATTTTGCTCGTAAAGTGGCTGTTTGCTTAATGCGACATAAAAATATGTGATAATAGCCAACAACAGCATAAATGTGGGATATTAAAGAGACCATTATTTCTATCAATATATGCAAACTTTTCACACCCAGAAAGATTTGCTTTCAAGCAACTCATTTGTTTCATAGTTTCTGCTATCTCACAGTCTTTAGTGGTGGTGAGCAAATTATTTCTTTGTAGTTGATATCCTATGCCTAAAACAAAATTCACTATTGTCAAACTGATAATTCCAGAATCTTTGAATAACTGAATGGTGCATCTGATAATACAAAACTGTCCATCATGTAAAATTAAAGATATTCCATTGTTATACTCAATTTATACAGCTTTGATAAAATCCCATCTAACTTAGCAATTATTGCTAATGTATAATTTTCATTATTAGATTTCCTTTCCCGAGTTCAAATGTTGTCCATGGTGAATATAGGATTCCTGGATTTTACTTTGAGAGACATTAATTTCTGTATACAATGTATATAAGTGTAATACATTTTTAAAAAGACTGAAATATCATGTATGGAATATGGATCAAAAGGAAGAGGAATTATGTTGGATATGTATACTGTAAATTGCTTTCTTTTTCCTGTGCTAATATTTTCACTTAATTTCGCTGATGGCACAAAACCATGAAAATAAAAACAGTGGAATAGTACTTCAACATTGTTTGAACAGGAATTATGTCCAAAATAGTTAAATTAAAACTACAGTGAAATGCCAAATTTATATGAAAAAACCATGAAAATTTAAACAGTTGAAAATAAAGCAATTTACAGGATGTCATTAAAGTTAAAAAAGCATGAAACTACCATTATATATTTCTTTACAGTGGTAGCTGATGTGTGTATAGCCAGTGCTCTGACAGGACACTTGCCCTTTGTGGTCAGAGTTTTTGGAATATATAGTGTAGCAGGAAATGTAGTAATTTACGTTTATGAAAAGTCACCTGCTGTACATGGTCACATTTCCAGGGCTGATAGGGTGATCATGCACAATAGGTACTATTCATTCATTCATTCAGTCAGTCAGTCAGTCAGTCAGTCAGTCAGTCAGTCAGTCAGTCAGTCAGTCAGTCAGTCAGTCATTTATTCATTCATTTATTCATTCAATTTCAGCAAGGGAATACTGCCCATGCATTGAACATAACCAATCAGTGGTTGGAAATAGGTAAGCAAAGACATTGTGTTTTCAGTGTTTCAACATACCTCTGCTGCAGGATCATAATCATGCTTAAGTGATATGGTATTTGGAAATTTAGCTATATTAAACCTTAGAAAGCTGATCATGACAAAAGTCAAATTTAATGAATCCACCTTCAAATTATACATGCAAAAGCCTCTTGCTTGATTACCAGCATGATTAGTCTAAATTTGTCAGTTCCAGAGAAAGTAAATGGTCAAGGTTAACATCTTTCCTGCACCAGAGAAAGCTGTCTACTCATTTTAGAAATTGACACCTGGAAGCTTAAATGACAGATATACTAAAATCCTGTAAGGTCAAAAAATGAAATGCATAGTCTCTCAGCACCTCCCTTGTCTCTCTGTTTCCCCTCTTGTCACTTTTTTTCTTTTTTAAACATTTTTGACCAAAAATACTATTTCCTTATTAATGCTGCTAAACTTGCTCAGTAACATTGATTGTGTATGGTGGAAAACCACCAACCTTGTGAAAAATGCTACATAAATGTTAAAAAAAAGAGATAAAAAGGAAGGAGGAAAGAAAAAATAAAAGCCTCCTTTCCCTCATCAAAATTATATCAAAAGTACGTGAAAACTAAACATTAAATTTGTGTGGCCCTAATATAGCACACCAGTGCCGTATGCTGCCTTGTAATAAGTTATATGTGGATCATGATGCTAGTTTCAGGTAGATGGGGGTGGAGTGTAGGGATAGCTTTAAGCTTTGTTATGGACTGTTAAACCTCAGATTTAGAGCTACACACTAACAAGTGGATGTTATTTTTTGGCAGGGACCATTCAAACCCACAGTTTATTAAAGGTATTTTGCATTGTTTATCCAAATACAAACCTTTAGAAAACCAGTTGCTGATTAAGGCCAACAGGATTACACCATAATTTATTGTATTTTTTGAGAGGTAGGCAAGTTTGTCATCATGCGGGCATACATAGTGAACAGGAATGTGCCTACCTGTGTAGTCTCCTGCAGGTCTCCTGCAGGAGCCTCCCACTTTTTTGCCTGAATGTTTGGACTTCTCATTTAGATTTTTCCTATTTTGGCCAATCCTCTTCATGAAAACCCTTAACTTCTTTATTCTTTGTGAAGTACAAAGTATCCGCCATGGATAGGAACTGAGTGTCTTCCTATTTCATTGTCAGACGATGTTGATGGGTATGAATATGACACCACGAGGATATATATTTGAAAGCATTTTTTTAACAATACCCAGAGGTTGGTTTGCCAGTGTACAACTGTAATTGTGTGTCAGGCTGTTCTCCCAATACTTGAAAATTCATGAATATGGAGGAACAGCCATAGATGTGGGAGTTACTTTCCATAGCTTCCCACATTTGTTGAACTATGAAATAGGAGTCCAGGCAGTTTGACCTATGGGTAGCTAGGCAACACGGCACACCAGTACAGTGAAATCAGTCATGTGCATGATCATTGTTTAGAGGTGACAGAGTGGGTAACTGGATTTCAAAAAGGCCATATTGGCTCTTAGTCCATACAAGCTCCTTCTATGTTATAAAAGCACATAGGCGACTGGTGCCAAAGGTTGCAGGTTCGAGTCCCGCTCGTTCCAAACATTAAATATATATTTTCGGCATTTCCTTAATGCTGGCGAATTTAAGTCTGCGATTCTGGAAATAAATGCCGACTCAGTACTTATACTGTATAACCATGTTGATATGGCACTCGCACATAACTACCTCCATTGAACGATTCTTCTTTTGAGAATGGGGATTTGGTCGAGTGGATATGTGCGTTTCCCATTTCAGCTAGGCGACTGGTGCCAAAGGTTGCAGGTTCGAGTCCCGCTCGTTCCAAACATAAAATATAGATGATTGTACTTAAATTTTTTCAGAACTTTTTTCCTTGTATATTGTGTGAATCCATATCATCAAATAAGATCAGTTCCACACAACATTGGTTGAAACTTCCCCATGGCTATATACACAGCATTAAAGTTTAGTTTTTGCTGATACATTTGTCAGAACCAGATCATGAGCGAGCCAACTCAAACAAATTTTACTATGAGAGGATTTTACGGGAAGCCAGGGAGGAGGCAAAGAAGAAAGGAGAACCTATTAAAGCACCAATATTCCAGAATGAACGCGTAAGAACTGATTACAAGGCAGAAGATAGTTTTCTTCAATACGAGGCTCTGTGTCGTGGAGAAAATGTTGTGGTAAGTATATGGACTTGTATTGTATCATGTTACTCAAAATAGTGCTTGAAGACCAGTGTTTGTGTTATATCACAATGAAGACTGGACTTCAATAAGCAGTGCAAAAATGGTAAGAGAGAGAAAGAAATTACTACAGTCCCACCTGTTAAATGTATAGCCACCATTTGTGCCGGGCAAAAGTGACTACATAGTGCAGCCAGTGGTCTTCAGATTAGGTAATTTCTTACCAAAATATGGCTGTGTTCTGGAAAATATGACAGCATGCCATCTCTATATGACAGTTTTCAAGATCCTCAAGATCTCTGCCTTGTTTTTGAGAGAAAGATGAGGGGTGGAAATAAAGAAGGGAATACAGAATGTATCCCATAAGTAGCAGATAGACATAAGGAAGACAGGAAATAGAGAGAGGGAGGATGAGAAGAGAAAATAAGAAGGGAAGCAGTAAGGAAGAAACATACACACAGGTGTAATTTACATAAAGGTTTGCATTTATGGCATCTGAAAGAAAGCTTCAGCTGTTGTGAATCATTGCATTGCAATGTTACTTCAATTCTTCCTGAAATGAGTAGCAGGATGGTCAGGTTATTAATGTAAACAAATGTTTTAACTACAATGTATTGGCTATATTTACATATATATATATATATGTATATATATGTGTGTGTGTTTGTAACTTCTGATGGTTTCAGCCTAATCCAGATGCCCACAAGCTGAAGTGTCGTTTCGTGACCAAGAATAATCCGATGTTCTTTCTAAGTCCACTGAAGGAAGAGACGTTGTTTGCTAAACCTTGGATTGGATTTTACCATGACATGCTTAGAGATCAAGACATAGAATTGATCAAGCAAATGGCTACACCCAAGGTAGAGGCAAATTGCTCTTTGTATGATACTTTTTTGCCTGAACGTTGGTGACCTTTGGGTGATTATGTTTAGCTCTTCTTTAAGAATAAAATTGTGAATACCTTCTGTGTACCTTTCCTTCACAGTAGATGCAGTAATACATAAAATTGCTAGGCTAAGATGAGCATGCTTTGGCAGACAATTTTAGTAGTTTCGTGTTTTTTATATTTATCCAATTAAAATAATTCCATTGCCATATCTGAGGCATTAGCCAAGGAACACACATCCCAGTTGCATATATCCATACTTGGTATACAAAAATATACATATTTGAATCCAGAAGCAAGATCGAGCCAAAATTTGTGTATTTAAATTTAATACAAAGAGAAACTTAACAAACCTAATTCTGTAAGTCCATGTACTGTTTGAACACTATCAAGTCCGATATTCTAAGAGTAAAGTCCTATTCCATACCATTCACTGAAAAACTGCATTGTTCTAAATCATAATAGCAAATTAATTTATAAAAGGAACAAATCATATTCATAAAATCTGAAATTTAGAAGAAAGTTTTAGGCATTATTAGCCTTTATAAAATCGGGTCATCAGCGGGGAACCAGCACAAGACTTGTTTCGGTGCCATTAATCCCCGGACATGTCATTCTACTAACTGGCAAAACCATGTTTGCATTTCCAATACAAACATCCCGAGCTGATGTATAACGGAATAAATCGAATATGATGTTCCTTTGTTAATAGGCCTACTTAAAAACATAGCCCACATGACATAAATATAATGAAACTACACCTAACACTCATGATTAGGCCTACCAAAATTGAATAATGAAATAATAAACCCCATTCTTACCTACAGCGGTTGGTCTTACAACAGACCCGACTAGGCCTACCTGATGGAGTGATCAGATCAAATAGATTAAACCAGCTCTTCAACTTCAAGTAAAACGCAAATGTAACAATGTGACGTAAAAGAGTCACTTTATTAATTGCGTCACACCTGAAAACTGGTCAGATCTGCGTCGTTCTGTTTCAGTAATAAAAATAGGCCTATTTATTATAAACTCGCTGTATTTCACAGCCAATGCAATCACTATTAATGAGTTGTTCTGTATTAATAACAAATCAATTAAGTCACATTTAATGAAAATGTTTTGAAAATTCTAGGTTTAAAGAGCCAAATGAATTTATAAACGGGTCATCAGTGGGAAACCTTCAACTGAAATTTCTGTCATGAGGCATGTAAACTCTAAGTCTTGAATAGTCTTAGATGCATTATGTGCTAGGGGTGGGGTTGGATTGGGCAGTGGGGGGTATTCATGTACCTTTTTCTTTCATATTTTAACTAAAACCTTACTAATTATATCTGAAATCTAAACAAATGAGCAGTTCTATGCAGACCTCTAAATGTCAGGGGTGAGGTGGGGTTGGGCATACAGCCCCAGCCACTCTGCAGTGGTGCTTTCAGCATGGGCTAGGGTCATACAACAGTGGGGTGGGGATATAATATGTTTGTATGTTTATATACATATACATATACAAATACATATACATATACATATACATATACATATACATATATACTGCTGCGGAAAAAAGAGATGCCTCCCGCATCAGTTTAAAATGGTCTGCTCTAAATGTGCCTTTATATGTTAAATATGGGTGTCACATGGGATATTATATAACATCAACAAGATCGCTTAGGGTATGTATGAGCAGTCACACACACAAAAAGTGTCCTGAAAACAAGACAAAAACCAGAGAGGTGCCAAAAGTGTGGCTGGTATTGGGGTGGCTATAATTGGCATTATAAAGGGGCCATGCCACCACTGGGATCATTTTAACACTTTATTTATGTCCAGTCTATACAATGAGAAGGTCCACTCATGACAAGGATAGTCATTTGAAAATATGCATGTGTCCATGTACATGTACTTCCAAAAGCAAGATACAAATTTTACTTTATAAGTGATGTGAAGTGATCTCTGCCCTAAATTGAGTGTGTTTTTCTTTCAGTGTGACTGAATTTGGAACAATGTGATATCGTTGTTTCTATTCTGTAGCTACATCGATCTGGTGTATTCATATGGGAAGGTAGCAGTAACCAGAAAATTCAGGATTATCGTACAAGCAAAAGGTAATTATGTTTTATATATGTGTGTATGTCTTAATTGTTTGTTTTATTGTCCGCAGTACAGAATAAGGATAGTTTGTATGTCAGCTGATCTGGGCCTGGTATCGGGGTACGTGTATTTGCACATCGGTGTTTTGCTTGTGACATGCCAATAGATGTACATTGTATTTATTGCCTGAAAGTAAGGTCCAGTCCCCATGCTATAACTGAAGGCAAATAACTTGTAAAGTAATTTTGTCTGATTTGCATTGGCAACTATACCTGGATGTCAAACAGTCGTAAAATGTATAATATAGTGAGCACAGCCAAGGGTAATGTATGCCGCATAAAACTTTTCAAGTTGTGCATTTTGCATTTCATTGCATTGTGTCTTTTGTAGTGCATTGTTTGAACATTAACTGTTTTTGCTGTTGTTGTTGTTGTGCATGTTGATAATATTTTGAACTAGAGGATATTGATATGCTTGTCAGCAAATCAGTATTATTTATTAAATTCCTGCACCAATAACTTTTTGAACCGTCCAAAGGGACAGAAACAGTTGAGCTGTGCCACGTATCTATAAATTGATGTTGGAATGGTACCTCTATCTATAATAGTTCTGCAGTTATTAAAGATTTAAATTTTGTGTATTTGCTTAATTTGCATAAATCAAACTGCTACAACTTTGATTCATGGTTCACTGAATGCAGCTATCTCATCAATTGAAGTTAGAATGGCATCTCTATCTGTAACAATTTTCAAGTTGAATATTCAAGATTTAAATTTGGTGAATTTGCCTCAGTTGCATAAATTTCAATGCTACCACTTTGGTTCATATTTCATTTGATGCAGCTATGTCACCAACCTCTCAATTGAAGTTGGAATAGCACCTGTCTCTGTAATAGTTTTGAAGTTGTTTGAGGTTTAAATTTTGTGTATTTTCCTAATTTGCATAAATTAAAATTCTACTTTTGGTTCTGGTCAGTTGGATGTGCATATAGCAGAAACCTGTGAAGATTATTAAAATGTGAAAGGTACTACTACCTACAACAATTTTGAAGCCATTCAACATTTAAACTTTTGAAGTGCCCCTAATTAGCATAAAGTATAATTCTAGAACTTTTTTATGGGTCATGGGAGGTGCATGTAGCACAAATCTAGAAATTGAACTTGGCATGGTACCTCTACCTTTAATACTTTGAAGATGTTCAACATTTAAACTTTTCAATTGCCCCTAATTTGCATAAATTAAAATTTTATGTTGTGGCTTATTGGCTGTGCCTATGGCACCAACCTTTGAATTGAATTTGGAATGGTAGCTCTGCCATTAATGGTTTTAAAGATATTAAATATTAAAATTTCAAATGGCCCTAATTTGCACAATTTTTCAACATGGTGACTATTCCAAACCAGGTGCTTCATTTCACTACAGGTCAATCAGCATGCCACGTTTGGTACTTTTTTGAACAATAGTGTCCAAGAAAAACAGAACAAAATTCACATGGAAATAAATAAATAAACAAAGAATAAAGTATTTGAGGGAAAACAAAAAGTGTGTGTTTGCTGATACAGACTTAACTATCTTTCTTGTGCATTACAGAATATGAGCTGTTTTTCTTGTAGTGCATGGTTAGAGGTCGGACAATCTCTTTTATACTGCATGGTCAAAACATGAACCATCTCATTTGTAGTGCTGGGTTAGATCAAGAATTACCACTTTCATGGTTTGAACATGGACTATTTCTCTCGTAATGCATGGTCAGAACATCTATGAACCATCTCTTTTTTTTTAATACATGGTTAAAACATAGAATATCTCTTGCGCAGCTAGTGCATGGGTAGAATATGAACTGTCTGTGGTGGGGCATGGCCAGAGCATTATGATCCATCCTTTATTGCATAGTGAGAACACGAGCCATCTCTTATGTAGTGCATGGTCAGAACATGAACTATATTTAGTGGTGCGTCATTTGAACTTTAACTATTTCTTGTAGTGAATGGTTAGAACAAGAACTAGCTTTTTTGTATTTCATAGTGAGAACATGAGCTATCTCTTTTGTAGTGCATGGGGAGAACATGAACTATATTTTGTAGTGCATCATTTGAACTTGAAATATTTATTCTTGTAGTGCATGATTAGAACAAGAACTAGCTTTTTTTGTAGTGCATTGCTGGAAAATTAATTTATCTCAATTTAGTGCTTCATCCAAACATGAACTATCTTCTTTGTACTGCAGAACATGAACTATTTCTTATGTAGTGCATGGTTAGAACATTTATCTCTTCTGTTATGCATGATTAGAACATGAACTGACACTGTTGTAGTGCATGGTTATAGAAAATGAATTGTCTGTTGTAGTGCATGGTTAGAACATGAACTGTCACCGTTGTAGTGCATGGTTATAGAAAATGAATTGTCTGTTGTAGTGCATGATTAGAACATGAACTGACACCATTGTAGTGCATAGTAATATAGAAATGAATTGTCTGTTGTAGTGCATGGTTAGAACATGAACTGTCACCGTTGTAGTGCATGGTTATAGAAAATGAATTGTCTGTTGTAGTGCATGGTTAGAACATGAACTGTCACCGTTGTAGTGCATGGTTATAGAAAATGAATTGTCTGTTGTAGTGCATGGTTAGAACATGAACTGTCACCATTGTAGTGCATAGTTATAGAAAATGAATTGTCTGTTGTAGTGCATGATTAGAACATGAACTGACACCATTGTAGTGCATAGTTATAGAAAATGAATTGTCTGTTGTAGTGCATGGTTATAGAAAATGAATTGTCTGTTGTAGTGCATGGTTAGAACATGAACTGTCTTTGTTGTAGTGCATGGTTAGAGTATTATGAGCATCCCATGCTTGAGAAATTGGAGCGCAGAATTCAGGCAATGACAGGCTTGGATATGACAACTGCAGAAGGATTGCAAGTGAGTTGTCTGCTTGGAAAGCTAAGCCCGAGGCACATCAATACATGTATCTGGCTGTGCATTGTACATAGAGAATAATTGTGGATAATAAAAGAGTTTTTGATTTGTTGTATGGGGTCAGGATTGGACAGGGCTCAAAGCTAGAAGAGTTTTGTAGGGGCCAGCATCCATCATGTGTAATTAGACTCCATGTTAAAATTTAGTAACCATTGCCTAATATTAGTTGACAGGGCTAATTTTTGGTGGCTGCTAGCTACCCACAGGTAGCAAAACTGAGCCTTGTGGGAGCATGATAATTTGTTGGGTGTATAGAATAGTAATCCATGTGGTGGCTGGAGCTCACTCCTCCCACTGAAATAAATGTGTTATAAAAGTAATACTTTGTCCCCTTAAAACCGCTTGAGTTAAGACTGAGTCATCAACTTTTCTTGGCAGCTAGGGGTTGGGCACTAAGTGCTTAATGCATGCCAAGGAAAGCTGTTGGCCTGGGGCATATTACTTTTATAGGTCTCCTCTTCAATTCTCTTTAAAAATTGTTTTTACCCTATAGCCTTATGAGGCTGAAGGGTATTGTCATCCCCTGCACCATCCATCTATCCATATGTCTGGTGTTACCACCATAACTTGAGACGTTTTCGAGTTAGGACTTCCAAATTGCATGGGATTGTGCACTGCTATAAGATCTATTTTGTGTGTAAGCATGTGTTCATTGACTTTAACCCACTTTCAAGGTCACACTGGTCACATTTGCAAAGCAACATTACAATAGTCCCTCCTTTGAAAGACCACTCCTTTGGGAGACCACAATTGTCAGGTCTCTCTGTAGTACTTTTTATGTTATGTATACCTCCTTTGAGGGATCGCCTGCTTTATGTGACCGCCCTCTGGGTGGCACTAGGGCCGGTCTCAAAGGAGGGACTACTGTACTACTCTAAATATTGAAAGCCTGCATCCATCAACCTGAATTTTACACAAATGAAGAATCATGGAGTGTTCTAAAAGCCTATTTAAAGTAAAGGTCATATACATGTGTACCTCTATATTAATTTGACCTATTTTTAAGGTCGAGTCAGTTAAGAATGCACAGTGGTAGTACCATGGTTTAGTTCAAACAACAAATATACAAGACATAAGAACAACTCTGGACTGTATTTGCACCAACATTGAACAGTATGCACTGGAGTAGGTGCAACCTATTACTCTTTCCACAAAGGGGTTGGGATTGCAATCTTACAGATATCCTCGCAATAGAACATGTGGGTATTCCTGATATTTTGGAACACAAGTCATGATAATACTTATAAACATGAATTGAAAAGATGAAGACATTAATTGCAGTCAAAGGGTACTTAAGTGCTTTGCACAGTATTTTTCATTACTGTTGAAACTAGTTGACAACAGTCTGAAGCAGACGTCATTTGACCACCAGCTGGTTTTGGCCTGTTTAAAGCAGAAAGGGTTCACTCATATTTCTGGCTCACTAACACACTTTGAGATTGATTGAATATTGTTAATTTGCATGATTTGCTATCAATATTTTGCTTGACCAGGAAGGTGTCTCTGCAAAGCATCTGAGTTAGGTTTAATTTGATAGGTCAACATGGTGTAATTGTTGTGGCTCGATCTTTTCATTTAGCTTGGACTGCTTTTACTATTGTCTATTTGACAGTCTCAGTTGATTAGTGTGTCAGAGCTTGTTTCTTGTGTTTTTGTATCAAATATGTAACTGCACATGTATACAGGTCCATGCACTGTTAATTATTACAGGTACTGAACTACGGCATAGGAGGCCACTATGAACCACATTATGACTTTGCACGAGTGAGTATTCAATGTATAGAGATGCAATATATATAATTCATCGGTAATTTTCTGCTGTATAGAGATACAATATACATAATTCATCAGTAATATTCTGCCTATAAAACCATACATAGAATGAATGCTATTCTGTACTGTGTTAAAACTCATAGTTGGATCCATGTCGGTAAAAACTACTATTCTGGGGTACATGCACATACACTTGTGTTTGTATGGGCATTTAATATTGATTTAATGCAATCATATCTGGGTTCCCATTATGCTTGCACTTGAAATTTATTATCATACCATATCAAAGTGGCTTCATTAAAAGGGTATGAGTATTGGTTTGCTGTGGTGTCACACTTGGAGCCTCATATCGATTGCTGCTTCATGTAGAATTGTACACGAGTCTCCCTCTTAACAGGTCACCCAAAAGGCACCAAAAAGGTGGCCTTATAAGAGAGGTGGCCTGTCACGAGGGGTAAAATAGAATGAAAATGCCACGCTTGCAACAGGCATCTCATTCATTCACTTATCAGCAATAATTCACTTTTTTTCTGAAAATGTATTAAAACAAAGAGTTGTGATCTCAGTCCAAGAATTCAGAATTTGCTATTATCTTGAAAAATTTTAGTTGTTGGGGGTCAGCCCTTGTGCAAGTTAACTTATTTTGAAATTTCTGAGTGACATGCCTGCAAGTTGCAGCATGGAAAAGTGCTGTTTGTAGAGGGGATGGTCTTTCTTGAGAAGGAGCAAGAGGGGGACCACTGTACATGCATCACTATGCTACCAAATGGCAAATTCTCATGTGCTTCTTAGTAAAAAAGTAAAATGTACAAGCTAATTGTGTTGATTGCTGATGTTAAACCTTGTCTCACTTGGTGCCCAAGTACATCCATTGAAGTCCATAAATGCAATTTAGTTTGATGAGATGATCAAATTTTGCAATTTTCCAGAAACATGAAATATCAACATTTGAAGAGTGGAGAGGAAACAGAATTGCAACTGTAATTTTCTATGTAAGTATGTGCCCTACATAACATATAACATGTAGAATTCAGCACTGTTGTCAAATTATGTTCATAAATATATGAAATAAAACATTTTGCTTAATAGGCCTAGCCTTTAATTTTATTCAATTTGTCACTTCCTGAAGGACAGTCCACTGGCAAAAGTAAGCCTAGATGATGATGATGATGATGATGATGATGATGATGATGATGATGATGATGATGATGATGATGATGATGATGATGATGATTGAACAACTGGCAGGTCACTTTTTTGATTGGTTTATAATTTATTAAGGGTTTCTTTTGAGCTTCACTTATATCTGCATTGGACATGTTTTTAAACATACTTTTATTCCTTCTGTTTCTCTCTCTTCTTTTTTTTTTTAAATAGTTGAATGATGTAGCAGCAGGTGGAGCTACTGTATTCTCAAAAATAGGAGCCACAGTTTGGCCTAGAAAGGTAAGCTTAGAAAATGTTGCTTACGTGACACTTATTAAATTTATATTTGTGTGTGTGTTTGTGGTCAATTGCAAATACGAAACTTGATAAGTCAGAAGTCAGTCCCTTTTTCTCTTTCTCTCGCAATTTCACATATTTTTCTTCAAAGACTACAGATTAGTGGAGGAGATATGCTTATATGCTAGTGAACACATGCATAACTAAAAGCAGGGCAGGGGAGGGGCTGAAAATTGTGATTTAGAAAGTATGAGCAGAGGTGCTCTGTCAGGCAAAGACACTGTCAGACTCTGCATGCAGCCAGGATTCCAGGTCAGTTTTCTTATTATTACTGAAAAAGTTCCACTGAAATATCATTAAAGAAACCACTTTATATCATACAGCATGAGGAAATTTTGTCCATTTTACATTAGTTTAATAAATGTTATCAGAAATGCCTAGAAGGCCACTACATTCATTTTATAGTTATGTCTCCTAATATAATTTTGGGAACACATTGTTTTAATGCCCATTTCTTGGTAGATTATGTATCTATATAGGAAGAATTAAAGCTTTGCCTTTTCACCTATGTTTGGAGGTTGGGCTGTACCAGGTGCTCTGTCAAGGCAATTTGGGTCTAAGAAACACATTGTTACCTTATTTCTGACAAAGTAGAGCTTTAAAGGGAGCTTTTTAATCTTGGTTGTAACATTGAAAGCTTTATTGGGTTTTTAAAGCTTAAGGGTACCCATAAGTTATCAAGCTTTAAGGACAAACTTGCTATGTAAGACCTAAGTTGGGATTGTATCTTCACAGGGTCACTTCTGTGATATCATTTTCCTTCTGATTGCTAATGTATCTTCACAGGGCCACTTCTGTGATATCAGTTTCCTTCTGATTGCTAATGTATCTTCACAAGGTAACTTCTGTGATATCAGTTTCCATCTGATTGCTACTGTACCTTCACAAGGTAACTTCTGTGATATCAGTTTTCTTCAGATTGCTAGTGTATCTTCACAGGGTCACTTCTGTGATATCAGTTTCCTTCTGATTGCTGTTGTATCTTCACAGGGTCACTTCTGTGATATCAGTTTCCATCTGATTGCTACTGTAAATTTCTCAGGGTCACTTGACAGTATTCAAGATAGCTAGGCCATTTTACTTGTCTGAAACCAGGAAAAATTGGACAGACAAGTCAAGTTGCCACTGCACGTGTCCAAGTTTTACATGCACGTAACTTTGTTCAAGATTTATCTTACCAAGATTACCAGTCTGTAGACAAGTGAAAAATTGTCCTTATTTCTATCACTAATCTCGATCTCCTTGACCTAATTCTCTATGTTACAGGGTCTTTATGTAAATTTTAATTATCTTCTAATGATATTATCAGTTATCTCCTTAAAAGACATGATGTTCTACTGGAAGGTATTTGATTTTGTCCTGGAAAATTGTCAACTTCTACCAATTATTTTCCATGATCATGCTGATCATTCAGAATTACCGTCTAAGATTAAAACTCCTGGCTGCTCCACAGAGTTAAATGCCTCTAAGGTTTTGTTCCTGGATTTGCTTAGTTAGTAGTTGCCTCCAGTATGTCCATGCATGGTAGCAGGAACTACTCTTACCATTAGCCAATTAGCCAAATGCTAATGTTTCTCAAATTTTGCCAAAGAAATGTGTAAATGGCTAAAATGTTTTTAAATGAAGTATCAAAAGGCCATGACAGAGTCTTTGTTACTTGTGAACATATTTCAAAATGTTGGCCACAAATGTCTGAAGTCTAGATCTGTCCCTATGATAACCCCTCTAAACTGCTAACATTTCTGAACATAGTTTTACTGCGGTGACTACATGCAAATGGATCAACTTAAATTAAATGTACTTTACAATAAGTCACATGAATGTTCACAACTTTCATTTGTTGTCAGGGAGGCTGTGCAATGTGGTTCAACCTGAACAAAAATGGAGAAGGAGATTACAACACCATACATGCGGGCTGCCCTGTCCTTTCAGGCACCAAGTGGGGTATGCTTTCCTGTGTTAATGTAACATATAGATAACTTTGTAAACCAGGAGAAGCAAGAAGATAAATAGAAGGTTCACGTATGCCTGTGAATGTGCATCCATTAGGGATGTATGTTAATTTGCAGACCAGAGTTGTGGATTCTCATTATTTCCCACTGTACATGTAATTTTCATGTAAATTTTATAATCTCCTTTCTTTTTTTTAAACTGACACTGTGCATTGTGCCTGTAAATGTATTGAAAAATGTATGCATGTTTTTAGCTCAGATGACTTGTCAGTCAGCTGAGCTTAAGTGGTGGTCAGGCATCCATCGTCCATCCGTCTGTTGGCATCCACAATTCACATTTTCGACTTCTTCTTCAAAACCATTCTACTCAAACTTGGTGCGAATGTACCTTGGGTTGGTCTCTATCAAATTTGTTCAAATGGTCAAGCTCCAGTGATTTTTGGATTTTTTATGATTTTTTGTTTTTAGTTTTTTAGGGGAAAATCTTAAAAAATCTCTTCTCCGAAAGCGCTCACCCCATTGCTTTGATATCAGACAGGAACACTCCTAGGGACATATAGTTCTTAATTTGTTCACCAGGTGGCGCTGCAATTTTTTCTATTTTATTTAATGATTTTTTGGTGTGTTTTTGGTATTTCCGACTTCTTCCACAGAACCATATCTCTGATTAAGCTGAAACTTGGCGGATATGTTCCTTGTGGAAAGGTTAAACAAAGATGTTCACTAAGTGGTAATGCTGCGGATTCATGATTTTTAAGGAATTTTTCAATTTTGGTACTTAACAGTTTATACACATTTTGCATTGATTGCTATGTAAGTCAATGGGCATTCTAATGCTAATTAACATTTTTTACTTCTTGTCCGAAAGCGTAACACAGATTGACTTCAAACTTGGTGGCAGTGTACCTTAGGTGGGTCTCTACCAAGTTTGTTCAAGTGGTCACACTCCATTGATTTTTTTTGTTTTTATTGAATTTTTTGTTCTTTTTGGGGGCAAATCTTAAAAAATCTTCTTCTCCAAAACCGATTTATAAAGTTTGCAAACATTCAGAAATATAAAGTAAAAGCTATGTCCTAAATAGTGGAATTAAAAGTTCAGTTAAATGCAAGAAATGCAAAAACCAGGAAAACTTGTACATGTGAAAGTAAGAACAGATGTATTACAGTATGCTGCAAGCATATCACAAAAATGAACATTGAGAAATCACTGTTTGTCATATGGTGATAATTCAAATGGCACCGGCAAGCCTGCCATCATAGTTTTGTCAGTATATCCACAAATTTACACTTTGAGTTCGATCATTTTCGTTTTTGTCTGTGCATGATGTCAAAAATACAGGTGGTCCCATAGCAGAGGTGGGCTCATAGGCAGGTTTTTGTTGTTTTTTTTGGGGGGGGGGGGGGCAAATCTAAAGAATGTTCTTCTCCGAAACCACTTACCCAATTGCTTTGATATCCCACAGGGGTACTCCTGGGGACTCCTAGTTCTTAATTTGTTTACCAGGTGGCGCTGCGATTTCTAATTTATGATTTTTTTGCTATTTTCAACTTCTAATCCAAAACCATCACTCAGATTAAGCTGAAACTTGATGTATGTGTTCCTTGTGAAAGGTCAAAGAAAGTTGTTGACTAGGTGGCACTGCTGTGGTTTCCTGATTTTTAACGATTTTTTAAATTGGGTACTTATCGGTCAATGCAGCTACCTATTGATTGCTATTTAAGGCAATGAGCATTCATTCTAATGCTAATTCACATTTTCGACGACTTCTCCAAAATCATCATCCAGATTGACTTCAAACGTGGTGGCAATGTACCTTGGGTGAGTCTCTACCAAGTTTGTTCAAATGGTCACACTCAAGGGATTTTTTAATTTTTTATGATTTTTTTTCAAAAATCTTTAAAAAAAGTTTTAATAGGTAAGTCTAACATGGGAATTTCTTGTAATGGTTATTACTGAAATAATTTTGGCCAGATTTGTGTCAAACTTGGTAGGGATGTACCTTTTATAAGTGGCTACCTATTTTGTGCAAATGGTCATGCTACAGTGATATTTGGACCTTGAACTCATTCCCAAGGTCACAGGACAACTGACATGATATTTAATGTTTACTTGATAACTTGAAATCTGTTTAAGTTAGGACCTTGATGCTGCATATGTTAATGTTTCTCTATAAAGGTCATGATTAGACAGTACATGAGTGGCCTTGACCTCACTTCTGAGGTCACAATGCAACATACATGAATTTTACTCTACACTATAACTTGAGAACTACTTGAACTGGGACCTTGATGTTTTACATGTTAGTGTTCTTCTATAAAGGTCAAACTTACTCAGTACATGGGTGACCATAATCCCATCCCAAGTTCACAGAGCTGCAAGTGTGATGAATGTCTAGGTCAGCTGAGCATGGGCTGTTCATACAGCCCTCTTGTTTTTTGTTTTTTTATAATTTCAAAAGTAAAAGAAAAATGATAATTTGAATGAGAATTATAAATGAGACCTATTAAGATAACATGCCCCAGGTCAACAACTTTTCTTGGGTTGGGGCTGGGCTCTAAGTGCCCAACCCATACAAACAAAAGCTGTTGACTCAGTCTTAATTTAAGGGGCAGTGGAATCTTGTCACATCCCGTGACCCAAAAGAGGGTTGTTTTCAAGTCTGGTTATTTCAATTTAAAAAGCTGTTGAATGGACTGTGCATAATGTATGTGAATATTTTTATGCAAAATTGCAGTAAGAAGAAAACAGTTGGCCGATTAATACAATAACGGTCATTTAAGTTTGTAATTTGGATTGTGTAGAACTCAGAATTGTCATACATGTAATAATCATTTATTTCATGCATAAACATTTTCAAGATTCAGTGTTTTTAACAGTTTATATGTGTGTGTTCCAGTTTGTAACAAGTGGATCCATGAGAGAGGTCAAGAAACAGTCCCCACAAGGAGATGTACTCTAAATCCACATGACTAAACAGACTTTTAAAATATCATCTGAAATTACGGAAAAGCTGCATGGGCTTGCATGTCTGTCATGATAAACTGCCAAGGAGCTGGTAAAGCCTAGAATATGAAACTGACAACTTGGACATAGAAACAATTTTTGGCCACTGTTTTGAAGACACTGAAAGTGTCATAAAAGTACAATAATTACAACAGTTATTGCCCACCTGTAGATCTGCAGATCTGTATCATTTGAGTATGATCACAGACATATGTGCTATTTCAGGTGTGGAAAGGTGACTTAAATGAAATTTAAGGTGCATATCAAGTAAACATACTCCAGCCATCTGATTATGTCCGTAATCTTCATTCCAGTGTGTGGACATATTTTTCTCAAGGCGCCTTTACTTAAAGATGTAAATGCTTAAGTTGCAGCTTTCCTATAAATTGATTCTGAGTCTGAGTCATCTGTCCATGCAGGGATGTATCTGCTATTGAGATGCTGTGTGGACAAGAACCACACAGCTGTATATAACTCAATTCTGGAATGCAATACACAGAGCAGTGAAACGAAGATGTTGACCCTTGTGGAGTTTTACAATTGTTGGTGCCCTCATTGGGACTATAAATTTTAAAGCTGCTGACTATTTTTTTTCTGAAAGGGTTAATAGTTGCTACTTTGTATAGCTGTATTTTTTAAAGTGAGTTGTAGTTCTTCCATGTACATGTAGTGCTCCAATGCTGGTATAATGGATGACACTTTATCAGTCTTATCAGGACAGTTGTGGAAGAAATGGGCAGAAATGACAAGATGTTTCAGCCGTTTTGTACAGTGTGGAATAAAGAAGGGCCTATTTAACAAGGGAACGCATGTATGTGTACATTTTATATTTTTAGTAGTTGTACAATTAAAAGTTACTGAAGATACACTTTTTACATAATACCTACAAACATACATACATACATATCAAAACAGTTTTTACAAAAAAATATATCAAATACAGGATATATCTCGCCACATGTTTCTGTACACGTGTTTTCTTCTTTGTATGAGAAAGCCTTGAATAAAGTGCCCAACTCTTGCCCTTGACTAAAGGACATTTTTTAATTCTCTGTTTCTCATGTTTAGACAAGAAGATTAATGGGTCAGCCAGTTGAAATAAAATAAAAGCAAGCAGAAAATAAAACTGCTCCTCAACAATTATCCTCACATTACATATCTTTCTAAATGTACAGACATTCAAGATTTGATAGCATGTGATCAAGACAAAAGTGCATATGTGTACATACAGTTGATTCATGCAGTTCATCCTGTGACTGTAGCTGTATTATAAAAAAAAATGGATAATGCAAACTGGAGCATAAAGTTATCCATATCCTCCTAGTTCCAATGCCAAAGGTCATGATAGCATGGTTCCCACATTGATGCTGTGGTATAACCATTGGGAACCAGTTCCTGGATGAAAGTAAAACCAGCCACGTAGAGCATACACATCTGACAGACTGGCCTGTTCAAGCACTTGGCCAGTCTGATGACTCGTATGCTCCACCTGGCTTGGTTTTACTATTACACAAACCAATAGTCTTTTTACATTATGCGTGTCTGTGTTTCACTAAAAATATGTGGTCATTTGTAATGTTGGGTTGGAGGCGAAATATACGGGCAGTAAGGACATGACCAACAGAAGCTTAAATATGAATGCTTACACTAATTTATGGAATATGCCCCTGGTTCACATTTTATTGCATAAGCAGAAAACTTTGACCAAATAATGATCAAAATGTATTAAAAATATTAGTAAAATAAACACAGTACAATATCACAGATGTCAGATCCTGGTCGTTAGGCTGTTATGCTTGACACAAAGTTTTGGTGTTGTGTGTGTTTCTGAAATAATAGTTTCAGCAGTACTGGTAGCTTCACACAGAATTCTGCAGTTCTTGGTTTAAACATGTTTTATTTTTTCAAAAAACATGTTTTGCTGTTACATCAGTAAATTGAAACAATTTGGAAAGGGGCAAGCCCCTTTTAGATCCCTTTTGCAGGAAGAAATGACATACACAGGACAGTACTGGACATGACAATATATACAGAGGAGAAGACTGAGACAAAGACGAGACAGATAGTGGGACAGTACTTTTACCAAGAGATGACAAAGTATGGTTGGAGCAATGCATTTGGGCTCATAATGGAGAGGCTAACCAGCCTGGGTGTGTGTGAAAAAAAAAAGAAAAAGAACATAAGAAGAAAAATATGTGACCAACGCTGACTGATTAATTGAAATGACCACTGGCAGAAATGTAGTCGATCGTGTATGGCTGAAAAAAAAAATGACTATATTTTTGGAAAGAGAACAATTTTGTGAGCCATACAGTAATGTCTGCAGAGTGAAAGGAGCAAGCAGAGTAATGGCAGTGATATGTAAATGCGAATGTGTGACATTAAATCTAGAACTGGAAAAAAAATAATGCCATTTATCTTCCTTTGCATCTTGGATGAATCGGACGTGCATTTGCAGAGTTTTTAATTTTCTGCAGGGTCTTTTGTGTCAAATTCCGTACCCTGTTGCAACATGCTTCAAAATTCAGTTTCTGAAATTATCCCTCCTCTGGTACCAAGTCCGTTCAACAGCGCTGTCAGTTCAGCAGGAGGTTTTGGTCAATTCGGCATATTGTTTTAGTCATTTCGGCATGATAATCTTTATTGACTCAATTCAAATAGTTCATGATTATGTATGATTTACATCATTCATTTTATGCTTTGTGTGTGTGTGCAGTGTTTGCACCAGATCCAGAGGGTAAACACCTGGTAAAATATTATTATTAATATTTAATGGTGTCTACTTCTTTTTCAGGAATGGAGTAGACACATTAGCAGACAACTCAGTAATGGAAAGTCAAAATGAGGATGACCATCATGGAAAATGCATTAATTAAAGGTTATAATTTATATCACAAAAATAGCAATTGAATTCACAGTGTCATAGCTAAAAGATGACATTCATGATGGAAAAGTAATGGAAGAACTAGAAAAGAAGATTTGCTTCACAGCAAATCTGGGTGCCTTCAAAATGAGACCAGTTTGAAATGCTACACTTTGCAATTGTTCAACATAGTCTAGATTTCATGTATTAGCCTAATTTTTTTTATAGTAAAATACTACGACTTTGATTCTTGGTTCATTGGATGTGGCCATGCCACAAACTTATGAAATGAAGTTTGAATGAAGCTAGTATCTATAGTAGTTTTGAAACTATTCAACATTTTAATTTTGTGTATTTGCATAAATTGAAAGCCTACAACTTTGGTTTATGGTTCATTGGATGGGGCTTTGCCACAAACTCATAAATTGAAGTAGGAATGGCACCTCTATCTATAATAGTATTGAAGCTATTCAAGATTTACATTTTGCATGTTTACCTAATTTGCTTAAATTAAAATCCTAAAACTTTGGTTCATTGTTTATGGTTCATTGCATGCGGCTTTGCCACAAACCTATAAATTGAAGTTGAAATGGCATGTTTATGTATAATAGTTTTGGAGATACATGTATTCAACTTTGAAACTTTTCAAAGTCCCTTGTTAGAATAGTTTGAAATTATACTTAACTTCTACTGTCCATTATATTGGCAGGTGTCACAAACCTATATATGCACATTGAAATTTTGAGTATCTGCAATATTTTGGAAGATATGGAGCTTTTGAAATTTTAATTGCCCCTGAATTTGCATACTTTTAAACATCATGACTATCCAAAATGAGATGCACAATTTCACAGGTTAGGTCAGTCACCATAGCAAGTTTGGTGGTTTTCGGAAAAATAGTGCTTGAGAAAATCTCAGGACCAACTTGGTTGTGAAGAAGAAAGGAAGGAAGGAAGGAAGGAAAGAAAAAAGGAAGCAAGGAAGGAAAGAAAATTCCAGTGTTTACTAATACAGTGAAACCTCTCTAAAGTGGGTACCCTTCGGACCAGAGAAAAGTCATTCATGGGATCAGAGAAAAGTGCCCACTCCTGAGAGGGTCAGCCCTTCTGGGCAGTACGGATGAATTATGTGTGCATGTATATGTACAGTATTCATACATGCACATATATATGTACAGTGCATACATGCAATACAAAACTGTCTTTCTTCCTTTATTACATAAACATGTACCTGTGAACCAAGACAAAACTATACTGTCTCAGTATTGCCTATGAAGAACAGGCTTCATCTCACTGGTTACAAGAAAACAAAGACATGAAAGTGTCCACTGAGATGACACAAACTCTGCCCTGCTTGGCCTGGCCGACTCAGCTCTGTATTTAGTCTATTTTTAACAGAAGGTACACTCAGGTTTGTTCTGCCTAGAAGTATGGATCCTGTGTTCCCTTGGGACTGATAAGCTCAGCAGCCTGACATTACTTCAGGCAAAAACAGGCCAGCTAGGACACCAGTTTAGTCATGGTGCATTTAAAGGTCTGTTCTGCACTAGTGGAAACTATAGCCTGCCTGGTACATATGGCAGCATGGAGTCAATCTGTTCCTGCATGGACAGAAAGAGATACTCTGTATCTTATTGAGAGCCTCATTACACAGTTGTTGGGAGTCCCCCACCCCACCCCCCAATTTGCTACAAGACCGAAACCTTCCAAAGCGTACACTTAGCATGCATGGACAGAAAGCTGTGAGACAGGTTCAAGCTAATTAATTATGAATGCAAAATGCTTGCCTGGCACCATGAAGGTCAAGCAATAGGTCATACAGCAAGCAGTTCAAGGCCTGTATGTGGATTGGGGAGAAATTTGGTCAATTTTGCATACATTGAAATTCCCCAAGTTTTGTTTGTATGCTATTGGATTTGTCAGTTGTCTCAAACCTGTATGTGTAAGTTAGAACTTTGTGTCAATGTACAATAGTTTGGAAGATATGGAGCTTTTAAAATTTTAATTTCCTCTCATTTGCATAATTTTAATCATCATGACTATTCCAAGTCAGGTGCCTAATTTCACAGGTAGGTCATTTACCATGGCAAGTTTGGTGGTTTTCGGAATAGTAGGGTCCGAGAAAACTCTGGACAAATCTGGTCGTAAAGAAGAAAGAAGAAAAGAACTAGAAAAGAAAGATTGCTTGAAAGCAAATCTGTGTGTGAAAAATTTGCACAATTACAAAAATATGCAGTGTTGCAACACTTATAATTTGAGTCCAACATGAATGAAATTGGATGGAAAGTGACCAAATTATGGCTAGATGAAACATTCAAAAAGCAAAATGACCTTGACCTTTAGAGGTCAAATGTAAATAAAAAAAATGTGAAGTGTTACAGTATCTACAGTGTGAGCCCAACATGATCAAAATTGAATGAAAATTGACAGAGTTATCACTAGATAAATATTTCAAACGTCTGAATGACCTTGACCTTTAGAGGTCACATGTAAATTATAAAAATGTGCAGCGTTACAATTTCTACAATTTGAGTCCAACATCATCAAAATCAGATGAATACTTTGGAAGCCATAGGCAATTGAATTTTTTTAATTGCCCTAATTTGCATAATTTTCAAAATCTTGACAATTCAGAACGATATGCAAAACTTCACTGCAGGTACTATAGCCATGTAAAGTTTGAAGTTTTTAGCTTGCTTTGTGTCTAAGTTTAAGACGACACAAAATCTGGTAGTAACAAAGAAAGGCGAGGTCACAGGTAATTATAAAAATGTGCAGTTACAGTAGCTACAATTTGTGTCCAACATGATCAAAATTGGATGATAATTGGCCGAGTTATGGCTAGATGAAAATTTCAAACGACAAAATGACCTTGACCTTTGACCTCTGGAGATCACATATACATTACAAAAAAGTGCAGTGTTACCATATATACAATTTGAGCTCAACATGATTAAAATTGGATGAAAATTAACCGAGTTATGGCTGGATAAACATTTCAAAGGTCCAAATGACCTTCACCTTTGACATTTAGAGGTGACGTTAATTACAAAAATGTGCAATGTTACAATATCTATAATTTGAGCCCAACATGATCAAAATTGGATTAAAAGTGACCGAGTTATGGCTAGATGAATATTTCAAATGTTCAAATGACCTTGATCTTTGACCTCTACAGGTTACATGTAAATTATAAAAATGTGCATTGTTACAGTAGCTACAATTTGTGTACAACATGATCAAAATTGGATGGAAATTGACTGAGTTATGGCTGGATGAATATTTCAAACGTACAAATGACCTTGACCTTTAGAGATCACATGTAAACTACAAAAATGTGCAGTGTTACAATAAGTACAATTTGGGTCCAACATCATCCAAATCGGATGAATACTTTGGAAGCCAGAAGCAATTGAATTTTTTTAATTGCCCTAATTTGCATAATTTTCAAAATCTTGACTGTTCAGAACGATGTGCAAAACTTTACTGCAGGTGCTATAGCCATGCAAAGTTTGATGTTTCTAGCTTGCAGGGTGTCTGAGTTTAAGACGACACAAAAATCTGGTGGAAAGAAAGAAAGAAAGAAAGAAAGAAAGAAAGAAAGAAAGAAAGAAAGAAAGAAAGAAAAAGAAAGAAAGAAAGAATATTGGGTAAAACAATATGTCTGTGTTCACACACAGACATAATTTATTCTACGTTGGGCCGTGGTAAAAACTGCGCCTTGACGTTCACTAGGATCTGCATGTGTGTACAGTTCAGTTTTATAGTGGATAACACTCCAAATGTAATTTTCATAAGCAGCGGGTTATCAGGTTTCATTTTCAATATTTACATTTGGTTTAGATTTCTATACAAAACATGGTCTGCGATTTTCATTCATAATGCCATGAATACGCAACCCGTCCACGTGTTTTTGTTTACACATTCTACCTCACATTCACGTGCCAGTCCAATCAATAACTGATGCTCATAGTCGTAGAATTGAAAGCTCCTCTCGCGGGGGGGGGGAGGGTCTTGGTACACTGGTACAGAAAATAAAATTTACCAGTACAGAGTACAGGAAATAATTTTTCTCCAGAACACAGTACAGAAAAAAAAGACATCCGCAATATACATTTTCAAATTTGAGATGGTTATACAACCTGCAAGAACAAAGATGCCACCGACTTTTACATATTTTAACTTGAATTGTTACTTTTTTACCTGAAACTTGTGTACCTTCTTGTCTTTCTCCTCAAATTTGAACTGCTTAGACAAAACGGATTTTTTTCAAGCAAAAAGCAAACTATCTGAATTCATGTCAAATCCTGAAAAGTAGCATCTCTGAAAGGATGAAACAGTACAAAATGGTTACTGATATGACATTTATTGAAAGTTCACTCCTCTCTAATACTTTATTGACTCTTAACCAAAACAATTGGTAGGTCCTTTTGTAACTATTTCAATTTCCCGGATCCTGGTGTCACTGTATAAACTGAATCAGAATGTCACTCTGAGGCAAACTAATAGCTCATACTTCAAGTATTTTAATTCAATTGTCTCACTCAATCAGAATATTATTCTCAGACCAAAAGAAAAAAAAAACAACTTGAATTTCCAATTAATTCAGTTTTCTAAACTGAATGAGAATGTCACATGTAAGATACAAATTATGTATATACAAAAAACTCTAACCTACGCAGTCACATTTACATCTGACAACCTTGTTACACCTGAAGTCCATCAGAAAAGGCCATATTTAAAAACAGTTGACAACCTCGACATGTGAAAGCAGTTCGGTAAAGCCAGTTAGGCAAACTGTGAATAATGTTGACTTTGTCGTGAGTTGATTTTTTTTCTTTTTTCTTTTGCTTTTCCTTTTTCTATTCGGGTTTTTTTTTTTTTTTTTTTTTTCAGTACGGGTACAAATATCACATGTGTTGCTGGTACGCTTTACGCATAATAAATTTCGATCAGTACGGAGTACATTGTTTGCGTTCAGTACGCTATACGGTGAGTAATTATGTCTGTGTGCAAACACAGACATACTGTTTTTCTAGGAATTCTTTCTTTTTTTCTTCTTTCTTTCTTTCTTTCTTTCTTTCTTTCTTTCTTTCTTTCTTTACAGGCAAATTTGTCCGACATTTCATTTGAAAAGTATTACACGTAGAAACTCCAAGCTTGGGACAATTATACTTCTATAGATGAAGTCTGGCCTTTTTATAATGAGGTCATGCTTTTCAAAATTATGCAAATGAGGGCTAATTAAAGTTTTAAATCTTCAATATCTTATACACTATAGTAGATATGGTTCCGAGTGTATAGGAGTTCGATCATAGCAAGGTAAAGGTCATCTCAAATTTCAAGGTCAAAGGTCAATTTTAAGCCAAAATTTCATTTTTGAGGTCAAGGTTCACTTCAGGTAGAGGTCATCTCAAGGTCAAGGGTCAAAAGTCACTTTCGGTGGTCCCCTTCTTCTAGCCATAACTCAGTCATTTTTCATCCAATTTTGATTATGGTGGGTTCAAATTGTAGCTATTCTACACTGCGCATTTTTAAAACTTACATGTGACCTCTAAAGGTCAAAGGTCAAGTTCATATGGACCTTTGAAAATTTCATCCAGTCATAACCTAGCCAATTTCCATCCAATTCTAATCATATTGAACTCAAATTGCACGCATTGCAACACTGTACATTTTTATAAGAACATGTCACCTCAAAAGGGCAAAGGTCAAGGTCATTTGGCCCGTTGAAAGTTTCATCTTGTCATAACTTTGTCAATTGTCATCCGATTTGGTTCATATTGGACTTAAATTGGGGGTATTTTAACACTGTGCACTTTACATGTGATCTGTAAAGGTCAAGGTCAAGGTCATTTGGACTTTGAAATTTGCATCCAGCCATAAGTTTAATGTGATGTGATGTACTAAAGGATAAAAGTTGTAGCATTTAATATTTACAACTTTTGAAGGCACACAGACAGATTTGCTTTGAAGCAAATCTTCTTTTCTAGTTTTTTCTCTCGATGCTGTACGAAAAATAAAAAAGCCCCAGTACGGAGTACAGGAAACCCCTTTCCGATCCTCGCATTAGCTGCATGGAACCCAACCCATTGTCTCCAACAAAAACGATGAATGAGTTCCCTGCTTCGCCGATATTTCTGGAAATAAACACACGACACGCAGAACGACCAGTTTCTTGTAATAAACATCAAAATTATCCCATTCAATGCACAGAATGGGCCAATTTTGATGTTCTATTTAATAATGATACTCAACGATAGGTATAAATATAAGGGATGAAATGAACATATAGTTTGTGATGGAGTAATTGGGGTTTGTGGCAGCGGGCATTTAAGCCCAACATCGAAGGCTTTGCACGCGCATGGTTATCATTCAAATGTTAACTCCAGTGAGTTCATTCATGCAGTGTGATACTTCGTTTAATCAGGGACAGATCTAGATTTCAAGAATCTGCAGGCAGAATTGGAAATAATGGCATAATTGATAAAGATTCAGTGGTGTCACTTAAGTGACTAATTTAAAAATATTTTTGCACCAAGTTTGTCCGAGTTAAAGATAAATTAGCATTTTGTTGATGATCAGAGTGGTCCCTGATTATTTAAGTTTCCATAGAACTCTTTGCAGGAATTAAAAACTCTGCATAGAATCAAAAACTCTCAGCATGGAGTTCATGAATATTTGCAGGTTGGCTTGTCATTATTGGACTTCGCGGATAGCAACAAGGGGCCATATTAACAACTCTGCAAAAAATTTATTAATAATGTTTTTAAGTTCTGGCTTGTTATAGCCTACTTAGACCTCGTAGAAAATAATAGTGGGGGCATATCAAAAATGATTATTAATTAAGAATTAAACTGTAGTGGCTTAAATTTATTGCAGAGCAGAGACCTGAACTCTCTGGAGGACATTTTAAAACTCCCTGTAGAGTTAACAGTTCTTTATTGCAGGCTACTTCTGGATATTTGCAGAGTTGGATTGCCCTAACACGGATCTCCGCCATATGATAAACTTGGGATGTGATTTCATTTTATATCTCTGAAACAAAATTAAACTTCATTGAAATGAATGTGTACATTTTAGAGTGAAATGAGACAGATTGCAAAATACGCAGTTCCGTTTGCTCCCCTCACTGTACAAACTTCATTATTTGGCTCTGAAAATTGTACTTTTCAAGAAAATGAGAATTGTTTGCAAGCTTTACAATCACACATCAAATCAACAGATAGGCCCGGAGCTGTTACATAGTTTTTACAAATATTCCTAATTGTGGGTGATGAGGAAGTGGGTGTTTATGATGGCATATCCCACTATGCTTCCCTGTCTGTGACGTCTTGTCCTGTCAACACATATTGTGTAGCATTGCCGTTCTGTCTCGGGCACTTTACGCGTCTTACCCTGTCTCCTCTTCTGTTTTACTTTGTCTGCGAAAGTGATTCATATGAGGCATCTCCCTTTTCCCAATCGCACTTTTTGAAAACAAGCAAATAAACATGTTTAAAAAAGTGATTGGTGTTGTATTTTGACTCTTGTTTTCTGTACCAGCAATGCCGTCTGACAAGCCGACTTAGCATTTAATCCATAAATCTACAAATGTACCAATGCCCAAACTTCTTTGTTAAAGAAGTGAACATGTGAACTGTGTTACATATGTTACATATGTCTGTTTTACACACGTCGAAAAGATTTACGCATGGGCCTATGTGAAAAAGGTTTTTTTTTTAAATCGCATACAGTTAATATGGTTGATCAAATGTTAAAAGGGTTTGCATACTTTCCCAGACTAAAAAAAACTTTTGCTCAAACATGAGCATGGCCATAATGAGGGTAACTTCGGAGGAAAAAACACAAAGAATGTCTGGACCGAAAACCTCCTGCCTTTTGGTCATGTTTGATGACTCGGTAAACACCCAAACTTGTCAAAAAAAAGGGCATAGTACGCTGACGCCTTACCGCAATACAAAATGTTCTTTCAGAAACGCAGCAACAATCAAGAAAGCGGCCATGCCTTCAGTTTTCTGAATTTTGGCAAGTTCATGGTCGGCAAAACCAGAGGGAGCTCTTGTGTTTTGTATACATGTATTTTTGTTGGCGACGGGAAATAAAGATTAAGATCACAATGCACACTTTAGAACGCCATGCAGAAGGGGTCATGATACACTGTAATCCCTGTTTTCATCATTATTCAGTATTCAACGAGTTTTTGCTTATTCTGTGGAGCAACGTACAACCGTGCACATATTTACCCCTTCGAGAAAATAGTATTATTTTCGTAAAGTGTAAGTTCTATCCATGGGGAAAATGTGGCAAAATTATCAATAAATGAAACAAAATGATGATGATGATGATGATGATGATGATGATGATGATGATGATGATGATGATGATGATGATGATGATGATGATGATGATGATGATGATGATGATGATGATGATGATCTGAAAAGAAAAGAAGGGGGATTCGTGATTTGGCATTTACATTCGCCTTCAAGAACGGATGATAAGGCCTCTCTCTCTCTCTCTCTCCCTCTCTCTCTCTCTCTCTCTGCATGTAAACACGCACACACACACACACTATATATATATATATATATATATATATATATATATATATATATATATATGCATGCATGCATACATGTATGTGTGTGTGTATGTGTGTGTGTGTACAAACTCTTAGATTACATGCTGCATTCATTGTTACAAAATGTATGCGTGTACCTTTTTATCTTTGCTGACCAAAGGTCGCACAGGTTATTGTCCGTCCATCCGCCTGACGTTTGCTCGTTAGCGCGATACCGTCCACAGTTTTCAAGTTAGCCCAATATAACTTTCAGGACTTAAAGAATATATGAAAATCTAGGCCGAGTTCGATGCTGGTGACGCCACCTACATTATTATGTAATATAGGGGTCAAAATATGAAAATCTTGTGAACACTCTAGCATCTTTAATTTTTGGCGGATCTTCACTAAGTTTGGTGGGATTGCGGGGGAGGTCAAAGTCTAAGTTTGTAATGATGCTAGTGGGGCCACCTACAATTTGACAACTTATGAGCCAAAATATGCATTAAAATGTAAAATTCCATATTTGGAAAAATAATTAGATCAGATTTGCCAAATTTATATTACAAATAGACCATGGCCAAAGGTAGAATGTTATGTAATATCAGTGACCTTGACCTATTTTTGTGAGTCATCATGCCTATAAAGTTGAAAAGGTGATTTTGTAATGGCCGGGTGTAGCTTGGACATCAATGGCAAAGAGAATTGAGTCTCCAGATCAAAATTGCATTTGGTCACATAATACATAAAAAATGTACTTGGTGACCTGCTTTTTCGATCACTGTGACCCACTAATTATGGAGTTTGGCGCTTGTTCAAATTCATTGTTTTTCGTGAATAACTCAAAACAGTTATGACCCGATTTGAACTAACAGACTATGTATGTAAAGCTGAATGTTGGGCGCATATTTTGATCAGTAACAATTTTTTAAACCGAGTTGAAGGTCAAGGTAAAATGGACAGTTTGAATATTGGGGTCATCTCGTGAATGCTCTGCACCCCACAATTGACAGATCTTCACCTTTAAGCCACAAAAGCTGAATGTTCTCTTCAACATGTTAGCTCTGGAGCACAATGGCCTATATTGACGACTAATGTCCTCGTCATCTCATAGCGTAGGGACAAGAACATGACCAAGGTAGGCTATACAAACCGATTGACAAAGTTCAACATAGTACCATTAAGTTTTACAACTGAGTTGATGTTGAAAGGTCCGTTTCCTCAAAATATCATACACTCAGTCTTCTTTGTGTTATAAATGATATCGTTTCGACTGTAAACTGTTCGCGTATGGAGATAAACAGTCTTAACCCTTTGACCATGGACCTACTGGGTCCATGCTTTGACCGAGGGGCACATGAGTACCATGTCGTCGGTATAGTTTAAGTATTTCCCACCTATATTGCAACCGACTCCGCACTTAGAAACACGATAATTAAGCTCATCAACATACAGGTTAAATAGCCAAGGAGAGATGATCCCTCCCTGGCGCACATCGTTGGATACATGAAAGTACTCATGGAGTGAAGCTCTCCATTGCACACAGAAAAATTGAGAGTAAAACCATATTTTTATTCATGTTCTTGTAATAATGTCAGGGGTGCCCATACTTCCTGGCAGGCTCTACGGATCAAAGCCAATTTACAATTTTCATAATCTACATTCTTACTTTGAAAAAGTCAGGTGCTGCAGGTTTCCGTTGCTTAGCTCAGTCCTTGCATTGATCGGGTGGTACATATTTATATTGGGTGCTACTGTGCGAAAGCAAAACAAAGAATGTCTCATATTTATATATATTTTAATGAGGCAAGTGTCAAGTATTTTCACTTTTTCTTAATACACGTATGGTTTACCATAGAGGTTATGTTTTACCTTTTTTATATTGCAAAGTCGTCCGTAGAATATCTCCTCGGAGCTAATGTTCACTTTTGTACTGGAAAACCGACTTTAAATAAAGCTTACTTGAACTTGAACTATATCAAAAGGAACTTAACAATGTAACATGGCGCACCTCTCACCAGTCACTTCTTAAGCAGACTCCAATGATTAACGCGATCAAATGCTTTCCTGGCATAAAGAAGCATGCAAATACAGGACTACCTCGTGATTTATAGTATTGTATACTTTTATACAAAGGTCAGTAGCATGCCCATTCTTAAAACCAAATTGATAGAATGATGTACATAAAAACTCTTCATATCTGTTGAGCAATATATGCTCAGCAACTTTAGACAAAATTGTTGCAAGCGCATTAGGACGATATAGTTGTCTCGCTGAGTAATATCAACGGCCCTGTTTTTGACAGGGGAACAAGAATAACTTCAGTAAGATTTACTGGTACAAAGCTGTGAGAGAAGAAAGAACTGAATAACAAAGATAGCAAAATACAAATGTTATCATTAGCGTATTTCAGAAATTCGTGTTCTCAACGGTGAGCCTATCAGGACCAGGTTAAGTAATAATAACAAGGAAAGCAAACAATAAACTGGTAAATCCGAATAATTACCTTTATTGCTACCATGTAATTTCATCTGAGTTTTGACGATGGGAAAATATAAATAGATACCAAAAGTTTTGCCGGGCAAAAGTTAAAAACTGTTAACCAAACCAAGGTCAAGCTGGCAACCTTTATTATTATTATTATTATTATTATTATTATTATTATTATTATTATTATTATTATTATTATTATTATTATTATTATTATTATTATTATTATTATTATTATTATTATTATTATTAAATCTTTATCTCGTACAAATGTCGTAGTACATCCAAAAGAAAAAAGGCAAAAGAGATAACAATAATCAGTCGTCATAAAAAAAAAAAAGAAAGAAAGAAAAAGACAAGCCCGACAGTTCATAAGTCATTCACAGGTTCAGTTAGTACAAAGGTAATCAAGTATATCACAGCATTCATTTTTGCTCATATTTGATTGTAAATTCCCATCCCGAATCGCACACACTTCTCTAATCATATTGACAGTTGAGGTCAAATCATTGGGCTCCTGGTGAAAATTCCGTAACATAAATAGTAATTCTGGCAATACATAGGAATGGAAATTCTGTTTTGATAGACCATAGTTAGATGAAATATAATTCAGTGAGTTACATACCGACGAACGGCTGCCTCCGATTACCAGTTTAGCTAAGGAGCATACTATTGTGTTTCTGCTATGGCATAAACTGTAGAAAAATTTGAGAAAACGTATGTGCAGTTGTACTTCGATATCATGACATGATCGTCACATATTAGATGAAGAAGTCTATTATGACAGCAGGGCGGTAGTTTCCATTAAACCCTGATGGCCTTACGCCAGGCAGTGTAAAAAAGCTCAACCTCTTTACCGGAGAAATCCCATAACTGAGAGCCGAAAAGTGACATACAATAAGCTTTTGAACAGCTTATACCTTGTCGTTGAATATATATTTGAACTGGGACATGAGTATATTAATTTCGTTATTGAAAATCCGTATATAATTTCGAATATTTTCTTCAGCAACATGCCTACCGATTATGCTGCCTGGATGTTTGTAGGAATTGACTTGTTCAATATTTTCTCCATTAAATTGAATAGAACTATTAGAAGATTGGCTTCGTGGTGTGTTATTAAAATTGAAGAATATTGATTTGGACTTATCAGGATTAAAAGAGATCTTTATGGACGGATCCTGCTGTCACATGATTGGTAACTGTAGTGTACAAATTTGTCACATGACCTTCTGATACCTGTGCAAGCTGTGCTGGGCCCGGTGCGACAATGCAAAGGCACTCAGCGGAACCGACAGCTTCCGCGGACGTTTGCTTGCGGTATGCCGCTTGTCAAACCTATGGCCAAGCACCGAGTTTACAAATAACAGAAGCTTTACTGTGAGTAAATGTCAGAGCATTGATGAATATTGCTTATGTAGAAAGAGTAGACATGGAAAAAGATTATTTGAAACCAAAACTTTGATTCATTTTTCGAGAAATGGATCGGTGTCGTGGTTCGTTGTCTGACCACAAGGACTGGCACGCATGAAGGGTTTCAAAGGTAGCATTATGCTTTCCACCCGTGGTATAGGAACTCGGGAGTTGCTAAACTAGTTTTCACAGGTCACGACGCGGCATAATGGCGAGTTCGACCTGTTTGTATTGACTTGTGACTGAAATAGAGATTGACATGCACAACACCTTCAGCGCTGAACAAAATATATCCTACTTTTTTTTCCTCTATGTCTCATTTTGGTGGTAGCCATTGGCCACAGCATTGGTGACCGTAAGGCACAAGTTGTTTTGATTTTCTGAAACCCGGACGAGGGGCTGGGCCTGCCGTAATCAAAATCACCATGATAGAAACAAATGGGATGATGTGGCTTTCCGTGCATCGGTCACAAATTTATTGTGGACCAAGGAGTATATAGAGGATAATTCTTTCATATTATGAACAGCGAGGATATCCGAGCTGTCCGGCGGCGAATCTTAGTAGCAACATTTTCTTTACTGGTTAGCATTTCCCACTTCTTTACATAAGAAACACTTATTTTTGAGAAAATTTATAGCAATTTTGAAGAGCTTTGTATCAAAATTTTGCTACAATGCTCCAGTTAGACACCCCTGATTGTGGAGGAGGTGACAAAAATGTGTTGAGAGGGTTTCCCATGAAGAATGAAGGATGAAGAAACAATGCTACATCCATTCCATTTGACTATTTTAATTTGTATTTGATGGGCTCCATCTACATTTATAACAGTGCAGATCAAGGGAGGGAGAGGGGGACAGGTAGGTTAGACACGTTATTGGGGACCAGGATCTACTCTGAAGTCATTTTAACTCTTTCAGTGCCAGTCACGTCTAAAGTCAATCTGCTTAAGTGAAACTAATCTGAATTATCATCAGGATGTCAGACTCGTATTCCTCGTAAAAAGACCTTTTGTTCAAGTACCAGCATACCTCTAGCTCCAGAGAAAATGTCCCAGGTCAACAACTTTTCTTGGCATGCATTGCACCCAATTCATGCCGAGAAACTGTTGACTCAGTCCAAAATTTGGCACTTAAAGAGTTGATATAGTCCAGCCATACAGGTTTACAAAGGCAAGGTCCATAAGTATGTAGTGATGCATTCTGAATGAAAGTGATGATATGCATGGAAAAAAGGGACTTAGGTCATTTGGAGAAATAAGTCCCTTCCTCAATCGCTTTGTGAATATACCACCAGTGATAAACATCATTTTCTTTTTTCTTACATGGCCTGGGAAGGAACTGAATAAAAGTTTTTTTCCAGGGCCAAAAAGACTCGTACACTCTGGAGGTCTATAGGTGCAGGCACAATATCAGGAAATACTTTTTCAATAAAAGAGTAGTGTGCCGGTGCAACAGCTCACCCAGCCACAGTGTGTGACTTCTGAGTGTCAATACCTGCAAGAATATGACATATTGGGATTTAAGGCCCCAAGAAAGAAAAAAAAATGTTTATCATCATTGCACACCCTAAACTTTTGACCTGCTAGTTCTATTTTATTTATTTAGTCAAAGCACAAGTTTGGTCCACATAATAATTTGATAGAAATAACCCTTTTTTTATCATGACATAGTGGATAAAAAAATGGAAATAAAATCCTCCCACACTCCCTACATATTCTGGGAAAAAAATGATAATGATAAACAAGAAATTTATTTTATGGGGCCTAATCTGTTTAAATTCATAAGAACAGGCTTTGCTCATTATGCCAAACAATATCTTAAAACCCATATATTGTGACCTGCACAATCACTATTTTGTCTGTATGCTTATTAACCCTTAAAGTGGTAATCATGGCTCTGGTCATTAACTTATTACCATTAAACATATAATGGTTAAAAGATTCAAATTCCTCATGAAGATACCTTTCATTCAAACACCAGCAGTCCTTGTCTAAAGCAAAAAGTAGTCTTGGTACCCTTTGCGCGCATTGCATGCAAAGTGTCCCAAGGAAAGCTGTTGACTCGGTCTTAAATCAACACTTTAAAGGTTAATTTCTGTACAACCTCAAATAAACAAAGGTTTTGTTAATACAGTGGTACCTGTCTTGAGAGACTCCTCCAATGAGAGACTGCATATCATTTTAAGACTGGTATCTCAGAACACTGTGCTATCTTTTCCATGTTATAACTCTAATGAAAGACCACCTGTTTTGAGGGACCATGTTTTCGCCTGCCCTAGGGGCAGTCTCTCAAGACAGGGACCACTATACAATCCAGCCCTATATGTGGAAATAACTATAATATTGCAACAATTTATACCACTCAGGGCTGTAGCCAGCCTTCTAAAATAGAGGAGGCAAAGGGTACTGGTGGGGATGGGTTTGGGTGTGGCCCCCTCCCAAGATTGAAAGCTTTTGAAAAATGGCACATAAAATGGTGTAATTTAGTGGGTTTTGAAGGGAAAAAAATTCAAGCGCCTCCTCTGCCTCAGCCTAGCTACGGCACTGCCACTGCTTTCCTAGTTATCATCTGTTTCTACAGATCCCATTGTATATTACCCTGTATATTTTTGTAACTCGAGCTAGTAGTGGCCATAAATAGCCTTATGGGAGTCTTCTGACCACTATAAAGCATTCTCTGATCATATTTGATGATACTTATCATGCATATTGTTTTAGGTGGTCAAATAAAATGAAATTTGAGTTTTAGTATGCACACATCTACAGTACTTACCTTGGTGTGTGCAATATGTACTTCTATATGCACAATTATTTCACAGTAATGAATAAAGTAAGGTAATTGTACTGAGTGTTTAGTCCTCTCACACATGGAGTCATTCAATCATAGCCAGGGGATCAATGATGAAGATGAAAATTACTGACAGTTCTACTGCATGAAATTCTTTACTAGCCCAAATTATTCTGCCAGATCTTGGGCTCAATAATGAGTCTGAAAGGAATTGATTTATGTTTTGTCATCTTTCCAACTGCTTTTAGTGCAATGTGTCTTCTGAATAAAACATGTTTAAGTCAATCAATACTGAAAAGTAGTCACGTAGACCTGATCCAATCTGTCTGAACCAAACATATAGGGACATGCAATTTGACTGAGTGGATTCTGTTGTAGGACGTACAGTAGCCCCTCCATTTAGAGACCGCCTGCTGTATGATACCACATTAACCTGCCTTTGTGGGTCTGTCTCAGAGGAGGGTCTACTGTATGTTTGAAAGTTACACAAATCGGACAGTAGGCCTGACAGAAGACAGCACAATTTGCAATTTAATATTACACGTCACTGGTGTTAGTCAGATGAATGCACAGCCCAATCCACAGGCCTTCCCAATGTTCAGTCAGTCAAGTGTTCGTGCTAATATACACAGTGTGTGTGTGGGGGGGGGGGGGGCAGGCAGTAGGGAGGGTGAACCTGGAACATCTATACATGCAATGGCCCACATAGGGCCTTATCTGCAGTAAGGAATTGTGTACCCATCTGTGCAGTCAATCATTTGTGCTAATAATTTTGGGGCTGATGGGCCAGAGCTACTATGTCGTCAGACAGTGTGGCCCAATCCACAAACTTCTTGCAAGCTAGCGATGTATATTCCTTTTGGATTATATATTTGAAAAAACTTGAATGAACTGGTATTTTATTTGCAAGATGAGGTGAGAACATTTATGTGCTGTTTCTGCATACAGCATTTTTTAAGCTACCAAGTTTCTAACAAAAATGGAAAGCACTATAAATACACAACCCTGACCCTCCTGACTGACATACTCTGTGCAGGATGGATGCTAGGACCTAGTCCTTCACTTTTAAATGTTGTAAGGTAGCTGTAAATCACTGTTCAAAAATGATGAAGGTGAGCTTTTGGGAGAGCTCTTCCATTCATTACCTTTGTTGTGGGGATTTAGTGCTTGAGAGCTATGACTAGTCTCAGAAAGGAGGCCTGGGCCTCATGTTCTTTGTTGTTCCCGGTTGGCCAGATTTCCCCCCATTCTTCCATTGAGCCACCCCTATGCAACAAACTTAACATTGTTCAAATCCGTTGATAACTTTTTGAGATAAAGGTCAAAACATGTTTCTGTAAGTAGGTCATGGTGTCCTTAAAATTAGGTCAAGGTTACAAATTGAATGCATCATCTTCAGTGGTATTAGAAGGGGTTGTACCATTGGCCAATAGTGTTCTCAAAGGTTATTGGTAACTTTGAGTTATGACCTTCCAAATTTTGGCAAAAAATAGAACTGGAAAAGGTCATGAGTCATGACCTTGAAACTATAGGTCAGGGTGACAAATCACAAATCAGTTGATAACTTTTCCAGTTATGCAAAACCCCCAGATTTTTTTAAACATGGCACCCCAATTGGAGACAAGTAGATGAAGGTCACTAATCAAATATCAGATCATAACTTCAATATAAATCACACTCTGTGGTGCAAGGACACTCCAGTGTGCTTTACAGTTTCTGAGATTCCACATTACAAAATTCTAAATTTCAAAAATCCCCAAAATTTATGAAAAATGGGCATGTGACCTTGATCTTCGACTCAGAACCCATATGTTCAGAAGGATAAAATGTGGTGAGGGCCCCAAGGTTTCCTCATATATTTGTTTCGCTGGATTGGATTGTAAGTTTTTGAGTGACGATAAAAAAATCCAAAAGTGACAGTATGACCCGATTCCCAGGAAATCTAGGTTACAGTGACCCAAAAAGTAGGTCACTAGGAAAAGTGTTTATAGAAAGTGTTTGGGTAAATTTTTTTTTCAGAGATACAACTAGTGACTGAGTTATGGCAACTCAAAATTGTGAAAATTTGAATGTGGTTTTGCACTACTTAGGAGTACGGGACTTCAATGGTATAGGTGATTAAGGGGGCTGCCAATTGTAGGAATGTATGGTACAAACAGTATAAGCCTCAGTACATAAAAGCAATAACCTAATAAAATGTGAAAAATTAAACAGATGGATGGATAGGTAGGAGAAGTGAGTGGAGAAATGTAAAAAATATGAAAAGGTCAAGTTCATTTCAAAATTTATGATTTTCTATCCATGTGTGTTGCTTTTTAATTTGTTTTATTCAATCATTCATTCACTATTTTACTTTATGTATTTATTTTTTTTCTTATTTTATTTATTTATTTCACTTGTATACTATTTGTTTGATGTGCAAATGACACATGAGAAAGTTTTGTAGCAGCCTGTGAGGCTTGCTTTTGATGGACTGGGTCAAAGACCCAAAGGTGTGAAAGTCTGCCAAAAAGCCAATATACAATCTAACCCCCAGAAGGATATTGAATAGACTGTTACATAAACATGTGATTAATAGATGCCACATTGATCACAATTAGGTGTGCTGTCAATTATCCTAAATATGCATGAGATAAGAGTGTCTGACAGTCATTAGATATCACCCATGACTGAGTACCAAGAAAATGTTCTTAGGGTTGAAGCCATATCAGCTCCTAATTGTCCCTATGTATTAATGAAAACACTACCAATGGCTCTGGGTTTTTCTGATGAACTCGTCTGGTCTAACTTCAGGGATTAAAATAAGCAATTCTTGTGGAGAGCACTAGTGTCTGCCTGCATAGCAGACTTCCAGGCCTTTACTCTTTTGCAAGGGTCTCAGGCCATTACTGGGGCATGAGAGGCAGCCAAGCAGGCAGTGTGAGGGTGGACAGTACAATATAATATCTCTATTAAGACCACATAAGGGAATGAAAAATATTGCCCTAATGAAGGTGGTCTTATGGGATGTTATTTAATAATGTTAAAAAAAGAAGGAAATTGGGTATAATATAGAAATGGTTTCTGTATAGAAGTGGTCTGAATTGGGAGATTCTAATATAATGAGCATATGGATATGCAATAATAGTTATGTCTAGGTGTAAAGTGTAAAGCCGGACATATTGTTCTTCCAAGAATTCTTTCTTTCGTTCTTTCTTTCTTTCTTTCTTTCTTTCTTTCTTTCTTTCTTTCTTTCTTTCTTTCTTTCTTTCTTTCTTTCTTTCCAAATTTGTCTGGAGTTTTTCTTGGACACTATTATCCAGAACACCTCCAAACTAGCTATGGGGACTGAAATTGTGCATATTGTTTAGAATAGCCATGATGTTTAACATGCAAATTAGGGGCAATTAAAATTTGAAAAGCTCCATATCTGCCAAACTATTGCAGATGGACACAAAATTTCATGTGCATGTATAGGTTTGTGACACCTACCAATATAATAGACAGTAAATGAAAGTTGTAGAATTTGAAATTATGCTAATTACAGGTATTGAAAAATTTAAAAGCTGAGTATCTCCAAAACTATTATAGATAGGGATGCCATTCCAACCTCAGTTTATAGGTTTGTAACACAGCCACAATGACTTCCAATGAACCATGCACCAAAGTTGTAGGATTTTAATTTATGCAAATATGCAAATTTTAAATCTAGAATAGCTTCAAAACTATCATAGATAGAGATGCCATTCCATCTTCAATTTGTGGATTTGTGACACAGATATATCCAATGAACCAGGAACCAAAGTTGTAGAATTTTAATTTATGTAAATTGCAAAATTTAAATCTTGAATAGCTTCAAAACTATTATAGATAGAGGTGTATTATGTATGGGTGCCAACCCAGACATATTGATTTTGTTTCAATTCTTTATTACTATTTTTATTTATTTATCTGTTTATTTCTTTGTACATTTCCACCACATTTTGTGATGCAGTTTTCTCAGCCATTGTACAAGCTACAACATTGAGGTTTTAAATAACAAAATACTCATAGCTGAAAGTGTCCGCCTGGGGTGTACTTATTGATACATGTATGTTCAAAATTATAAAAGTGATGGGTAAAAAATAAATTAAATAAATTCAGCACCACTATTATAATGTTGGGCATGATCTTATCCTATTCAAGTATTGGCCAGAAAAACAATAGTAGTTGTATAAGCCGATCACATTGCATCTTTAATATTGGACTGTTACATTAAGCATTGTTGGATGAGGAAGCTTTTGTTCAGGGTCCAAGATAAAATCTTGACCAGTTTTAACCTTAAACTTGATCTGTTCCATGTCTGTTACTGTGGTGTTGACATTTTGTAATGCTGGGAATGACTATTATTGTATTATGTTTCATTTTTCCCTCCAGAATAGGAGAGTGTAGCTACTGGAGAGACTCTCTACAGTGCCAAAATGTACTAATTGTTTCCAATCGTCCACCAGTGATTATCTGTTGATTGTCATGTCTGTATAACTTGCATAAATCCTCGCTGAGTAATAATGTCAAACTAAATACATTTTGCTTAACCTGACTTTGTGTGAAGTGATGTAAGTTCACTACCTTTTGGTAGAAATAAATAAAATAGTAATTATGAACATATTGCTATTGGTGTTAGACATGCCTGTGTTGGTTTTGTCATCTTAGTCCAATTGGCACCCAGACAGATTTGCTTGCAAATCTATTCATTCTAGTTTGATCTGTTGTTCATCAGTAGTCCAGTGTATATTGTTTTACCAGAATATGCCTCAGGGCTTATACCTGCCCTGACTGGGGTCAGTACAGGCAAAGTGTGACTGTCTCCTAGCTGAGATGGGTTATTTGACATTTAAAATCACCGTCAAACATCAAGACAAAGATCAAGAAATCCAATCTGCACAGGAGACTTGAGTTAATAAATCTGTGTTTAAAAACATTTGTTTTAAGTGCTCTGTGAGTTTCATGGTTTTCACGAGCATTATGATATGCTGCTTATTGGAGTGTCACTCATTACATGAAGGTGATTTTTCCTGCAAGTATATGCTGCAGTTCATGTCCTATTGGTCATTGTGTATTATGTAATACATGCTAAAATCTATTGTGCCTAGCTTTCCGTGCATGTTTCCGTGCATGTATGGTTTTGTCATATTCTTTTCTTCTCCCAGTGGCAAAATGAAGAAGCGGAGGTGATATCTGTAAGTCTTCAAGCAGTCCACTGATCAGCGCTGTGTTCATCTGTGATATTTTACCTCATAACATCCAGCCATACCGCCAATATGAAGGGACATACATTTACATTAATATTTCTTTACGTGATCCATGTGATCAGCTGTGAAATGTTCACATCGTTTCACAATCTACAGCAGTCTGTTCATGCAGAGAAATACTTATCACAAGAACTCAAAGGATTTGTGCAGGCACAACATGCAAGATTAGTTGAACTAGAAAGGTATGTGTTATTTATTTCTCACTTACTTTTCTTTTTTATTTTTTTTTTATTTTTAAAAATTATCTGGATAAAAACTTCACCCAGAATGTAAAAGGACAGTGTACTTTAGTTAAGTTGTTTATTTTGATATCCTCATATATCTAAAACAGTAAACATCTTTGTAAATTTTATGACATTGCCCCTGAGTTGAAAGACATGTTCTTGGGTTGCCAGTCTGTCTGATCACTTTTATCTCTTCAATATCCTAAGAAATCCTGGATCAGTTTTTCACAAATTTATTTAAACTAGACCCCAATGTTAAGCTAAAGGTAAAGTGACTAAATTATATATTTCTTGGCACTATAATATCAGACTGTGAGAAATGCATGCATGGTCAGCGGTTGGAAGTACATTTATATCTTTCACACGTATGAGGCTGGGCTAAAGCTTATCAAGTTCACACCCACTACAAAGGAAACAGGCAGATTGCTTGTGTGGCAGTCTTCTTCTTTCTACAAAGTGTGCAATAAAACTGCAAAAAAAAATAAAATGAGTGCTTCATAGACAAGGTAATTTTCAGTATAAGATGGCCAGAAGCATAGGGTGAAACAGTTGTCAGTGTGTATTGTTTCTCAGTAGAGCCTGACCGATCCTTGTTTTTTTTTGCCGATACCGATATAATGGTATAGGCAGAGTTTACCAAGTCCGATATCGAGAAACATTTGAATTCGGTTTATAGGGGGAAAAAAAACAAAGACACAAATCAGCTTGATATGTGTATTGAAAAACTTCTTGTGACACACAAAGAAGACTATGCATGCTGAGCAGGTCAGCACAACTTGAACATGTAACAAACACAGTCCACAGTTAAGTAATACTTCCATTTATATTTAACTTTGTTCATGCGTAAGCATATTTGCATGTCAGCTTTTTTGGGATTCAGTGCCGACCTCTTGTCATTGATTGTCAAACCGACGAAACTAAATACTTGTTCACCAGGAACACTCAAACAAGGAAAGCATGGGTATTTTTTAGCTACTTTGGCCAGGTTAGGAAAACAGCATGACCCAGCCGTACCAAATCCAAACATCAGAAGCTTATCCAAAATGATCCTGAACCGATCCTGAATCCTGTGAATCGGGAATATTGGATTTGGTGGTTTGAATTTGGTCAGGCTCTATTTTTCAGATATATATCTGTAAGGTACCAAGAGAAATTAATATATCAACAATCAAATCAAAGTGCACTTAACAGGGAATTATCATTAACATGTCTGTAAATGGATTTATTTCACTGAATTGCACAACAGTACTAGAGGGTAGTAATTTAATCTGATGGTTGTGCGGATAAGAGATACAGTATTTTATGTAGTACACACTAGCCAATTCAAGAGATGGGTTTGAGAGCAACAACATATTAGTGGTTTGTATAAGAAAATGATTTTCCGATTGCAAAACCTAATTTAAGTTGTGCTCCAATTCTGCATTGTTTCATGTTTGTTTATTAGTAGCAAAATGTGAAAATTGTCAAACTGGAGCAGGATACCATGGCATGTTTCATCAAGGAGGGTAGAGAGAGCTCCACCCTCCTTGGTTTCATAGATCTATTTTTATTGGGCATATGTCTATTAACTGTTGGGATGCTTACTTAAAAACACAAATGCACTCAGTTAAGTGCAGCATAAAATAACTATACGGCTTCATGTGGTACCATACATTTGGCAAGGGAGCTACCAGCATAGGAGTTCATTTTAATAGTAAATGATAAAACTATCAGTGAGCATGTTGAAATGAACATTTGTCATCTGATTGTTTTGGGCCAGTTTGAGCAGAAAAGGTTTAACCTGAAGAAACTGTCACAATTAATGTGAAGATTCATTCCTGTAACCTGATAAAAAATGTGTTTTCTGATCGAGTGATAAAAACAGCAAAATGTAATAGAATTATTGTATTTTTAAATTCAATGTAGTTTTGAAACCAAAACTGAAAATTTGAACAAATGAGTTTGAAAGACAGTCGAAGAGCTTTTGAGGGTGAAAGAAATTTACATGTCCTCATAACAAAAAAACATCTGCTGGTAATGGTACAAGTGTATATATATCTATAGTTTTTCTAATATATTATTTTTATTTTCTTATATTGTGTATATATATAATTAGTTCATGAAGCCTGAAAGACATACTCCTGTATTAGAGCTCGATCATGAGTGTGTCATTGGACTAAAGTAGGTCACTAGGTCAAGTGTTTGGGTCATATGTAGTGATAAATTTATCTGTAGCATTCATCTATAGGCTATAGAATGTCATTTTTCTTTGTCTGTCTTGCAAAAGGGATATTCATATTCCATTTCCCTGGTTTCACAAAAGCAAGATGTATATATATGCCTGGAAATAAAACTAGGTCACCAGGCCAAGTAGTTCAGTCACAGTGACATATCCATGTACTATTCAAGGTTTTTCTTACATTATAAGTTCAAAGGTGGCCCACCTTTCACCTTTTCCTTACCACGTTTCATCTTTTTACCACCTTCCACCTTTTTCCATTAAAATACATGATATTTTACTACTTTTAGCATTATTTGATAGAACCTTTTACCAAAACAAGAAAATTTAACATGATGTCATGTTTACCACCTTTCAACTTTTAAGTTGTGGGGAAAATTCTGCTATGCATCCCTATACAATATCCTTAATTGTGCTGTGACGTTGTGTCATATGAAACCTCACACAGACATACATCAGACCAAAAATATATGTCATGTAGTGAAAGTAGGTAACTGAAGTTATTACTGTTAGGTCAAGTATCTGGCTAACAGTGATATCCATTTACCACTTGCATTTGGCCTGTAACACTTTTTTTTTTCCTTTGACTGTATAACCTTACACACAGGTGTATCATATGTAAAGCAGATATCTTCGTAAAACTGTGTCATGTATCTGGGTCAGTTGTACCCACATACTATCAGTTCTTAATGTTGAGTTTAGGTCGCCTCAAGTCCGCTTTGCTTGTTTTAACACAGTGGGATCTAAGCTGAAGCTGAAGTTTTAGATTTATTTTTTAGGTTAATATATGTCAGGGCAAGCTGAGCACAGTTTGTTCATGCAGACTCTTGTTTTGGTCTATGTATAAATCAGTGAAACTTGTGGAAACAAGACAGTTGACCACACATCTGGTTTGAAATGGTTTAAGGGATGAAGGGTTAATCCACATATGCCATGCTATCAGAGTGGTATGCATGTTTACGTGCATCGCTAATATCTGCTACTGAAGAGGTAAATGGCTGTATGAATGCAACTTTCTAGCAGAAAATAAACATATATGTAATAATTAAAGATGCTGCAGTTGGTGTGTATTTCATGTGCATTCTTGTTTGTCATGTATTTTTATTTTTTGTTTTTACTTACAGAATAGCAGATAAATTGGAAGAACACAGTAAACATACAGTGAAAGACTCTGAAACTCATTTATCCAATCCAATCAATGCCTATTTATACATGAAAAAATTGTTTGGAGAGTGGGATAGGGCAGTCAACTTAATCACAAACAAAGAATCTGAAGGTAAGCAATGATGCACGTAGTATATCAATTGAAATTGTTTAAAACAAAAACAAACAAAAAAACAAACAAACAAAAACAATACAAACAAGAACAAATAAAAAATCCACATTAACTCTCATGCTAAATTGGTAGAAAATGTACTCAGTTGCGCTTACATTGTTCCCATGGTAGCGGCAGCCACTACATGGTTTAATAGTGAATAGTCACTGCAAAGCCACTTACGTAAGACTTACAGGGGTAAGACGCCCAGGACGACTTGCACCTCGCTATCACTCAGTGCTCCTCATCACCAGCCAACCCTTCAGTTAGACAGGCAAGTTGGTATTCACAGAAGTGTGTCTTTCTGAAGACTGAATAATAGAGCAAAATATTATGAACTTAAATTGTAAACAATTCAAGTGAGAATGATAGCCAGCCATGTAACAATTTTTGTCTGGGTCATTGTCCACTGGGAGAATGCATTGTGTAGAAGTAAGTACTGGATTTTAAGTGTGTCTATAGTTCTTTTCATATTTGCTAAATCTGGCACATTATATGCCATGTTGTCATGATGTGTATGTAGAATAACACATCAGCAAATGTTATGTGTGCTTTCAAGCATTAACATTTCCCTGCTCAGATCAGCCAAAAGTGCCTAGATGTGAATTGTCATCTGCTTTAACATTTCAATTTATATTCCATGTAAATAGAAAATATTTTTTGTTGAGAATTGTGGATGGACACACCCAAGGTCAACAGCTTTTCTTGGCACGAGTTGGGCATATTGCACCCAGGCCATGCAAAGAAATGCTGTTGACTTAGTCTTATTCTGAGCAGGAAGGTTAACACTTGCTGTTACATGTATTTAGATTGTGTGCTTGACAGGTGAATTATCTGTATGTACAAGCAGACTGTTAATATTTAAACTTGCCTATAATCAATTCATGGGTAAAGTGTAAATACCTAGTGAATGCTGGTAAGTCAACGTACAGGTCACTCAACAAGAAACTGAACTAAATCTGTTTTGTGTTTTCTCATAATGTCAGGCTCAACTGTAAGTGTAACATATACAGAAAGAAACTATTACAGCAAGAACCATCTACAGTCAGCCCTCACTTGAAAGGGTACTCCCATAAGAGCTAGATCACAACCACCCTGTTCAAAAAGACAACCTTTGGGGTACTTTAACAATTATACTTTTTATGTCATTTATGAACCACCCCAGCTGCATGCAAAAGGTAGGGATATAGTGCATGTGATCTTAGGATTCAGATAAATGTAACAAATAATTCAAAGAATTGTGGTCGAGTGTCCACAAAGAATTGTCTAAAAAAAGTCAAGGTCTCTCACAGGAGTTGGTCCTTGTCACAGGCACTGCAGTGGTTTACATGTAAAAAAACTTGTCTTGTAGTTTTAGCTTATTTATGGGTTTGATGAGGATATATAGGTGTTCTAAAAATTCTGAAAATGCATGGAGTCTTTTGTATTATACAAAAAGCTATTGGTTAATTTTAATGATACATCTTAATAGGGAAGAGCAGGAATAGAATATTCCTCTGGTCCTCCTGTAGAGAGCACTTCACTCCAGAGGGCTAAGATTGCGCCCTCCCATTACTTACCATAGTGATGTGTGACTTACTAACTTTAAAACTGCTATAAGTATTTCATGAGTATCCATTTTATACTCAAGTTCACTTTGATCCTTGCTTGGTCAAAATAAGACTGAATCAACAGCTTTCCTGTGCACAGATTGGAAGTGATATGTCCAACCCATACTGAGGAAAGCTGTTAACCTGGAGCATTATGTCCTGTTGTCTCATATGTAATTCTCATTCAAGAGATTTAGCATGAATGAGAAATTTATAAGTAAAGATATTGAGCAGACAACATTTTACATCTGGCTAGATGTTTGCACACCTGTCAAGTCTCCCCCATAAGGTGGGAGTCTCCCACTTTTTCACCCAATTTTTTTTTCATTTATGTGCAAAATTTTGCAAATTTTGCAGAATCTCCCCCATGAAAATTTAGTATTTTCTATTATATTCTTTGTTAAAATACAAATCTCCCACATGGATTTTTCAAATTTACAAAAATCTCCCTATTTTGAGGTTTGTAATGTTGACAGGTATGTGTTTGGGACAATTTGAGTGGGAAAGGGTTAACATGCAATCTGATGAGAAAACACACCTGTAGCTCCTAATTCTGTTCACTGTGTTTTGTGTGTGTGTGTTAATTCATACAATATTGCTAGCTATGATACTTTATAGGTGACAATATTTGAAGCAGAGTACCCATTGGTCCACATATACAAAGCTCTATTTTCATTCTCTAGGTTAAACATCTGAATAAATGTTACATGTTACAAAATACCCAGACAGAATGATCGAGTGTAGTCAGCCATAAATGCATATACTTGAGGAAGAAATGAGTAGCAATTGTAGTTTTTAAAATGCCAAAAAAGGAACCAGGCACACGCATAGGTATCTTTTGCAATACATGTACATGTATATGTGTGAGCTAGCTTTGTATTTATGAGAAATTTGAGCTTGAATAAATTACTGATAGCTGAACCAGAAAAATTATAACTGGTATTTCTGAACAAATTCAGTGATTTTTTGTTACTTTTCTTATAAAAATGGTTTAGCTTACCAAGGAAAAAATGCATTTGCACAACAAGTTTATGGAAGGTAGGTGTCTGTATCACCTTCTTGCAAGTTTGTCCTTTAACCCTTAAACCAGCCAAAACCCAGCTGATGGTCGAATGTTGCTTGCTTCATTGTTTTGGACTAGGTTGAACGGTGATCAGAAAAAATTTGGATGAAGATTGTAGATGAGACCAATCAAGATCACATGCCCCAGGTCAACAGGTTTCCTTGGTATGATTTTGGTTCTTTTAGTGCCCAACCCACACCAAAGAAAACTGTTGACTCAGTCTCAATTAAAGGGAAAGGGTTAATTTCAGCATAAAAAGTAAAGTGGGAGTGATGTAATACCTATGCCACCAAACATACATCATGTCCTGACAAGCTTAAAGTCTCTTGATGCAGTTGCAGATCTAATGTTTTTGCGTTTTGTTTCGGTTATGAAAACACCCGGCTTTTCCTATTTCCTGCCTTTAAGACCGCACTCCCAATGTTGAATGAACAGGATTCACACTTTTTACATAATTTGTCAGCCAGTTTTTTCCAGTTTCTGAGCCGCTCTACATGGATCCTCAGACTCTGTATCCTTGATAACTGTAAATAAATCCAAACTGACTGAAATGAGTCCATGAGATCGCCAGATATCATGAAAAATAAATAAAGATTAAAGGTTAATTGTATTACTGTGACTAAGATACACTCATTCTACAAGCATTACATTACATCATATACCAACAGAACCAAAGTGGTAAAAGCCACCCATTCAAGCCAAAGGTTTGAATGTGTTTCTTGCTATCAGAACCATGAATTTCATGTCCTATCAATCTGGACAAGTCACATTCCAATCATTCCAGGTCAAAACTTAAAAAGAGTCGAATGTCTTGGGGGTCAAAGCCCCAATTTTGCTTTGATTGCATAATTTATTTACATGGACAGGTTAATTAGGGAAGGGGAAGTAAGACTTGAAAGGAAAGCTTGCCCCGAGGACAATAGTATTGACAAAAAGTGGCAAGCATTTAAAATAATCAAGCACATATCAAGTTCTGTTGAATAATCCCCAAATTGACCCTTTCCCCTATAATTAAGACTGAGGCAACAGCTTTCCTTGGCATGGTTTGGGCACTAATCATCCAGTCCATGATAATGGAAGCTGTTGAACTGGGATATGTTATCTTGATAGGGTTCATTTTCAAACAATTCTTATCCAACTAATTTTTCATTATTTTTCATTATTCGTATAATTGGTCCAAAACATTGAAACAGATGACATTTGACCACCGGCCACTTTTTGCTGGTTTATTGGGGAAAGGGTCAAGCTTTAGAATAAATTTTACATTTTGGTGACACTCACACAATCCTTAGATGTCTCTTCTTTTTCTGATGAAAAACTAAAATTAAAAAAAAATACAATGTAAAAGTGATGGCATGGTTTACCTTTCTGCATGCTTATAAAGACAATGATGTGCCCCAAGGACCCTTCGTCCAGACATTGTAAATGTATGCCCAGTGTGTCTTAAGACATGTACGTGATTTCCCATTGTTAACTCTTTCAGTGCCAATGGTGTCTAAAGTTGATCAACTAAAGTAAAACTAGTCTGAATTATCATTAGGGTCTCAGATTCATATTCCTCATAAAAAGACCTTTCATTCAAGTACCAGCATACCTATAGCTCCAGAAAAGCTGTTGACTCAGTCCAAAATTTGGCACTTAAAGAATTAATTACATAAATGACATTATTTGATGATGGTCTGCATAACCTTTGGGTTATATCCAAATAATCCTTTTTGGTGAAAAATATCAATGAGTGCATTGTGACTGCTACCAAAATGAATAGGAAAGGTTGTGGATTACGGATGTGAATTATTCCAAGTACAGAATTAAACACATTGCTATCATAGTAAGAGCATTTTATGGTGATCTACCTGCAGAAAACAATGAGGCATCACTGATGTTTCATGAAATTTTTGACATACAGAAAAACCTGACTTGAAAGACCACCCATTGTAATCAGCAAATTGTGGTTTTCAAAGTGGGTGATCTTTCATTGGAGGCATATATAATGTGAAAAGTACTGTAAATTGCTTTAATTTCACTATGTTCGTATTTTCACTCATTTCATTGATGGCAAAAACACTAAGAAAATAAAAAGACAATGAAGTGGTATTGTAACATTGTTTGAACAGGAGTTATATCCAAAATAGTGAAATTAAAACTACAGTGACATGTTGAAAATACAAAAAATGTGAAAATTTATACACAAAAATAAAGCAATTTACAGTACAGTGCAAGTTGCCTGATGAATTTGTTTGTTCAAACGGATGGTTTCTGATAAGGTCATAAGGGTCATCTTTCAAGAGAGGGACCACTGTGTAAAATATCAGTAAGAAAGGGTGAAACTTCTTTCACTACAAAGAAGAGAAAAATGCAAGCTCATTTTGATATTTAGGCCTTCCCCTTTATTATGACTGAGTGAACACCTCTTCTTGGCGTGGGTTGTGCACTAAATGCCCAACCCATGCCAAGGAAAGCTGTTGACTTGAGATATGTGATCTTCATGGGTCCCGTCTACAATTCTCAGTCAAATTGTTTTTCATGACCTTTGAAATTAGCTGAAAACAATGAACATTTGACCACCATCTGGAGTAGGCGGGTATAAGGGGTAAAAGGTTGAACTGAAATTGGATCATAAATGCTATCAATATTTGGTAACTAGAAATAGTTTCCAAATAATTCTTTCCTCATTGAAACAAGAACCAATCAACTCCTCCTGCTCGAATCACCCAGAAGCACCTGGGCATAGATTGTGGTCTGCCTCATTGTTTTTACTTACTTTTCATATCAATAAAAAAAAAACCACACTCATTTTTTGTGAGAATTTTAGATAATATGTTTCATGATGACATGCCTCAGGTCAGTAGTTTTCCTTCAAGCAGGTTGGGTGCAATGTGCCCAATCCGCCATATACAAGGAAAGCAACTGATGAGTGTTACTCTGACAAGGTAAGGGATAACAACTTGATGCCAAGGAGATTTGTTGACATCGTCGGTGGTGTGATGTTCTGGTAGGTCATGTTTACAGTTCTCATTCATATGTTTTCCGTAATAAACAAGGAAGAAGAGTGACACTCACATATAGTTGACACCCAGGCTCTGCTGGACAGAAAGGGTTACAGTACAGAACATAACTGATGTTCCATTGTTCACAATTTCAGGATTCCTGAATGAAGTTCACGAGAAGTTTGGGCACATCCTGCCCGGTGAGGTGGATGTTACTGGGGCAGCCCAAGCTCTGCTGAGGCTCCAAGATACATACAAGCTGTCTGTGGAGAAGATAGCCAAGGGAGACCTGCTAGGGGTCAAAGAGTCACCAAATCTGACAGGTGAGCAGCAGAAACTTCAGGTAGACATTTTGATTCCCGCTTGATGAGCTTTAACTTTTATAAATTGCTCTTACTACATGATTGAACCCTTCCCCATTTGTTTGAATAGTGGAGTATAACAGAGGTACCGTTAGTGCTAAGTCAGCTGAAGAGGTAACATATATCAGCAGATGAACTACAGAACATGGACACAAACCCGTGAATTAAACCTGAGTCAACAGGTTTCCTTGGCATATTATCTTGACAGATCTTATCTACAATTCTCAGTCAATTTGTTTTTCATTACTGCTGAAATTAGTTGGAAACATTAAGCAGATGATTCCTGACCACCAGCCAGTTTACGGGGGGGGGGGGGAATGGTTAACCCATTCTGCCTTTGAATCGTAACTGAGTTAAACTCACTCCACCCTGATAGAAGACCGAGTCAACAGCTTTCCTTGGCACACTGTGGGTGCAATGTGCCCAGAGCATGACAAGGAAAGCTGTTGACCATGGGCATATAATTTGGAGTGATTTTCCATACAAGTTTCATCCAAAATTTTGAATAATAATCCCTAAATTTGTAAAATACAATTAGCAGACGACATTTCGATATTAGCGGGAAAAAGGGTCATTAGGGTGGAATGAGTTAAGGCTGGGTCACCAGGTTTCCTTGGGCAAGGAAAGGTTGACCCGGTGCATGATATTGTGAAAGGCCTTATTTACAATTCTGGTTCGAATTGTTTTTATTGAAATAAAACCTGTGTTCAGAGACCACCCCTACAGATGACCAAATTGTTTTCTAAAGACAGATGGTCTCTCATGGGAGCTCAAATACTAAATGAAAAGTAGTTGTGCAGAGTATGTTGAAAGATTGGTCATTCATTAGGCAGGTGGTCACTCAGTCACTCATGGGAGTGGTCTTTGAGGACAGGTATCATATTGTATTGTTGATATTGGTGGAAAACATTGAAGCAGATGACATTTTACCAGCAGCAGGTTTTATTCAGTTTGAGGGGCAAAACATTCTCACTCACATGACTCACTTTATTTATTTCAGAATAAGTTTCTAAATTAAAATAGTCCTTTTTGTCAATGAGAAATCTCAGGTCAAATTGATCTAAAAGCACCGTTGTTATCCTATGTTGCAGCGGGAGAATGTTTTGAGGTGGGCAGAATGGCATACAACGGGGGTGACCACTACCACTCCATCCCATGGATGAGTGCAGCCCTTGACATTCTTGAAACAGAAACCAACAAGACGGCAGATAAAGCCTTATTAATGGACTACCTCTCCTTCTCTTTGTATATGGTAAGACTGTGATACCACTATATAAAAGAGTCGATACACTGTGACAGTATAATTTTTATGCACAACATACTGACATACATGTACTTCTCAACAAAATGGATGATAATTTGGTGTTTCAAACTATTAAAACTAATGCAGCACCTCACTGTAGGTAGTCATATTGCATGGTCACATCCCCCTGGTATCCACCTGTTGCAGGTGGCGACACCTTGGGGGATAAACAAAACAAGCTTCATTCATGTCTTGAAAATGTCATGACACCATCACTTGTCAGTCAGCTGAGCTGTTGTCACGGTCATTCTTCTGTTGTCAGCATTCGTCCATCAACAATTCACATTATTGTCTCGCCAGCGTTAGCTGTTTGCGAGACTAAGCAGTCACTTTCCGGACGTCCGGACGTCCATCAGTCAGTCCGTCCGTCAACCAAAAACTTCGGAGTGGCATTATTTCACTAACTAGATCAGATAGGGCTATCATACTTGGGTGGGTGATTGATTGTAATCATCACTAGAGATGTGGGCCATCAATGTTACACTTCATTGATTACTTCATGCTTCATTGAGCATTGGAGAAAAACTTCGGAGTGGCATTATTTCAGTAACTAGACTACATAGGCCTTTCATATTTGGGTACATGATTTAATGTAATCATCCCTAGAGATGAGGGTCATCACTGTCACACTTCATTGATTACTTCATGCATGATTGAGCATTGGAGAAAAACTTCGGAGTGGCATTATTTCAGTAACTAGACTACATAGGCCTTTCATATTTGGGTGGATGATTTATTGTAATCATCCCTAGAGACGAGGGTCATCACTGTCACACTTCATTGATTACTTCATGCTTGATTGAGCATTGGAGAAAAACTTCGGAGTGGCATTATTTCAGTAAGTAGACTACATAGGCCTTTCATATTTGGGTACATGATTTAATGTAATCATCCCTAGAGATGAGGGTCATCACTGTCACACTTCATTGATTACTTCATGCTTGATTGAGCATTGGAGAAAAACTTCTGAGTGGCATTATTTCACTAACTAGACTTGGAAAGGCTTTCATGCTAGGGTGGATGATTCATTGTAATCATCCCTAGAGATGAGGGTCATCACTGTCACACTTAGAAGCTTCAGAAGCCTGTTGAAATTGGATGACCTCAACTGATTTCAACGACCTAAATGTATTTTCATGGGTGAAATGCAAAACGTGGCGTTACCACTGCAACTTTTGACGAATTCAAGCCAAGTTTACCAAACTTACACCACCTTTGCTTCTTAGGAAAGCTTTAGAAGTCTATTGAAAGTGGGTGGCCTTGATGTATTTTTGACCTACTTTGGAGGTCAGATGCATTGCATCCTCGAATGTACAATGCTATTCATGGCCAAGAGTCAAACCAAGTTCACCAAATTTATACTAGCTTTGCATCTTACAAAACGTCAGAAATCTCTTGAAAGTGGATGACTTTGACCTACTTTTGACTCGACAAATCTTATTTTCCTTGTGTGTCTTGGGTATAGTTGATTGGAGGTCCCTAGTTACTATTTAACATGAATAGCAAAGTACCTATGCTTTATTTTTGGTGTTCTTAAATTTATCTTGAAGTGTCCTTTGAAGGTCAAACTTAGGTAACTGAACATATGAAGTCATGTTGGCCAAGGGGTATTAAGTGCTTTACATGACATCTATCACTACGAAGCTTGAAACTGGCATGTCAAGCTCTGATTTGTATTAAGATGTTATATACTTTATTGGCCATTTTGTTTAAAAAAAAAAAAAAAAAAGTGGTATATTCTGAGTAAATATATTGAGATTTACTTGATACATTCAACATCTACTAAATACCATTATAATGTTTGGTCTTACAATTAGATTGCTACTGAATGCTGGCGAGACATTCATGCCCCCTGGGCATGGCTCTGGTTTACTTCTCGAAAACTGTCAGCAGTATTCACTTGCAACTTGATGGGGATGTACCTTTGGGGGTCTCTACCAAGTTTGTTCAAATGGTCACACTCCAGTGACTTTTGGAATTTTTAGCTCAGCTGACTTACTAGTCAGGCCGAGCTTTTAGGAGGCTCATGAATTCCTCCGTCCGATGACAATTACATTTTTGACCTCTTCTCCAAAAGTGTCTGCCAGATTCACTTCAGATGTGGTGCCAATGCACCTTGGGTGGGTCTCTAAAGAGTTGTTCAAATGGTCATGCTCTAGTGATTTTTGGATTTTGTATGAGTTTTTCCTGTTTTGGGACAAATCTTAAAAATCTTTTTTCTCCCAAATTGCTCATCCAATTGCTTTGGTATCACACAGGAATGGTCCTAGGGACTTGTAGTTCTTAATTTGTTCACCAGGTGGTGATGTAATTTTTTAAAATGAATTTTTGTGTGTCTGGTATTTTTTTCCACTTCTTCTCCAGAACCTTTACTCAGATAAAGCTAAAACTTGGTGGAAATATTTCTTGTTAAAGGGTTAAACAAAGTTGTTCACTAGGTAGCAATGCTGTGGATTTCTAATTTTTAACGATTTTTTCAACTCCGGTGCTCATTGGTAAATGCACCTTTCCTATTGATTACTATGTGAGTCAAATGGCATTCTAATGCTAATTCACATTTTAATGAAGTTTTCTTTAGGCAAATCTTTGATATACTTCTAAATGTCATATGTACTCAGCTCAACACAGGTCAATGCAGTTCCAACTTTGATTTTGTGAAAAGCTTAAGTCAGCTGAGCATAGGCTGTTCACACAACCCTCTAGGAGTTAAGATTTTTTTCTTCATTTTGTGGCAAAATTTTAAAAAATCTTCTCCAAAAGTGCCAAGCCAATTGCTTTGAAATTGTAGGCACACTCCTGCCCCCCCCCCCCCCCCCCCACCTTAATTTGTTTACCAGGTGGCTCTGTAATTTTTTGCTATTTTTTTACCAAAAAAATGTGCTTTAAAGCTATTTTCGACTTGTCCTGGAGAAAAACATCACTTAGATTCTCCTGAAACTTGGTGGAAATGTAGCTTGTGGAAGGGTCAAACAAAGTTGTTCACAAAGTCATGGTATTGATTATCTCTGATTATTGATTAATTTTCAATTTGAGTAGATATCAATTAATGCATACATGTATACCCATTGATTACAATGCAGGTGAATGGGGCTTGCTGTGGTCTGCCACATTTTTTACCTCTTCTCCAAAACTAGCAACCAGATTCACATCAAACTTTCTTGGGGATGTACCTTAGGGTTCATGCATAAAACAGAAACAAAAAATCTAAAATTTAGAAGAAAAAAAAACACCCAACCTAAATTGGTATTACCCCCACCCCCTTCATCAATCCAAAATCACCATTTCCTGGAAAACTATGACTGGTAATTTTACCATGCCCAGTTTATATTGAAGTAAGAAAATGTAACAACATATTGCAAGGTATACCAACGTTTGTTTGCCAGTTCTGAACACACATAATATGTACCATCAAGGTACCAGCATATCTTGAGCAGCTTTTCAGACCCATTTTTAATATACTTGTTACTTTTTCAGTTTGCTGTATTGTTCTTTCAATGCATTTTTCTGAGTACATATCTGTGATATGTGAAAGAAATCCACAATAACAGTCTGACAACATGTTGCATGAGATTAGACCCCAAAAAGGTCTTTTAGATATATTCCATCTAAATTGTTAACAGTGTTTATATTTAAAATGTTTGATTTTGAAGTCAATTTATTTTGTGAAGACTGAAGTGTTGGTTTTTATGATGCTTATGATAGGCCTGTAAAAGTAAGTGGAAAACCTGAAGCTTTGGCAAAGCTTTTGAAGCATTGGTACATAAAAACCCCTATTATTGCCCATGGTGATCTTTTCTATTTTCTTGTTGAGTTCTAATAAAATCAATGTGAATTTCACAACTTGAAGCTGTGTGTGTATGTTTTTTTTGTTTGTTTTTGTTTTTGTTATTTTTGTTTTATTTTTTATTTTTTTTTTTACTTTTCCAAAGAATTGGTGAAAATGGGATTTTGGCATTAACCCCCTACCCCCCTTCTGAGGTTTTCTCAGATTTTTTGGAAAGGATTTTTATACAGAATCCCTTAGGTGGGACTTTACCCACATTATTCAAATGTTTACTCTCCATTTATTTTTTTGAATTTTTATGGATTTTTTTTTTCATTGTTGGCAAAATCTTAAAGTCTTCTTTTTTGAAACAGGCAAGCCAATTGCTTTGAAACTAATTTTAACACTTCTTGGGAATTTTAGACCTTAATTTGTTCAACAAGTTGCATTGTGGCCATTTTTCTCTTGGGTGAGAATTTTGTGTTTTTTCACTTTTCTGGGCATTTTCTCCCAAGCCGTAATTTGAATCCTTTCAGACATATTGAAATTATACATGGACTTGATTTCTACCAAATTTGTTTACTATGTGGTGGTGCTGTCATTTCCTGATTTTAACAAACTATTGACATTCAGAAAATTAGGAAAGGGGATATGTTCATGTTAGCAACAGTGATGATGGTCTTAAACAAGGGAACCTTTATTGATATCACTCTTTAAGTTCACAGGACCACTTCAGCCTGTATGTATAAGGTCACCTGAGCACAGGACTGTCACAGTCCTCTTGTTTTCAGTTTATTTATCAAATTTTTGTTTATTTATTTTATTATCTTTCCTTGGCATCAGAACCTTTTCTCAAAAGTGAAAAACTGCTTAATACTAGTAGTGAGTTCTTCAAAAGATGAGAGAAAAAAAATCATACTGCATATCATTGTCACTTTGTCACAGGGAACTTACTTGACATTTGTGTGTTTTTAGTCCAATATCATGATAATTGAATTTTGCTTTTCAGCAAGGGAACATTGAACATGCTCTAAACATGACCAACAAATGGCTGGAACTAGGTAAGTTTTACTGAGACAATAATTAACTACCAGACTTTCTGTACTACTCATCATACTGCCTCTGTTTTGACCATGGGGTTTTGTCTGTGTGCTTTTGCAACACCCTTGATGTAGTGGAAATGGCCATTTTCTGCCCCATGTCCAACATGAAAACGTTTTGTTATGACATCAGCAATTTGATGTGTATTTGCTGAATACACAACCCAATACACAAAAACGTGTGGTCTACAGATGTGTATTCCCACAAGATTCTATGTTAAAATAACATTCAACATGTTGAATAGTTTTGCAGCAAAAGTTTACTATCATATTTACAAGGGTATTTTAACCATGTTCATGTACAACCATTTGCCACAAGATATTTTGGATTTTCTAGCTAGAAGTTTTAAAGTTACATAGGTGCAAATTACAATAGAATTTAATGGAAAGACGCATACCTTGCCTGCCTACCTGCAGAGCCCTCTACTGAGAACACATGAACCATTTGATCTTGATCTAGCATATTTGTCTATCAAGAAGGGTAGAAGGGAATGTTCTATTCTACCCTCCTTGCATATTTGCATAGTTGTTGTTAGGGGTAGGGTTTCCCTTTTAAAATTTCTAATAAAAATTATTTGATTTGCTGCATTCTGGTGCATTTTGGACATTAAAAATGTCAATTTACTTAGGTTAAGTTTTCAGGGTTTTTCCAGGTTAAACTTTTTATGTTAACTTGTGCTTTTACAAATTTAATTGTGTGCTCATAAGCCTTTGTCGATTCACATAAACATTAAAATGGAAGAAAGAGGTAAAACATATTTTGCAAGTTTGGGTCCAGAGTGAATCAAGTGAACAAGTGGCAAACTCTTACCAGATAATATATTGATTCTCTGTCTCCCATGCTTATTTTTCCAAAAATATTGAAAATTCAGTTTGAGCAAAATAAATGTGCTCAAAATGCCAGCAAGCCTCTTGTGAAATTTGGGTGACCAACAGGTCAGAAATAATTAATCTTTCACGTTACTTTACTTACACATTACTTTTACTGAATCAATGTGTTGCTTAGGCTATGCACAAGTTTAACCAAAATGATGTTACTTTTACCTAAAATTGTTACTTCATTGCGTGTAATGTTGACCAAAGTTACAAATTGCTTTTACCGAAACTTGACAAAAAGTAACACATTGCTTCTACCCACATCTCTAATTTGTATAACTTTGTAATTTTAGATAAATGCATAAGTTTGGGTAAAAGTAATGTGTTACTGTGGTTACAGATAACTTAAGTACTGTAATGCATTAGTTTGGTCAAAATTACACATAACTAAGCTAACACCTAAGTTTGGCAAAAAGGACTTTTGTACATTGGTCAAAGTTACATGTGACTGAACTAATGCATAAGTTTGATAAATTTAATGCATTACTTGGTAAAAGCTACATATAACTAAAGTAACCAGTAAGCCTGGTTAAAAGTAATGGATTACTTTGGTCAAAGTTACACATGAGTAAAGCAATGAGTTAGATTTTTGTTTGTTTGTGCTCTGTTGGCTGCATATAGTGAAAGTTCATGCTCTACTGATGCTGAAGGTTATTCCATGCTCATTTATACTGTATAAGTGGAAATATTCCCCAGGTATTTATTTTCCCAAATTTTCCCGAATGGAACCCCTCAGGAAAATTAATTCCGGGAAATTATTGGCGATCGTACTTAGCTGCAGACTGTTACAGACAGTCATGAATTGGGACACCCCTGACGCTGCATGCGTAAACAATCACGCAGCAAACTGTAACCACATGGTACCAGTATAATAAAGAAAAACGAGAAGATATGATGTTCACATTTTTTATTAAACCACAGCTCCTGGAGTGGCATTGGTCTCCATGGGCAGTGAAGGACTATGGCATTTTTTTTTTTTTTTTTTTTTTGTTGCTCATTGTGATTCGGGAAAATAAAAACCGCGAAATGTTCATTTGGAACCAGTCCAGTAATTTTCCATTCGGGAATATTTCCACTTACAGTTAAGCCCATCTAAAACTTAACAGCCAAATGCATTTTTTGTGTTGCAAAGTGTTGTACTGGGGTTTGTAAAGGTTGTAAAAGGTTTGCAAAGGGTTGACAAAGGGTTTCAGATGATTGAAACGGTTGCAAACCATTTCAACATTTTCATCAATAAGGTCGAGAAAGTGTGTGAATTGTTTGTTAAGCATTAGAGAACGCTTTGAAAGTGCTTAATGCAAGAAGAGGAAATGCGTTTGAAATGGTTTGGAAAGTGTTTGAGAACGGTTTGCCTTTCACTCAAATGGTTGGAAAAAGGTTGCGAAAGGTTGATGCGTTTGGTGACTGTAAAGTTTAACAAACGCGAGCTTAACTGTATACAGCACATGTACATACAGTGTAATGGTACAGTGAAAAATGTCTTAAAAGATCACCTGCAGGGATGACCAAATTGTGGTCTTTCAAGGCAGATGGTTCTTCATGGGGGGCATAAATGAGATGAAATGTACCAAGCAAAGTATTCTCAGAAGATTGTCTCTCATCATATCATAGATGGTTTCTAATTGATGTGGTCTCTTAAGACAGTACAACTGTACTGTACTATGTCATAGAAATGAGAATATATGTCTTTAATTTAATGCTAGAAGTTGAAAAAGCTACCCTTGACCTCTATGGAAGATTAAACACAAGGATGATAGCAGTAGAGCATGGGATAAATACAGCTTGTCAGCAGAAGCTGTGAGATTTATTTCATGGCTAATGTGTTGCATTGTTAGATCCCTTTTGCAGATGAGTCAAAATTTCACAGTGAAATGTGGCTCCAAATATAAAAATTCAGAAGCATGCATATTTTGTACTTTGAGGTAAGTAGATTATATTTCAGGACATTGTGCAATATTTCCTTAACTCATTCCACCCTGATGACGCTTTTTCCCGCTAATATCTAAATGTCGTCTGCTAATTGTATTTTACTAATTTAGGGATTATTTTTCAATATTTTGGATGAAACTTGCATGGAAGATCATTCCAAATTATATGCCCATGGTCAACAGCTTTCCTTGGTGCGCTCTGGGCGCATTGCGCCCAGAGCGCGCCAAGGAAAGCTGTTGACTCAGTCTTCTATCAGGGTGGAATGAGTTAAATGTTTTAAATCATGTCAAGAAATGTATTTAGAGATCATGAAGATGTTAAATGCTGTTAACAAAAAGGTTTTAAAAATATTTAACAGTAGTATAAGTGCATAAAATAATCCAGCAGTTACCAGTCGCAGTGTCATCCATTGTGTTACTGTTTATGCAAAAAGTAATACCCCCTCTCTGTTTTTTTTTCTGCTCAGCTGACTTGTCAGTCAGCTGAACTACAAGAATGGGCATGAATCTTTGGTTCATATGTCAACAACTGACATTTAAAGACGTTCGGTACACTGGTCAAAAGAATTTAGAAATCTCTGGTTTTTGGTGTGAACCAAGATATTGGCATTTGAAACAAAACGCAAGCAAAAAATTGGCATGTCACGGTGCTACTTTTGTCGCTAGGTGGCGCTACATGTAAGGACTACAGAAATTTGATAGCAAACATTATATATGTGGGTGAAAGCAAAAAAATAAATTAAGGATGCAAAAATATGCATAAAATAACTCAATATGAGTATTTGCAATGTATATCAAGCCTTTTAATAACAAATATGTGGACAAAACATGCTGGAATGTGACTTTAAATTCATCTTGTCTTGCAAAAATGTTTAAGTGCTCACATTATTTTTTAAGTTTGAAATAGAAAAAATATTTGCAAATCCCTGAAAAATTGTAGGGGGTTTCTAAAATATGCACTGATCTCATTGATTAACAAAAAAATATATCATACGGTGCTATTTTTTCCGCAATTGTACAAAGAATTCATGCATGTTGACTTAATTTGTTCTAAGTTCATAGGTACAAGGTATCCATTCATTGTCTAACTTCGATACCATATCAATATACATGTATGTAGGTTAAATAAACGGCAGTACATCGTTAATTTTATATTCCAGACATAATGTATACTTTCATAGTTATACTGAGAAGAGGCAAACATTTTAAGATTCTCTCCATAGTGCAATACAGCAATGTGGAAAACGAGGTAAAGATAAGAATATCAAAATTTTAGTTGCCTTAATACATTGTCGAATGGTAACAGAGGCAGCACATTATCAAATATGCCTGTGCCACCTTTTGACACTGGGGTATTACTGTGCCCCCCCCCCCCCCAGTTGGGACAGCGTTTATCGTACCACATTCACAAGAAATGTACAGTACACTAGCCAAGCCATATCGTTTTTCTGATTCTGTATTTTTTAGGGACAATGTTTTTTTTTATTACATTCTTCGCATACAAGATTATCGGCTAGTACACTTAGTTCCACTATTCTAGGACCTTCGTCCCAGTTATAACTGTCAGTGTTTACATGTGCATGTGGCATTTGGGGAGGGGGGGCGTGACACTTTCGACGGTGGCTTGGTCAGCGTTCGCTCATTGTGTACATGCGGTTTGGTCTACCATTGCCGTGTTTCGACGTATTCTGCCTTGTTTAAAAGCATTTAGTCCTTTGTTTTGGCATTTGTTAACAAACCGCCCATTCTTTTTCCTTTTCACTCTTCGTAAACAATCCATATTTCTCAAACGGAACTGTGCAAAATAGGAAAAGCGAACAGCAGCTAGTGCAGGTATCGACAAATACCAGCTCTAAATGTATAGAGGCATTGGACCATAAATGGTTGCTCATATCGCGGTGTACCGAACGACTTTAAGGCATCTCACTGATTGTTGGTGAGAGCCTCTTCAAACTGGGTGGGCATGTAACTTGGGGGGACCTCTATAGAGTTGATTCAAATGATTACATTCTACCTTTTAAATTTATTATTATTATTTACTTATTTTATTATTATTATTTGAATCTTAATCTTTTGAATCATCATGGATTTTTGGATTTTTTTTTTTTTTAGTTTTTGTGGATGAAATTTTTCTAGAGTGCACTATGTGCTTATTAAGATGAATATGGTACGTGTATTGGCTCCAAAATGCAAGTCAGTAAGATATAGACCATCAGGTCAACTAACTGGATTAACAATACCTGTACACTGTATATCAGAGTTCATGTCAGCTCAGCTTTGTTCTGGTCATCTTAGCTCAGTTCAAGCTGCAACTGATTCAGGAGACTGGGCATTATTTAGGAATTGAACGTCCTGTCAATCGTGTTCATCGGCAGGTGATTGCAACTTGATGACGGGCATTTTAACTCATTCCATACCAGTCTCTGATTTTCCCATATATTTACCTAGATTAAAGGCGACAATTGCATATTTCATGAAAAGAGCTTTCCTTCAAGTACCAACATGTCTATTGTCTTCAGTCAGTGGTTCTGGCACCGCCTGGCAAGTCATGACTTGCCAGGCGGTACCAAAACCACTGACTACGGCCTGTGACCATAGTATGGAATGAGTTAATGTCGCTAGGTAGCTAACACGATGTCGTGTATAAATGCTTGTCCCTCATCAAGTTGAAATCAAACTACAAGGAGTACAATGGAAAGGACGTTCAATTCTCACATTTACCTTCAAGAAACATGGAAGGCTACCTTAATCTGTAAAAATAATGAGATAATGGTTTATCTCATTATTTTTGTGATGCAAATGATTTGGACTAGCTGGGGGGGGGAAGGGACCTTACTATTAGTAAGGTACAAATTTTAGGCCTACCAGCAGAAACCAAACTGGTCCTGATGTCGTTATACTGTGCTGTACTACTAGAAGGTTGCCATGATTGCACGTGGACATGTAATGAACTGCATTCATGGAAAAATGAATGTCCGAACCTTTCCTTTTTTTCTAATGCTAAAGAAAATGCTAAATGTAAATATTTTGTGGTTGATATCTTGGGTCAGCTGAGCATGGGTTGTTCACACAGCCCTCTTGTTCTATTTGAAACCTGTGCTAACATCAGATTTATTTTCAATGAAGGTGAACAAACATTCTCTATTCTTAATCTTGGAATTATGTATTGAATACATGTGTATCCAGAGAGATTGTCATTATGAAACACAAGCACAAAAAAAAAATAAACAAAGCATCCAGTTAAAGAAAAAGGTTCATGTTGTAATTCATGTTTTTTTTTTGTCTTCTATTTTTTATTTATAATGCATTTATCAGAACCAGATCACCGTCGAGCGCAGACTAACAGGATTCACTATGTCAAGATGCTACAGGAAGCTAGAGAAGAATACAAAAGGAAGGGGCAGCCCATCCCAAAAGCAGAGCTCAAGAATGAGCAGGTCAGACAAGACTATAGAGGAACAGAAGATTTCCATTTGTACGAGGCTTTGTGTCGTGGAGAAGATGCAGTGGTATGTAGCTATACCCCCACCCCCAAAATCTCCACTCTTACTGAAAATGGGCACCATCAATGTTTCTTTCAAGTTTTATTGAAAAGTTACATGCGAATGTTTTCGGTTAGTTTGAATAGAATCAAAGTATCAAAGAGCATATCAAAATTTAGGGAACTTTATTATTTGCTTCTTTTTTTTTTTTTTTTTTTTTTTTTTAGTTTTTGATTTCCTCTTAACACTTTTCAAGAAACAGCTAACAGCAAAGATTTTTTGTGTGTTCATATACAGTATTTTATATGTGAATGATAGAGCTGCTGTATTGCCATTCACAGAGCTGCTGTATGGGAGCTGTACTGCAATGGTTACTGCATCTGTCCCCTTTATTGGCACTAGATTGGCTACTCGATCATCAAGGAGCTGCTGTACAGCAATCGTGCTGCAACTCTCCTTTTGAAAATTGTCTGATACTGCCACTTAACAGCCACTGATAAAGCTAGTGTACTGCAATGGTCCTGCTACTGTCTTCTTTAAGATAGTCTTTAACTGGCACCAGGCAGTCACTACAGCTACTGTACAATACAACAGTTCACTCATTTGCTCCGAAAAATATTGTAGAGCATAGAGCAGGTCAGAACTTGGTTTGCAAATGGTGTCAAGCATAAGTCTGGACGAATGAAAACGTCTGTCTGTCTGTCTGTCTGTCTGTCCGTCCCTCCCTCCCTCCCTCCCTCTCTCTCTCTTTCTCTCTCTGTCTCTCTCTCTCTCTCTCTCTCTCTCTCTCTCTCTCTCTCTCTCCTTCTCTCTCTCTCTCTCTCTCTCTCTCTCTCTCTCTCTCTCTCTCTCTCTCTCTCTCTCTCTCTCTCTCTCTCTCTCTCTCTCTCTCTCCTCTCTCTCTCTCTTCTCTCTCTCTCTCTCTCTCTCTCTCCTCTCTCTTCTCTCTCTCTCTCTCTCTCCTCTCTCTCTCTCTCTCTCTACATTAATATTTTAATCTCATGTTTCTGTTTGTTATCATCACAGCCCAATCCAGAGGCCCACAAACTGACCTGTCAGTTTGTGACAAGGAACCAGCCCATGTTCTTCCTGAGTCCACTCAAAGAGGAGACCCTGAATTTAAAGCCTTGGATAGCATTTTATCATGATATGCTTCGAGAAAAAGACATAGAAATTATCAAGGCACTGGCTATACCTAAGGTAGGCCGTACTGCTTGTTATGCAATGTAAGCATTAAACGAAACTTACCTGGAGTTGAAGTTTGATTTTAGAATGAAAATCAGGTTTTGCAAACCTAGTGTTTATTTACTACCTTCTTTTTCAAGAGGGTATACATGTGGATACACAGTTATTTGCCCCTTTCCTGCTGTCACAAAAAATTCAAAACTGCCAATAGTAATTCACTGTAAGAGTTGGCCATGGTACATAAACCCAGCAGGTATAACAGGCAGCTTGTTGTTAACCACATTGGTGACTTTTGAAAGTTGCAATTCATATACGAATGACTATGAATATGAATGGACAAGTAAATTAGAAAAGTTGTAGGAGAAATTTAAAAGAATGACAGGAATGTAATTCTTGCAGCTGAAATCCCTCAAAAGTGCTAGAATGCAAATTGTCATGTGTGTTTGTTTTTACTAACAAGTTTCAATAAACTTTCAAGGTGAAAATTGTAGATAAGATGTACTGTACCATGATAGCATGTCCCAGGTCAACAAGTTTCCTTGCTGTTGATAGAGCACCTTACCTGCACTAAGAAAAGCTGTTGACTCAGTTATTTTTACAAGCAATTGACCCATTCCTTGTCAGAGCATGACTGAGTCAATCGCTTTCCTTAATGCAGGTCAGGTTCAATGCACCCAACCCATGCTAAGGAAAGCTATTGACCTAGGGCATGCCATCATGAATGATCAGACATACAAATCTCGGCAAAAATGCTTTCTAGTAACAAGAAATTTAAGTCAAAAGGTTAAACCAGACGACAATTTACATTTGGGCACTGTTGGGTGTTTTGAGCAGGGAGAGGGTGAAAGGGATAATGTCGGTTCTTGTGAGCTCAGGTATGTATTGTTGAGAAAACCTTTGCCTGGTGCAAATGTCAGTCTTTCTTAACAGATACTGTTCATCAGCCACGGTACTTATTAAACAAAAATGTTTTTCTGATAAAATCAAGTTCCCTGTGTGCAATTTTCAGAAATGATGGACAGTGTTTTGCCTCCTTAGCAGACCAAGAGCTTGGTCTTCTGAGCATTAGAATAAAAGGAGCTTAATCTGCTCAGCAGGCAAGACTGAAATGTACATATACATGTGTAGTAGAATCTCCGATTAAGACCACCTCCATAAAGAGACCAGTTCTATATTAAGACCACCAATTTACAGACCCAAAATGTCACAGCTTAGGGTTTCCCGGCAAGCTTGTAGATGTTTCTGGTGGAATTTATCATTGACATACGTCTCATTACAGCTCCATTTTTGTTTATTCTTCATTAAATTATATCCTCCATTAAGACTACTCCCCTATTAAGACTTCATCTTTTCAGTCCCGTAGGTGGTCTTAATTGGGAGATTCCACTGTACTCTAAACTCTTTCCCCCTTAAACCAGCAAAGACCAGCTGGTGGTCAAATGCTGTCTGCTTCAGTGTTTTTAGCTAATTTCAACAGTCATGAAAAACAGTTTGGGATTGTAGATGAGATCTATCAAGAAAACATGCCCTAGGTCATCAACTTTTCTTGGCATGGGTTGGGCACTAACCCATGCCAAGGAAAGCTATTGACTCGGTTTTAATTCGGGGGGCAAGGGTTAAACAGACACATACTCACAAAATAGCTTCTTTCATGATTGAAATCAAGTAGGATAGTTATAGACTAGCTGTATTAAATGTCATAGCTTAAGATTTCCTGGCAAGCTTGTAGAATTGTCATTGACATGCATCTCATTACAGCTCCATCGCTCTGGTGTTTTCCCATTGAAGGCTAAGAAAACCCAAGATAGTGTTCCAGACTTCCGTACTAGCAAGAGGTAATGATCTGTGTAGCCTATTCAAAAAGAGATTTGCTTGCTAAACAGACTCACTTTGTGCTATTATTAATTCTGATGGTGCTTTGAGAGAGTCTGCAGAAGCAAGAACACAAGCCATTTCCTTGGATAAATAACACAAACTAGATTGTTTCATTGGGTTACCCAATTTATTGATCCAAGATAATATTTCTGGAGCCAATGAATGAAATGTGCCTTTTTGGTCAGGGGTTTGAGGCTGTTACCAAAGAGCATCCATCTTGCTTAACAGACCATGACTGCCTTACAGTTGTGACTCAAGACAAATAGGATGTGTCCTATTAGGCAGACAGTATATGGCAAGACAGTAGTCCCCCTCTTATAAGGCCACCCCAAATGCAGACCAAAAGTGGCCTTATAAGAGGGATGACCTCTCTAGAGGGGAAGAACATAATGGAAATGCCACCCTTTCTCCATAAGAATGGCAGCCTTTTAAGAGGGGTGGCCTCTAATGAGAGGGGCCTTATAAGAGGGTGACCATTGTACCGGTATTAGAATTGTGTAAGTAAAGGTAAACACAGTCTGTCTTAGCAGGCAAAAAAAAAAAAAAAAAACACAAAACAATGAACTTGACAGCTTCTGTATTTATTGCCAAACTGGGCTTATGTCTTAACCCTTTCCCCCTCGAATTGAAACTGAGTCAACAGCTTTCCTTGGCATGGGTTGAGCACTAAGTGCCCAACCCATGCCAAGGAAAGCTGTTGACCTGGGGCATGTGATCCTTTTAGGGCTCATCTCCAATTTTCAGTCAGAATTGTTTTTCATCACTTGAAATTAGTTCAAAATGCTGAAGCAGACGACATTTGACAACCAGCCGGTTTTGACCGGTTTAAGGGGGAAAGGGTTAAAAGACAATTTATAGTGTAGCTGCTGTGCTAACTCCAGTGCTCACTCAGCTCCCCCTGGTGTTTACCTTACAGAGGAAGTGGTGACTCCATGCAGCTGACTCTCTCAGAGTGATGAAAGTAAAGGAGGCCAGCCTGCCTTGTTGTTTTGTTTCATCCATATCCAGGTAGAGGGAGCCAGATGGGCCAGTGTCTCTTTGTGCCACCTACTTCTGTGGGCTTCATATAAATGCAGAAATGTTATTTTGCTGGTAGCATATGATAAGCATATTACATGTGACAATCTGTTTTCCCAAACTGAAGAACAATTTTTTCTTTGTAGCTTCATCGTTCAGGTGTGTTTTCAATTGCTGGTATGCCTGAGATTGATCCGTACACTAACAATAGAATCAGCAAGAGGTAAATTGACCGGTATTTTTGTGCATGTCTTCAATATGCTGCCCTCATGCACATGTACCCTCATGGTGCATGCAGCTTTCTCAATTTTGGTTCAAAGCTTCAAATATTATACACACACACACAAAAAGCATGATTTTGTATGAAATGAATTACAAAGTTTGTGTCCATGTACACGCTATTTAAGGGAGAACTAGAGAAGAGATCTCCTTTGCAGGAAATGTTTCCTTCGGAAATTCCATCTTGAATACATTGAAGGTGTAATGAGCACAAGGAATGAGTTTGCCAAGTTTGCTTTGTAAACTCATCGCCCACACTCATTTCGCCCTCAATCTATTAAAGATGGCATTTCCAAAGGAAACATTTCCTTCAAATGATGTCTCCCCAGTCTAATGGAGGACAGACGGGCATATTATCTGATCAGGAAACAAACACAATTATCTGGCCCTCTACCGGTGACTACACTTTCATGTCAACTGTCTTGGACCATAGATGTTTTATGGTTCTGTTTTTTTTGGGGGGGGGGGGTGTTTTTTTGTGTTTTTGTTTTTGTTTTTGTTTTTTGTTTGTAAATATTTTCATGTGTTGCCTGTACAGCATGTGTTAATTACTCATGCAAGTATTATGTAGTCCACTGTTTGATCATAGAGGCACATGCAAAAGTAGTTTGATCATAAAGTAGCTTAGTTGCAATATGAACTAAAGGAAGACCTCCTTCTGAGGATCATAGTATCACCGTTCTGTTGGAACTATGAAAAGAAGCAGTCAGGCATTTTGGCACATTGTGTTTCTACTTTCATTGACACTTGCCTTGTCTTTCTATGAAACAAAGTGGCATGGGTTTGGTTTTTGTCTTCTCATTTTTCTTTTTCTTTTTTTTTTTATCATGTGGATTTGTCTAATAATGAAATTTTCTTTAATTTTGAACAGTATAGTGGTCCCTGCCATGACTGATTCCAACTATGAGAGACAGCCTTGAAAGACCTTTTTTTTTCCTCTTCAGAATACTTTGCTTGGTTCTGTTCATCTTGTTTATAGCATTGGATGAGATACCACAATTTGGTCATTCCCTGGGGGTGGTCTTCAAGACTGGTCTCATTGTACATATTTCATCAAAAGTAACTTTTAAGTCATTGAGGATAAAATAGAAAACTCCCATTGTATGAGGGATAGCTACTGATTTATCTGTCGATCAAAAGCGTGTTGTTGTGCTTTTGTGTTATTGTGAAGTTGTTTTTTTTTCTATTATTTATAGATTTTGCAGGCAAGTGTGCACCAAAAAAAATTTCTGCATGTTAAACTTTCAGAACTATATTTTGTAAAAGCTCTTACTTTGTTTTCCCTCTGCTATGAGTTAAACTATTTATAACTTCCAAGTTAAAAAAGGTCCTTATTTATAGTTAAGGCTGGAGACCTTACTTAAAAATGAAGTAATGAAAGATTATTTTTGTTAAGATATGATATCACTAGACATTGTCTGTATATGATGCAAGATTAAAATATAAATATGTTTCAGGTCAGATTTCTCATTTTCAAGAACATGAGGCTGAAAATGCTGTGTTTGAGGTCAATTCATGAAATTAAATGGTTGGAAATACATGTATAAATAATTTTGCAGCCTTGTCTGTGTTGTTATAATGTCAGGTGTGCTGTATTTTTACAGATCATTCGGGAAAAAATGCAATTTGTTGTTTAATTGAAGTACTTCTACAAGAAACTTTATTTTAAAAAGATACAGTTTGGATACTTTTTTTATCAGAATGGAATTATGAAGCTGATTGATTAATTTCGGAAAGATTGTAAAATTAAGATAACTATGAAAAAATGAGTTACTAATACCCAACCTCTACCAAAATACAATGCATGCATTCTTATCCAACAGACGTATTTTATTATCTATACACTAAAGTTGGTTTAAGGGTCATATGATTCCCAATGCATCATCTAGCTGTCTCTGTCCTTATTTGCATAATAACATTTACAACTTCTCAAAAATGGTTGGGTAGCTCCTGTTAAATGTTGATGGGGATGTACAGAAGATCGGTCACTTTCCAGTTTGTTCAGTAGGTCATACTTCAATAATGTCTACATTTACTATGCATTTCTTCGTTCAATTTAAAATAAAGAAAAATATTGGAACATTTCCTGAAGTAGCACTGGACTAATCATTTCCAAATTTGACAAGCACACCTCTCTTGTGGCCTGACCATTACTAAACAGGCATCTGACAACAAACGGTTATTCAGCTGACAAAGTCTGGTACATGTATACAACTGACATTGGGCTGGTGTTTCTGGTAAAAGTCTGACATCACACTGACAGTATATTCTGTCATTTCTAGCAAGTAGCTGGCATTTGTATCAGTGCCTTTTCAGTATCCAACACTGCACTGACACCTGACTGACAACAGTCTGACAACTGACATTCATCTGAATTTTAAGAAAATCCCACGTGTTGTCAGTTGATCTGCTGTGACTTTGACAACTGCAACTCAATATGGGCAAACTGGTACATAGCTGGTTAGTAACTGTCTAACAACTGACACTACTCTGTCAGTGTGTTACCAGACTTGACAGTAATATGGCAATGCACTGACAAGACTGATAAAACACTGAGTGAACTTAGTGACTTAGTAAGGGGAGTTTGTATGTCATTAAAATGGATGACCTTGACCTAATTCCCAAGGTCAGAGGGCACCTTAAGTAAATATAGCTTCCAGGTAACTACTTAAGAACTATACATGAACCAGAACATTGATACTGTGTTTGTTAGTAGTCTTCCATGTTGTTCATAAGAGCTAAGTTTACCTGGCAATTGTGGGTGCTCATGACTTAATTCCTAAGGTCACAGGGCCACTTATGTAAATTTTCAGTGTTTGAGTAATGAATCAATGAGTATTTTAACAGGGACTTTTGATATTATGTGTGATAGACTCTGTATTGAATGTGGATGATTTTGACCATGCTCCCAAAAGTCCCTATTGTACTGCAATACGTTTCACTGATGGGGCCACAGCTCACAAATTAAACACGTTCACATTTCGGTAAAGCAAATGACTATGGTCCTCCATAAAGGTAAGGCTGAAACTACGTATGGGTGACCTGTACTAACTTTTCAAGGTCACTGCCATTTTTGGGAATTTATGGGTTCCAGTGATAGCATGTAATGGAGCTTTCATACAGTATATAATATCCTTAGAAAGTGCGGGCTCTTTGTGACTGGATGACCTTAAGTTAGAGCATAATTCTTGGTGGTTGTCTCCTGCACAGAATACATATTGAATGTGTACTGGTGACCTTTACCATCTTTCCAAGGGCACAGGGAAGTTTTTATCCCTCGGCCCATAAGGCCGGAGGGGTATTGTCATCACCTACGCGTCCGTCCGTCCGTCCGTCCATCCATCCATCCATCCATCCATGCCTTGTTAGCACCATATCTCCAAAAATACTCACTTTACAGAGTCCAAATTTTTATCACAGGAGGTCATTGAGGTGTTTCAGGAGCCTATTGAAAAGTATGTCACTAGGTCTTATTTTAGGTCACAGTACTACATTGCAGAAAAAAACGGCGTTAACACAATATCTAAAAAACTATTGAATGTAGCTTTACCAATTATTTACGACAGTTGGTCCTAAGAATGCCCCAGATGCCTATTGAAAACTAAGTCACTGGTTCACATATTTAGGTCACAGTGCTGCATTGAAGAAAAATGGCCATACCATGATATCTTCAAATATTAAATTACTCATTGTAGGTGCACCAATTATTTATGGCAGTTGGTCCTAAGGATGCCTGAGACACCTAGTGAAAACTAGACCTAGGTCACTGGGTCACATATTTAGGTCACAGTGCCTGGATATCTCTGCTCATTGCATTTGCACCAAAGCTTTGTCATTAGGTCGAACAGATGTAACCTTGACCTACCAGGGGGGTATTGTCATCACCAATGCGTCTGTCCGTCTGTCTGTCCATCTGGCATGGCTGAGGGGTTAGCAATCACTGATCGGCTTCTAGTTCCATATCGGAATCCACCGTCTATCTTCCCACGACATACCCAGAAGAGGGAGGGATATGCATTCAGCAATCTTGGATTGCTATTAAGTACATGAATTTTTTTTTTTTTGCTAAAAACAGTCAAGGTCACTGTCATTCTACCACACACACACACACTTGAACACAACTGTTTTCAACTAGCAACTATAGTTGTCAGTGCATGAGTGCCTGGAAGGGCAGCTGAGCACAGGACAGTCACATTTCTTTTGTTTGTACATGCAGTGCTTGGCTTGGCTATGATGAACATCCTATGCTGGATAGACTTGAAAAGAAGATTCACGCTATGACAGGATTGGACATGGAAACTGCTGAGAAGATGCAAGTATGTTACCTGAAGTTGAAATGTACTTTGTCAGGCTGTGAATTGACAGATTCTTTAAATACATCATTACTCTGCATGTATGTAAGCTTAGATTGCATTACTAGAACTTGTCTACATGTTAATTTTGGTGTTTTTCTTTAGTGTTAATATCAGGATGCAGCATAGTGCATTGTTGATTAGTAACTGCTATCACAATCTTAGTTGGGAATGGGAATATTAAAATTTTGATTTTTTTTCTGTTGTTGGAGTGGCTTGGTGAGGCAAAACAAATTAAGTACTGGGTAGTTTGTGTCTCGTGTACATTACAAATAAAAGTGGGGAGGATGGGCATTTTTTGTTTTTAAAGTTTATGTTGTTACCAATATTTTTCAGAAACCTCAAAGTTGAGGCCTGCATTATATTAAACAAAAAATACAAAAATTACACGGAAATAACATTTTTGATTTGTTTGAAGAAATAAAATGGTTGAGCTCTGACTCTAAAATTGATTCGTGCAATAGTTTAAAAACTGTCCACAACATGTATTCTATTTTTGCCATATCAGAAATTTGTGGAGAGCCACTTCAGACTGTTATAACATATATGTATATTGGAGCAGCATTTCATCAAATATTTTACAAGGTAGGCCTAAACCTTTCATTGTACAGTCCACATTTATGTTGTTTCAGGTTTTGAACTATGGCATCGGAGGTCACTATGAACCACATTATGATTTTGCACGCGTAAGTACTTCATATGTATCATACTGGTGATGTTCTTTACAACTGTGAACAAGATGTTTGTATTTTATAATGTGGAATGTTTAATTCCCTGTGGACTTTTGTATCACTGATAAGCAGTTAGCCAATGGGGCACATAATGACCTAGAATATGACTGATCACTGCATTCAATTGTACACCTGCTGTGGCACAGCAACCATGAGGCACCCAGCTGGGAAAAGACCCTCATCATCAGATGTATTAGCATTTAGTAAACACAACGGAATAGAGCAAAGAAGTTATTACACCCTGGTCGGCCTCTGAAGTGGTTTGAATGAAACTTGTGCAATGTTTATGCCATCAGGTGTATCATTATTCACAAAACATTAACTTATAATTTTGAAAATGTGTATGAATAGTTCTGTATCACTTAAGACTGACTATATCCTTATCAACCAATAGATAGAGCTTAATTTCTCTTTTATAGATATGCAGCTATTGCCACAGGGCATGATAAAATTGATTTTCAAATGTCATTATCATTGCATTTCACATTATTAGTGAATAAAGTAAGGATCTACATGACAAGAAGGTGACTGGAAATTTAAACTAATTAAATTGTTTGAGAGGAGCCAAGGTAGTTGCAGCACACAAATGCAAGGTCTGTTTAGAGGAACTTGTGGTATGTAGTGCCATCTGGTGGTGGTTACGACTGGCTTGTGTGTGTAGGAAGTGGTATATCTGATCATTTGGCAAGTGTAATATGATGAGACAACTCTTTCATTTATTGAATTTTCTCTTGCCATACACAAATGAAATTTTAAAAAATAAGTGAAAAATGTCTTTTTTCAGCCAACTGAAACAAACACTTTTGAATCCTGGAGAGGGAACAGAATTGCTACGGTGATATTTTATGTAAGTATTATGGAAAACTTTGTGGTCACATCTATTGGTGGTTTCATTTTAATTTCAGAGAGTGTCATGCCATGCTATTTTGTTTTTGTTTCAGTATCATTATGTTACATTAAAAAGGGGGTTCATGATCAGTTATTTGAGATAACCTGGTTGTCCCTATAAAGTATTTTATGCAATTGGTGCAGACAGATAGGAATCTGTACATGTGAGCATGAGACTGTGTTCATCCTCTTTTTTTCTAATTTGTGAGCATCACACAAGTGGGAAACTTTCTTTGCCATCAAATGCAAATATTTCCATGTGATGTTTCAATACAAATACAGCTTGCGTTTTTTATTCATTTTTTTGTTAATTAACGTAAATTCAGGTCACATGTTACATACATATGTATGTAATCAATGAAGAGAAAAAATTGTGTACCGCCTCATTTTTCTCAAATTGTAAGATATCTTGTGAAATACCACAATTTAAGTGCTAGCTTTGAATTAATTTAAGAGTGATCAAAGTAGTGTACAGTATTTGAGATTATATATTGTACATGTATTTATAATCACAAAATCTGTACATTTACATGCACATTAATCAACTATTAATGAATTATTTTTCAGTATTTTGGATATAGTTCCAATTAAGCTTGTGTTAGAGTATATCATTGTTTTTATTTTCACTGTTTTGAGCTATCAGTGAAATAAGCAAAAAATAAATTACAGAAAGACAATATGAATTTACAATATGTGACAATTGAATAACCCCCGTCCCCCCCCCCCCCCAAAAAAAATGAGATGCACCATTTTGTTTCCAGTTGAATGAGGTGACAGCAGGTGGAGCCACAGTTTTCCCTGCAGCAGGTGCGAGGGTGTGGCCACAGAAGGTGAGCAAATCTACGTATATCTGTTAACATCTTTTAATAAGAAACAGGGATATTTATAATCCAAGGGGAGATGCATAAACAAGAAATACATACATTTTCATGAAGGGGATTGCCCAAAATAGAGAACATTTCTGTTAACAAGTCATAAAAAGTAAGAAATATAAGGAGACTACATGTATATCCTGCCAAACGGATGAGACCTATAACAGCTTGTATGAATGTGTTTATTATCTATACTTGCCATTATGTCCGTCAATTTCTGTTACAATTTATGGTACTTGACTAAGCAACAATCCTTCAGCTTTATGGTACTTGCCTAAGCAAAAATGCTTCAACTTTGTTATTGTTCTTTATTTATTATTATTTTTTTTTTTTTTTCAATTTTTGGTCTGAGCAGCAGTGCCTAATACTTGTTTTATTTTTGTTTTTGTACTTGGGTACATGTGTGTTACCAATGTTGTTTTTCTACATCAGTACTCTGTTTGAATGTGGTAAACCGGATAAGAGTTTTGACTAAAACAAAATTTCCGAAAAGGATACATCAGGACTGTATTATAGCCACCTTTGTACCCAATAAAGCCAGACTGAAATTTGTACAAAGGGAAGACTTTCCAGGGTATATGGACAAAAACAGTAGCCAGTACTTAGACTGTTTGCTTGGCTTGCAGGGAGGCTGTGCCTTCTGGTACAATCTTCACCGAAATGGGGAAGGAGACTACAGTACACGTCATGCAGCCTGCCCAGTCCTGACAGGCATTAAGTGGGGTATGCAACACACTTCATGTGTACATAAGTAACTTTTAAGTGCCATCTGTTGTTTTTTTTAAGCCAGTTAAATGTTTATAAATGCTTATTTGGAATATCCCATTAAAGGAAAAAGTTTGTGTTTTGTGTAATCTACAGTTGGGAAGATTATAGTGTTTATCAGTTTTATTCAATGCATGAATGGTCCTTTTTTTTTTCTGAAGTTGACAAATTCACAATTCTATACATATTAACAAACAAAAATATCCCATCAATGAGATCCCTACATGTTAAACTGTATGTACTTTTAAGGAAAAAAAAAAACACTTTTAAGGAAAAAATATTTGAAGAAATTTGTAGTCAAGACTCTGTTAATGAGTTTTTAAAAACACAAATTTAATAAACTGAAAAAAAGCAAAAATGAAATACCACTAAAGCAAAATAATTTACATTGTGTTTGTTTTATGTATACTAATGTACCACTAAAAATGACTTTTCGTGTGGAAAGATGTGAATTTTTACAAGATAATAACTTCATATTTTGAGGTAAGCTGAGCATGCATTCAATCATTTAAAATGTTTTCAGGCCTGAATGAAGTCACAAATTACTGAGATAATAACCTTATTATTTTTTTTCCAGTGTGTAATAAGTGGATCCATGAGCGAGGTCAAGAAACTCTTCCAACCAGGCAGTGTACTCTCAAACCAAATGAATAAACAGAGGACAATCTCAAAATGTGAGAGAGATTTAGCACAATGAAGATGTCTAAGCACTTGACTAAGCTACAGTATCAACTTAAAAAGCCATACATCACATTGTTTATTTTGAAGACTGTACAATGATATCAGTCGATGTATTCATAAGGTGTGGACAAAATGAAAATCAACAGGAGGGAAGGAAGAAGATTAGTGACCGATTCCTTTGATAGAAAATATGCATAGAGGTTGTTGTGAAGATCTTCATATAATTTTGTAATGGATTTTCCGAGAAGGCATCAGGCACAGTCATCACAGGGTGTTGCTGTCAGTGTTCCGTATAAATATGTTGCACACGGTTGCTGGCATGGAATTTGAAGTAGAGTTGAACCCTGGAAGTAAGGTCATTGGTTGCACCAGAAGGTTTTCATAGTAATATTTTTATTCATACATGTACATAGAGTCTGCTTTCATGTTGATGTTTTCGACCTGGACATTAACATTTAAGTTAATCTACATTTGGGTTTCAAAGGTGGTCTTGTTTGTTTTGCAGGTCATTTTTGGTGTCTGGTGTGATCTGAGTTTTTTGTGTATAATGTCCATGTATCAGGGCTAATTCCTTGAATATAATTAAACCAGGTACAGTTGCTGAGAGAGAGAGAGAGAGAGAGAGAGAGAGAGAGAGAGAGAGAGAGAGAGAGAGAGAGAGAGAGAGAGAGAGAGAGAGAGAGAGAGAGAGAGAGAGAGAGAGAGAGAGAGAGAGAGAGAGAGAGAGAGAGAGAGAGAGAGGAGAGAGAGAGAGAGAGAGAGAGAGAGAGAGAGAGAGAGAGAGAGAGGTTTTTCTGTGCAAGTGAATGTTTTGAGCTGTTGTACAGCAGCTCTACTGGCTGCGTAATGGCAGTATTAATAGACAATGGTAAAACAGTTGCAGTAGCATTGCTGTTCAATGGGTCTATCAGTGGATGTTAAGTGGCAGTAAAAGACCAGAGAGCTACTGCGGTTGTTGAAATATTTGAAAGCTCTCTTTGTCTCTTCGATAGACCTGTGTAAGAACCCCCTGGAAAGTCAAAGATTTCACAGTGGTAGAGGACAGAAATCCTGTAATATTGTAATAAAACAGTATTTAAAATGTACTTTGGGGGAGGCCCGGCAGACCAACTGAAGTTAAAAATGGTACATACATGATGATACAGATTACATTTTATTGACCAACAACAGACCACAGCATGTGATAAACATTTTGGATAAGATGCACTTTTTATTTGTCTCTAACCATTTTTCAATTTTTTTTTTTTTTTGCTCTTGTCTTGTTGACATTCTGGTATATATTACCATCATTTGACTGATATCTTGTTAATTTGCAGTTAAGGTTATGCATATATCTTTGTTTGTGTTATTGTTACAATGCATGTCTTTTGTACTGCTGACAGCAGATTTTCATACTTTATTGTTATGGTTATTCTGGGTCACAGCAATTTTCAACTGTTAAATTGTCAAATGCAGCTGTATGGAGCAAGTATACTTATACTATGCACAACTACACGTTATTACTTCACATTCCAAGAATGACTGTGTCCAGTCAACTTTTTATATTTAGTCTTAAATGTTTTGAGAATCCATTTTTAAACATGTACATTTATACAAGTGAGTGTTTTAAATGTGACTTTATGTTTCAAAGTACTGTAGCATATTTTCAAAGACACACAGCTGAGTATAATCAGGGAATTATACAGTTAGGTCATTAAAAATATCAAACTTGTATTTATGTCAGCTTGCACATTGATAAATCCATATTAACGGTATATATCAGGTTACGCGTGAGTCTTACAAATGACTTAATAAAAGTCTGAAAATACGTTAAAAGTACCATAAACTATATATTTCCTGAAAGCTAATAAATCTGGGAATAAGTTGATAGCATTTTCATTTTTACAAGTTCTTCTGTGTTGACACAACAATCAGGTAAAGTGATCATAAAAAAATCACACAATTATTAAATCTACTTTTTTATTTTGAACTTGAGCGTGTGCATTTCTGTTGCAAAAGCTAGCAGACATGATTTTCTACACAAACGTGTCTCATTTTTGTCATTGTTTGCGCTATTGTGGAGATACTCCCGTTTAAAGTTGAAAAGATGACATTCCATTCTTACATCAAAGGTTTTGACTTTTGGCTCGCTGTGGAGGGAAAACCACTCAACATAGAAAAAATCTGAGACACGTTTTTAAAGATTACATTCTTGTGAACAGTTTGCCACAAACCCCAGGTCTTTATGAGCAAAACTGACGAAGTTGATTTCACAAGAAGTTGAGAAACAAAGGCCAGGAATGATGCCGAGAAAAACGCTTTCAAAGCAAATGCCGACTTCAATAGGACTTAGGCTATTCTTTGGGCCTTTGATCGCAATGACACCTTGGTATTCCGTTACGCACTCCTACCTGTTGAGTAAATGGACAAGTTTGGAGCATCAAACTTCAAAGAATGCTTTATTTTAGAGGTTTTACATCCAAAAATGTTATAATCATGCTCATCTGTCACTTTGGATTCCATGTTGGGGTTTCTCAAGTTTAACCTGATTGGCCGACAAATGACTGACAGGTGGTTACGGGGCAACCGGGTTCTACGATGTTTGCCGTCTTGCGTGGGGCCCAGTATAGGTGTCAGTAAATCGGAACTTCAGTCTCAGTTCAGAAAGTTTCTATCAAGTTCACAGGATCGTTGCTTACATTTGTGTGATTAGAAAGTGCTATTGCAAAGATGCCGAGAAAGAAAAAACCTAGGGGCAGACCGATGCCCGCGTCAGTTGCAAGTGAACTCAAAGCGTCTGATCTAGGATCATCCTACAATCAGTTCCCTCCAGTGGAGACGACCCTGCAACCCGACGTGAGCCTCACGGAGACCCCGGGCGAGTCTGGCATTGCATGGTCAGGGTCGAACGAAGTCGCGGCCAAGGTCACGGATACTGATTCTGTGAACACCACAACATCCACATGCCAACCCGGTCTGGACAAACGCTTCTGCAGTGCTAGTGCCCAGAAACTCGGAGACTTTGTGGTCCACGAGGCTAGATCTACAGATTGTTGTGAACAAGGAGATGTGAATGAACAGCCAGAGGGATACCGATTATGGGACTGTTCTCAGTTGCAGGCTTGTATTGATGCCGCTGCTGTGTGTGCAACTTGTAAAGTTGGAACTCTGAAACTGAGCGAAAGAACAAGTATTGGAGCAACAAGAGGATGGAAGTCTGAGTTTATATGGATATGTTCAAACGAGAGTTGTACACAAAGCGATAATGCGGTTTGCCTGCCCAGCTGATCGTAGTCTGCTTGTGCGGAGCGTGCGCAGAAGCGCTCACACCTGCTGTATGTAAATGAGGCTCCTGTTGGATTCCTGCAGGGTGGAGCTTAGAAGCTTAGCTAGTCCCCAGCCGAAGCCACACCAAACAGTGAGAACCAGGCCCAATACTTTTGCCAAAATTCACAATTTTCCTTTACACAACCTGAAATCTGATTCCGGCATACAAAACTTAAAGGAAAAGTGCATAACATGTGTGAAAATAGCAAAAATGATGGTTTAACCCATTGTAACCTGATATATATCCTTAAGTATCACTCATCTTATCTGTGTGACGATGATGCACTTGTTGTTGTAAATACTTTTCTCATGGTAACTTTCAAGCATGTATATGGATGTATACATCGTAATTTAAATGTTTTGTATTCTTTTAAACACTTTACATGTACACAGTTGTGTATTTTTTTACATTCTGATTCTAGTATAACAAATCTTGCACATTTTGGTCTGTTGATGTTAGTTCTGATGACTGTTGAAAATTAAGGGACCAAATTTGAGTGCAATCGAAAGTTTGGGAGAGTTTTTTGTTATTTTTTTAATATCTTGTGCTCAGGTAGGCACAGATCATGTCCACTGTTATATGTTGTAAATATCAGGACCTTGGTGACATGTGTGGATTCTAGTTTTGCATTCTGGTGATTGAATCTATTCATGGGCCTAAAAATAAATCATATTATATGTCCTTGTATAACTTGTATGGATTGAAGACAAGTAATCCAGCTTGTGAACATTCCCTTTGTTTAAGTATCTTATGGATAAATCAAATATATATATATAAGCTGTAAGCCATCGGGATGATCATAACTCTTTCAGTGCCAAATTTGTACTGAGCCAATAGTGTTCCTTGATGTACTTTTGGTGCATTGCCCCCCCCCCCCCCAAAAAAAAAAGAAAAAAAGCACGAAGCATGCAGAAAGCTGCTGACTGGACCATTCTTGTGGTGCCTGTAACTGCAAGCATGCTGGTGCTTGACCAAAAGATGAGCTCACGAATTGAATACAGTGAAACCTGTTTTCAGAGAATACTCCAGGACAGGTAAAAAGTGGTCATATAAGGCAGGTGGTCTCTCAATGGAGGTGCAATAATATGGAAAAGATAGCCAAAGCGACTTTGGAAATATGGTCTTAAAAGGCAGGTGGTCTTTCATTACAGTGGTCTCTCAAAAAGGTTTCACTGTACAAATCTGATATTATGACATCAATTTGGAGCACATCAACTTTGATCAACATGGGCAGTGACGGCTAAACTTAACCAGCTGGTAGACGTAGTGGTACTGGGGAACTGGGTAATAAAATCACAGGACAGAAAAACATTAAAAAAAATCCCCTCGGTGTACATCTAATTCCATACTGCACCATGTTATGACTGATCGACTTGTATGTATTGTTGTTGTCGACTTTATGCTCTTCTGAATCTATATTTATCTCTTCCTGGAGGTGTAAGGCTCAATTTTGTAAGGTGCTTTATTTCCACTTTTCATAATAAAGTATCAGAAAACATGTATATATTATTGTGATGCCTAACTTGATGTGTTTTATATTTGCTAGCATGTATTACTGATGCACCAGCATCACGATTTTATACTTATTAAGATGGAATTAGGGATTGTGAGAGTATGTTAAAGTTGATCTAACATACCTTAGTGTGACAAATTAAAGGCAGTTTCTCACTCTAGATAAATGGTCTTGTCTTCATGCATAAAATGCCCCCAGTGTCATTATAAGATACAAACTGTACATATGATCGTGTTTTTATTAGCTTTGGTGACCCTTATAGTTCCCAAAGCTTATCAAAAGATGGCCAGTAGCAGAGAGCCAAATTTGTGGACAGTTGTTAGCATGTCAACTTCTTCAAAGTGGGCATGTCTAAGCATTGTACATGAAGACCTTGAGGAGGATCTTGTGTGTGACTAGAATTTATGTTTCTTGTATTTTAAATAGAAATAACAGCTTATTTTTTATGAACAGTTTTTCGTTCTTGGTTGTTTTTAGATGGTTGCTCATGCCTGTGCAGATGTGCATTATGCAATTTTGTTTTCATGGGTGGCATAGCTGGGCAAATGTGTGAAGAAATTGTAAATATTCCAGTTGTAATGAGTGAATATTTATTCACCCTGAGGGCAGTCAATAAGTAGAATCAAGGTTTTTTGTTATCAAAAGTATTGAAATCCATAGAAAGTGTGTTTATTCTGTTCCTGTCTAGTTTGTAAAATATCCAACACATGTGAAAATGTAATTGGTGACCAAGTGGTCAGTCTGACACTAGAGTGACAGGCTTGGGTGTATTTTTAGGTCTAACATGCCAATTGACAGAGCCACCTGACTTTCATCATAATATCTTGGTCGTTCTTATGAACTTTATTTTGATTATCTGGAGAGTTAACTTTGGCCTGGGAAATGGCCGTAACCACGGTTGTTGGGCTATCACAGTATGTCACTCAGTTCCAGGTGTTTGTTCTCTGAGTTACCAGTGAAAATAGTCGTTAAAGTATTTTTAAAACATGAAGTCACACTTTTCCCCTTGAATTACTTGGGTTTTGGTCCACTGTACTCCTTGAATTACTGCCTCACATGCTGTAAAAATGTGCTATGAACCACAGGGGCTGGCAGCATGATTGAGGGTGACAGTCTTGGTCTTCTTCACATGATCAGTAACTGTACCAAACAAATGCTCCGTCCTGCTGTTAAGTTACGATTTTGATATGGCAATAGAAGGAAATGATGCAGAAAATGATAAATATCCCCATGTTGGTTGAGAGTTTTAATGGTTTTGTTATAAATTACTTTACTAAAAAAGGAAAAATGATTTCCGGGCGTGCTTTGAGAGAGGCCGGAAAATGTGGACTGACAATGTGCATAAATGATATGCTTTATAAACAATAGACCTATCTCAAAACTAAGTCTTTTAAATCGTGTAATGTTATTTCATGGATATTTCATAAAATGAAAGTGGTCTTACAATGTGTGTGCATGAAAATGTATCTGCACTGTACACACAAGAGAGTTATCTGTCTGGAAATGATGGATGCCCACAATTTTCAAGCCAGTCCCATAATATTACAATTTTCAGAATATACAGTATGTATGCAATCTAGCTTCAATTGAGTATTGGTAGTGCCATCTGCAGTATTATGTAAAGTGTAGGCCAAAATATGTAAATCTTTTGAACACTCCAGCATATTTTTATTGCCTTTCATAAAATTTGATGGCAGTACATTTGGGGAGGTATCAAATGTTCATGTTACTTCAAATATTTCCTGTGTTAACTTTTGTGATCCCTATGATAAAGGTGACCAATGCACAGGACCATCCAAAAATTCCAGCTTGTATATGGAAAACACCTTACACCCTACTGCAAATGACTGGCTAGAGAATTGAATGAGGTGCCACAGAAGAAGAGTACATGCAGCCAGTAAAAGTAAATTGATTTTGCTCACTGTACGTTATATCAAACCCATCAAAAACACATGATTTGCTGGCATTCCGCTCCTTGGTTGACTCAACATGCTCTCTTATGGGATAAGACTTAAGTCCCTGGAGTGCACCACTTGCCAAGAGGGATGAAAAGTTATATAGCAGGAAAATGAATTCTCTGAATACATGTACTGAATGAATAAAAACAACCCCAAAAAATCTATTACTGTTTGCATGTATTTTGTATTATCAGATAGAGGCCAGAATTTTCTGCAGCATGTCACTGCAAGACTTTGTATTTGATAGCTAAGCATGCACTACCCATACGGAAAAATAGTCCTGCTGTGACACATTGCTGCAATGTTGCAGCATCATAGTTTTTACCATGCAAATGAGGTCTCCCACAATCACCACAGCATACAGCAATGAGTGCAGCATATGATAATATAAATCTATGCCACAACATTGCAGCAATATCTGATTGCAAAGAACCCTGCATAATGACCAGCAGCGATATTGCAGCAATATCAGTAAAACATTGGCTCTGCAGCAATATATTGCAACAACCTTGTGGCAACACTTTTTTACCATGCAAATGAGGGATACTGTGATGATCACAGTAAAATGGCCTTGCTGCCCATGATCACTGCATGTCGCATTCCAGGAACAGGGACAGCATTGCTGCAATATTGTGACTTATATTTTGATATACAAGCGGTGGGGGGGGGGGGGGGGGGGATTTGGCATCATTTGCTGCCTTATTCCTTATCAACATATTGAATTATATGTTCTTTTCTTAAGTGCTCAATGACCTTGACATATAGGTTAAGGTCACACAATCACTGGGTCAAGGTGACCCAAAAAGTAGGTCACCAGAGAGAGTTTTATATACAATATCAAGTGCAATTTTCATCAGGAGGCTCATATTCTTTTTGCCATTGATGTCCAAGCTACACCCTGCCATTACAAAATCACTTCTTCCAAGATGTCAGGTCTGGTGACCTAACAAAAATAGGTCAAGGTCAATGATCTTATGTAACCTATAAGCATTGCACATGATCTGTATTTCCTATAAATTTGCCATGTCTAATTCAATTATTTTTCAAGATACGGAATTTTGTATCATTCAAAACACTTTAAATCCTGATTTTCATCAAATTATAGGTGTGCCACTAGTATCATAAGCAACTGAGATTTTGACCACTTCTACAGTCCCACTAAATTTCATGGAGATCAATCAAAAACTGAAAAAAGAAGATTTATTTCACGGCAAAACTGTCAGGGTGCCTTCAAAATGAGAACACTTTGAAATGTTACACTTTGCCATTGTGCAACATAAATTAAATTTTGTGTGTGCCAAATTTGCATAAATCAAAATGCTGCAACTTTGGTTGTAGGCTTATTGGATTGCAGGGGGAGAGAGATAGAGAGCCCAGTCATCACTCATCCTAAAGTCCAAATAACCTTGACCTTTGACCTTTTGAGGCCACATGCAAATTACAAGAATGTGCAGTGTTACGATATATACAATATGAGCCCAACATGATCAAAATTGGATAAAAATTGACTGAGTTATGACTGGATGAAAATTTCAAATGTCCAAATGACCTTGACCTTTGACCTTTTGAGGCTACATGCAAATTACAAGAATGTGCAGTGTTACAAACATATTAATTGAAGCTGGATTGGTTACCTATACCTATAATCGTTTTGGAGATATTCAAGACTTAACTTTTCAAATGCCCTAGCTAATTTGCATAATTTTCAAAATCTTTAGCCGTCTTCATAAATAGACATGATTTGCTGTCAGGAGCTATAATTATGACAAGTTTGAAGTTTCCAAATGTAAAAGTGACCAAGAAATTGTTGGATAAAATTGCTGGTAAAGAAGAAAGAAACCCAACAAAAACAGAAAGAACTCTCCATTGCATGAAATATAATGCTCATACAGGTAAAATAATGTTCGACAAGTTAAGTGATTACCATATAACTAATTTAACCAATGAGGAGAAATTCAAATTTGTCCTGTCTGGCTGCAATGGGGGTCACTATGACTATGTAGGGCCTAATTAAACAAGCCATAATTATGTAAACGCATGCTTTGTAACACGAGGGTAGCCCAACGATCCAAGGGCAATATTCTGAGTCTATGTCCATTCTAAATGCATTGTATATATGACTAAGTCATATATTTGTACGTATTTTTTAAGTTTATTTGTATGTCTTATAATTACTCTTCTCTCTCTTTCTCTCTCGTACCAACTACCATACTGATCTAACTCAGTGAATGTGCAATAAAGATTTGTATTTGTATTTGTGTGTACTTTTAAAAATATGAAGGCTAGTTTATATGATCTCAAATAAGAAGTTTAGTGATAAGGGCATATTTGGAGCAAAGTCGTTGTGCTGTAAAACAAATAGAAAAAGTTGGATGAATAAATCCGGTCGCCTTTTTAGTTTGATAAAGAGTCAACAGAGGGCAGTATGTCCTGGCCCTTAGCTCCACCGTTCGTCCCGACTGAGATTTCGTTTGGGTGAGTGGGATTCCGGTCACGTGACTGAACCAGGCTGCCTGCAGAGCAGATGAAAGCCAAGCTGAGGAGTGAGTTGAGAACCTACCACAGAAGCTTCAAGTGGTTTCTTGCGGATCCAGTGACTTGGTAGGTTAAAAATGTACAGCGGGAGAAATGTATCTTTATCCTCTTTGTATAGATGTGCTTGACATCGAGATTACATCGTGGATAAGGAACGTGGGGGAAAAAAAGAATGTTATTTTGGACCTTCCCCTTTGCCGATGAGGCTAAATAATTTCTTGTGCCAGTCGTGTGAGTTGTGGTGCGAGTTGCTCTTGCTGCTCAAGTTGAAACGGGGTCATGACAGAGCTATAAGTGGCTGCCACGTTGCCTGAAATAATGTTCCCATTGAGTTACTTTTAATAATGTTGTTATTGTCCAACTTTCAGAAAAGTAAAACTGACGAGGTAAAATAAACACTAAATAGCGACTCTGCTAAAGCATGGAAAGTAAGCACACTTTTTCTGACAATCTCGGTTTTCAGATTTCTGCTTATACTTGCAGGATGGAGTGGTGGACGTGACATATTACAGGCTCAGCCCTATCTCGTCCAACAGGCAGGACCAAGAGCATATCTTGTATGACATTTCCAAGTCCAGCAGGATCTTAACGTCCTGTTATATTTATATAGAGACGTATAAATTATTCCGAAAAAAGAGACGCTATGTATCACAGACAGAAATCCCGGCAGCATTGCCAAGCATTACCATTGTCACTGGTACTGCTATTGCTCACTATGCATGTTGTCAGGTCCGAAATGTTTACAGCTTTAGTGGAACTGGAAAAGGTGCTTGCAGCTGAAAAAGAAGTAGCAAGAGACCTAAAGAGATATATAAGAAGCGAATATGATAGATTAGAAAAATTAGAAAGGTAAGTACAAGATGTACCATAATGACCAGTCATTGTTTATCACATTCACAACAGCAGGGTTATAATGTTTGACCACAGTACACAATATTAAACCACCACCGTCATTAAATATGTCAACTTTTTGTTAGTTGCCCCAGATAAATTAACCAAATTTTTCAACATAATTCATTTGACCTTGCTTTGCTGATGGCACAAATCAAAGCACAGGTACTAAAAACACATGGATCAGTTGTCTGCATCACTGGACAATATGCAAGAAAAAATGCTGTATAATTTTCATACATTGGATGTGTATTTGCTCATTGTAAAGAAAGAAAAAAATAATTTAAAGCCAACTTGCATACACAAATATTTACACAACCTTTAATTGCCATTGTTGCAGGGTATCCAATGTAAGTCCTATGCCTAAAAAACAAGACAGCATACATCATGTACACTAATTTGGAAGAACATTTTCTCGCCTGTGAAATCTCTGCTGTGTGGATTGCTGCATGTACTTAATGCTGTATCTGACAGCTGTCATTTATCAACTTGGCTATCTTAATTGTGCAGTATCATAAAACATTTTGTTCTACCACACTTAATCATTCAATGTCCTTACACATCAAGACATGTATGGCATACAGTGATTGTATCAGCACGGCTGCTAGCGAGAGCGATAATGTAAGATTTTCACAGTCTCTCTTTGTTTTATCGGAATGATGACTGTGGATTGCAACTGTCCCAAAACGATGGGCAGATTTATTTTAAACAGCTAATCTTGCTTTGGAATGAAACTACAATCGATCTGCTAAAATCTAGTTGAGATACTGCCTATTACAGTAAGGCTACTGTGTCCTATTAAAGCAGACCGACTGGGACCTGTGTTTGACTGGACTTCAAAGTGAGTGCTAATCCGCTCAGCTGTCAACGAGTTGCGAAAACTTATGGCCTGGCACTAGCATGTTAAATCCCTAGTGCTCAGGCTGACTGAACAGAACAACAGATATGAGTATGTCCCTGATTGAAGATAGTAATCTGGACACCATGCTTCTATGGAAAATACAACATTAATTGTTATGAAATTACATCAACAATTTTGCCACAACCACAGATGTGGCCCCAGAAATACAATCCACTGTCAACAGACACTGACACTGTGATAGTTGAATTTTTCCTGTCAGAAGTCAAAATAGCATCAACACAATATTTAGAAAAACCATACATGTCAGTTAATAGGTACATGTTAACTACAAAATCATAATGACACTTTTTTTGAGAACATGGGCAAACTTAGGCAGCAGTCGAAAGTTGTGAGGCCTTTCAGTTGAACTTATGGGGAAAACGCTGTGCAGTACAGGGCTCGGGAATTCACATGTCCTATTGCCTGGGATAGGTCAGATTTAATGTCAGGCAAGTTAAAATTAAAAGCTACTTACCCGGTCTGGCAACCAACTATTTTTTGCTGGGAAAAATAGTTGGTTGCCCGAGTTTTTCAAGTTTTCATGACACAGTTACAAGTTGTGGCTTTTTGCAAGGCTGGCGGCAGAAGATTATGATAATCCGTTGTGATAACAGATGTTTGAAGTCAGAGCGCTGCCTGCATGCTGAAAAACTATGGGGGGTCTAACCACTAAAAAAATCAGAGCTTTCGCAGCACGTGCTTGGGGCGCCAATAATCCAGATGTATATGTTTACGACCTGATTATTGTATTATTGAAAATTACTTAAAATTTAATTTATGTATGGTTAACAGGGACCCCCCTGGAAATAAGTCTTGTATTGACTTTGGGGGTTATCCCGGGAGGTCAGCACATTGTGTATTGTCAATTTGTGCTACTTTTATTCATTTTTACCTGTATATGTACTTGTATGAGCTGCTGACTTCCAAATAAAATCAATCAATCAATCAACTGATAATAATCGCTAATTGGTAAACATTCGAAGTTTAGACAATTACTTGGTCAGAAGTTGTATTCATCAGAACTTATTTCTGTCAACACAAGCACATATTTTCACTGTCATACATACTATTACGGTATCAAAGGTACCGGCAGTTATTGTGCCCCAATAATTTGGGGGTCACACTGCTCACCCTCAGTGTGATTTGCCCCCAACGATGTCAAAGCAGCATCAAAAAATAAAATTTGCATGGCGAATTCATCTGCAAATTACTATTAAATGCCATTTATTGGTGGGTTCTAACAGTGTTGTGAAAAAAATCATGTATAGGTGCCGCGGATGACTTCTCAGGCAAAAACAGCACACAACTGCTGGTCACATGCAAGTGACAGCGTGGAGTGGATCTGCCGTGAACTGACCCAGTCTCACGGACTGATTTGGGACACATTCGGCAGTTCCCTCTATCCCCTACCTTTGGGTATTTGCCTATGACTCCAAATGATTGTTGCAATAAACACTGGAATCTTTATTTTTGCATGCTGCAATATATATCGAAGATTCTTGTTTGTGTGTTCCCTCCACAAATTACGGCAGGTTCACACGTTCACTGGGCGGAAGCCATTATGGAAACACTGTAACACGAGCCGTGACTGGCTCATTTTTGCAAGAACTCTTTATTGCAAGCTGCGCCTCTGGGGGGCAAGGTAACATCTACAAAAAGACATATTCACACTGTTAATAAATACAACGCATAGTCTGTATAACTGTGAGTTCACAGCTCCTGCAGCAACATATATACAATACTCGTGGTAATTATAGTGAGCTCATGTGTTTAGCAATGACAGTAATAGAGGTCTTTATTTTTATACCCGGTTTTCAAAGGCCTTGCAGCAAAATTGGCCAATCTGCTTCACCAGATTGTCAGAAGATGTAAATATAATAAATAGTTTGTTTTTCAAAGACAATGAGTTGAATTTTTTTGACTCCTTGTTGCACTCCATCATAAAACTTAATCTTAGCTGGTCGTGTTTATTACAATTAAAGAGGAAATGCACTTCATCCTCCACTGAACCATCTTTGCATTGCTTGCGCATCTTCGTTGTGACTCAATTGACCAATCAGGTGATTTGTTGTACGTCAGACCACATGGCCAAAGCAGCTGTTTGTGTACATTTGCAGGAAAGATATTGACGGTGCGCACACTCAATTTCTGATTTGAAATATGTAAATTTTTGTTGGAATTTGATTTTAGAACACTGTTTCTTGCGAGGAACTTGCCAATACTGTATTTTTACAATGTACCGATAGCATTCATGGTAGGTGTGCAAAAGACATGCATCCCATCATGGCATCAGAGGCAGCGAGAAAGGATCCTGAAACCCATGCAACTATTTAATCTTTATTTAAATTTACCCGAGATACGAACTCCTATAGTCCCAGAAATTACACTGTATTTTTCATCGTTAGTCACCCCATGGAAATAAATAGCTTACTTTTCAATTTGTATTTTTAATATTTTGGCAGTTTCACTGTTATAACAGTTGTAGCTAGAATCATTGTAAAATTTGACATATTTTTAGCGAATTTGCAAGCAACAATAAGCTGCAAATATATTTTAGGGTAAATGTTTTTTCTATTGCCTTAGCATTGACAGCAAAACAAAAATATATGTTTATAGAAGTTATATAAGGGCAAGTGGATTTTGAAATCTACTTGCCCTGCATACAAGTGATTTTTAAAAAGATTGTTGAGCCCTGCAGTATATGTGCTTAAAAAACACAAAATACACGCATCCACCCCGCTTGCTCAGTGATAACGATGCTCGCTGCTGCACATCACAGCAGATTGACGTGGCCACCATGGTGGCAAAGCTGGACCCTATGCATCGCATCACTGTTTACAGGCATGTGCAGTAGTAATATTAACGGTTTCAACATGACGAATCTCTGCATGTTCTTGCTTACTGGGCCAAGCTTTTCAAACCTTTTCCGCCAGTGAAAGTCGGATGAAGAACTAGAGAACTGGAAGCCAAGTTATGAATTTTTGCCTTTTTCCGCTTACTTTGCTCACATAACCCTTGTCAAGGAACAAAATCATCCCATAAGGTGTATATGCAGATACACTAGGTGGAAAAAACACATTTTTTCAACAGTCATGGTTAAATTGGTTAGGTGCAATAGCAAATTTGGATGGGCGGTGATAGGCAAATTTTGAAAATAAATTGTGCCCAGTTGCCATATCCAATATGGTGCTTGCTGTGAATTTGACATGTTAGCAGATATGTTGATGCTTTGCTAAGGGGTGAAAAGGTGAAACATCATTTCCTACTGGAAATCGTTGCAAGGTTTGGATTGGGGTAAAACCAAGGATGCTAGAATTCCTACAGGAAGCATAGCCATAGACACAGGGAGTTGAATACCGGCCTGGTCTACCACCATACCAGTACAAAATACCTCTCAAGAACCATGCTTAGGCCATGGGCCTATTATGAAGTTATATGAACTGATACTTGAATTCTAGGTATCTTTCATTCGTTTTATGAAGTGGTTAATGCTTTTTTACAAGGGAACAGCCCAAAAATCATTTGAAGTGTGAGAGCATGCATGAGTGTATGTTATTCACAAACCCTGTCTGTCTGCCGCAACGCCCATGTTTAAATACGCCAAGTTACGGGAACTGAAACTTGAATGCTAGTGATCTTCTCATGAGTTGGAACTTTCATTCTGTTGTTATTTTTTATATTTCTTTTTTAATAAAGAAAAAAACCCAAACCTTTTGTTTGGAAATTGTTAACTTGCGTTGCAAAGTCAGAGTGAAAGCAACCTTCCACAGATGCTTCAGCACAGCTAGACAAAACCTGTTTCGGTCTGCCAAAGGGGTATTCCTAACTCGGTTAAGTCCGGCAGCCAATCAGTGACCCTGCCAATGTGTACTGGTCAGTTTTAATAGCAACAGAATGTTATTAGTGATTTTGAGGACGCCAAGCCATGCTCCAGTGATTATTTTTTGTGATTGTTTGTCTCATTTTTGTGTGAAAAATCTTTGTGAAAAATCTTTTTCTTTGAAATGGTGGAGCCAACTGCTATTGCTTTTTGTGAATGATGTACATTGGGTGGGTCTTGTATCATGCATATATAATAGCTCACATTTTAGTGTTTTTTGTTCTTTTGGGGGAAGATCTTATCTGAAATATATTGATTTGCTTTGATTGCTTTTTCACCATGCAGCTCAAAGTTCAGCTAGGCTCAGCTCTGAGCAGTAAAAATATGAGACATGCTGTCACAAAGCACGGGGCTCATGCCAGTCAATCACGGAGGACACATCGGCATATCGCTGTCACAGACACGGCTAGATACCCCTTTTTCACAAAATTAGTGTCTTTTAGAGAAATTTAAGTTTAAAAATTGCAAAGTCATTCATTTAGTGCCTTTATAAATTGGTTACAAGAATAACTTTCTGTCTGCCTGTAGTAAGTGCTAGATATTTTCAAAATATGAGTAATGTCCCACTCCCCTACAGAGACAGCAACCCATATCTCGCCAGGCTATGGTTACAAAGTAACCAGGTATGCAGTTGTGACGGAAAATTAATATGCTTGCCTCGTATTAAGCATAAGACAGAGCAAGTGAGCTTGAGCTCATCTCATGTGCGAACAGATTATATTCAGCTGTCGCATATGCATTCAGGCAATAGGAAGTTTCAACATGAGTCGTACTGAGTTAAGAACATCCGCTGCAGCTTGACTGAGCTAAGATGTATACTGTTCCAGCTTATTTCCACACAAAATCTGCTTATGTTGTCACAGTAGTGACAGCAAGGAGGAGACGTGATTTTTAAAACATCTAAAATGTGATATCGTTTAACTCTTATTCCAGGGAGTCCTAGTCAGACACAAAGTCCCCTCTGATGATCCTTTTCCAGCCTAACAACATGCACTTGCTGACCCCAGCTAGGTCATAAACAGTCATCTTAACCATTTAAATCAACATGATTCAAATTATTTATGAATCATATTTGACTGTGACAACCATAGTTATGGCCATACGAAGGCCCCTGTGCTATATGAATACAAGTACATGTTTTACATGGCATCAGGGTGACCATCCCTTGTTTATTTGAAATAGGTGTCAACAGTTTCTCCAACAGTCGTCCTATGACATGAGCAGCAAAACTGGTCAGACTACCAAGGGCCTATGGGGCATTGCAGACCACTTGCTCTGTAGTACACGCCTATTTATTATTTATAGTGGTTGCAATTTTCACAGTTTAGGAAGTGAGTACCACCTGTGTTTATCAGCTGATAATACTTTGCTCTGACAAGATGTTTGTTACAAAAACACCATATGGTGTGGGAAAGGCCAATCAAGCTGCCTCAGGTTTTACAACAGGTAACTGTAATTGTGACAGGTTTTACAAGAGTAAACTACAATTGTGACATGTACATTAAACACATCATCAGGGACTGCTCTGACCATTAAGCAAATGCTAATGTTCTTAAATGTGGCTAATGAACTGTGTAAGTGGCTAAACTATAATGAATTATTTAAAGGGCTACTACAAAATTGTGGTTAATTGTGCTAATATTTCCAATTTTGGCTATACACCCTGTACTTTTTGGAAGTCTAGATATATTCCTGCATAATGTGATGTGAGCTACAACACATCAGTTAATAGAGGATCACACAGCCTCAGGCTTCAGTTCATCACCACCAGGGAAATTTGACTACATACATGTACTAAAATGGTTCTGTTCCTGCTGATACACTTTTTTCGGCTGGTGCTTAGAATTGTTAAAGGTAACCAATTCGGCAGCGGTAACTCAAATGTGATAGCTAAATTTGGTTTTCGTCAACAGATCCAATTCCCAAATTTTCAATTATACAACATGTAGTAGGCTGGTGCTACATGATGACCTAAAATACTTGATCACAACTGAACAGGGTGAGAAAATTCCTATGTCCTGTTGTCTGGTGTCAAGGAATAGTTGGGTTCCTCTATGAACACTGGGCCCTCAACAATAATTAAATTAATATAGTTGGTCCTCCATACAGTTCACATACAGTGGTCCCCATCTTGTAAAGCCACCCAAAATGCACCAGAAAAGTGGCCTTATAAGAGGGGTGGCCTCTCTTAAGGGGTAAAATACAATGAAAATGTCATACTTATGGCATGGAGAAGTGGCCTTTGTAGAGGGGGTGGCCTCTCTTCAGGGGGGCCTTATAAGAGGGGGACCACTGTATATATCTTGTATGCAGATTTGGGAATAATAAGTGAAGAATGTAGACATGATTTGCTGGAGTTTTTTGGTAAATCAGCATTTCTCCGAAGATGCAGGTACATGTAGCTTCTAGATGCCCTAATTCAGTTTGATCAAGTAAAAATTGCATGGGGATATTTTTTTTGTAGCATGCCCAAATACTTTATATTGGAAATCTCTGACTGTGGGGGTGTTAAATGTCCTAAAAGGAAACCAAGTTTTTCAGAACTGAATGCCCACCCCTCTCTCATCTATACCTGTTATGCATTGACTAAGGGATGTGGAAGAAGGTCTGGATATTCCAGCAACAAAAGCACACCTGCAGTTAAACACATACATGATAGAGTAGACTAATAGAAGTGAGCATGATAGGTGGCCCAAGTATTAAAGAACCAAAGGCCTCCCTCTGCCACATTCTATTAATAAATGATCTGCCTTGATTGCACTCTCTGAGTGATCTAACAGGGAACTGAAACAACACCTCTCACTTCCCAATTCTATTAATAAATGATCTGCCTTGATTGCACTGTCTGAGTGATCTAACACGGAACCTAAACATTTCAAGAACCAAAAGTAACCCACACCCCTTCAATTTCCATTCCACATCTTCTGAATTGGTCTGATATGGCCAAAATACTCCATAACCAACAGTCCCCCCCCCCCCCCCCCCCGGCCCAAATGTTCCAAAACCAACCTCCCTCCTGTAAACTTGTTCGTTGACTAAACAGATCTCATAAGGGACCCCGATATTGTAGTACCAAAAGCCCCCCTGCTCTTTTTTCCAATTCTATGTATACAGTTGTAAAGACTTTTTCATGATTATGATTCATTTTAAACAATGTATCAATTTTTGATTACACAATATTAGTATCAGCAGGTTATAAAACCAAAACACTTTTTTTGTGCAATCTATAGTGACACACTGGTGCAGTTATGAGTGAGTTGTATGGTAAAATTGTATTGTGATATGTATCAAATTGTGGGGTCTGTATTTAGATACATATCAAATCATCACATAAAGTGTATGGCCCAGGTCAGCATGTAATATATCGTGACAGTTGAAAATGTACACTTTTCTAAAAAAAAATGGTGGTTATTGAAGTTCAGTGTATAGCTCTGATGTCTGTGTGGACAAAGTGGAGGAAACAAGGTGATAACTCTCATCAAAAGTTGTATATAAAGTATCAATAAACTACTGTTAAATGTGATAATAATAATATAAATACTTATATCAAGTGTAAACCACAATGTGCTTCAGTGGTCTTGTAATTCATTGTCAAGTTGAGAGGTGGGCCAAAATATTTGAAACAGCTTTAAATATTCTAAAATGGTTGCCCCTCCCCCCCCCCCTGCCCATCTGTTAACTGAACATATAAGGCCCTGTGAGCCCAACCATTCAGTGGCCCATTTGTTCTGTGACAGTGGGACAAGTAAAGTATGATAAGTATGATGCAGGACAAGTGAAAGTGTAGAAAAATAACATGTTAAAGTTCAGCGCACTTGTCATTGGATAAGTATACCCATGATGGAATTTTCTAGCCTAGCTAAAGATATATAAATTTCTGTAGTCAGTTGGGCTGACTGGTGGTTTATAGCGCTTAAATGCAGATTGGTTTGACTGGATTTTCATCAGTTATAACATGCGTGCTGCTAAGCTTTTAGGCCCTCAGCATCTTCGAAGCGCATCACGTGTATCAGGTGTAACATGCAGCTTAATACCTAATGAGGCAGGCAACTATAAAGGCCAATACACAAGAAAAGGTTACTGGACATGTGAAACTAAAATGTTTTGGCAAAAATAAGTCTGCCAAAAGCTTCCAGCTTGTTAAAAACCATTGTTGTTGGCCCATGAACACATTTCATGTTTATTTCGGGAAAAGTAAAAATCGTGTATATATAATGTTTCGGAGGTGGCTAAGAGATTTTCACTGCATTACTGTCACTGTTTCTCATCGGAGAAAATTTTAAAAATGACCAGGTGACCAGGCTTCTTTTTTTTTTTCTTTTTCTTTTTAGCAATCCTGAGGTAACACTGGCCTGTAAGTTTCCCATTTACCCTTATGAGAGCTGTTCTCCCAGTTGCTGTAATTGCTCCCCCCCCCCACCCCCATCATGACACTGCCACCTTCATTGTGGTCATGTTCAACCATACGTCCTTCTACAAACAGATCAGATGACTTTTGTTAAACCCTTGTTCTTTTATTGTGGAAATCCCAGCAGAATCAGGATTCATCTGACCACATCACACTGTTCTATTGATTTCTGGTGCAGGCTGTATGTTCTTCACACCACTGTACCCATCGTGTCTTGTGTGCAGGACTGAGAGGATGCGAATGGCAGGGTGTTATGCCCTCAGTTTGGCTGACACTGGTCTGTTGTTAATGACAGACTGTGATGCTCTGGTGTTGCAGGCCTGACGCCACTGCTAATCTGGATACCTTTGAGTGAAAAGAAGCCTGTGCCTCTTCATGTGCTGGATCAAGTTACGGTCATTCATCCCGTCTAACAGTCTTGGTTGCCCAGATCCAGCCTTCCTCTTGCATCCTCTGGTTTCCTGGAAATGGTCCCACCTTTTTACTGATGGCCTGAACCCCAATATCCTTGCAACCTCTCACTGGGAAAGTTCAACTTCCAACATCCCAGTGATACCCCTGTCTAATTCAGACAGTTGTGAGTGACCCATACGCTGTGGCATTGTGGAGTGACCCATACGCTGTGGCATTGTGGATTCACATTGATCCCAGTAATGCCATGGCCACCTTAAAAAGCCTGTAGGCACCCCAATACCAGACACACTTTTTGCACCTCTGGGTGGTGTGTTGTTTTCAGGACAATTTTTGTGTGTGTGACTGCTCAAGCATACCCTAAGCTATCCTGTTGATGTTGCAAAGTGTAGGACGTGAGGGACAAAATTAGTCTGAGAGAGTGCACACAAAATGACTCTGGGTAGCAGTTCAGTAGATACTCTTTTTTTTTTTTTCCCCCCACTGGTAGTGACCTAAATGTCATTCAGAGAGAGAGAGAGAGGGAGGGAGGGAGAGAGAGATCGAGATCACAAAAACTGACTCGTGGGTGGCATTTCAGCAGATACTTTTTTCACTGTGACTGGTAGTGATCTAAATGTCATTCATCCGTCTCCTTGGCACTCCACATTTCCTGGTTAGATCCAGTTTCACTGTGAGAATGACCTTGCACTTGAACATATGCAGTTGACAAGTGCAGCGTGTTGTACTTGCACAGGAGCTGGGAAGAAGATTAGACTTTCTTGTATTTAAAAAGCAAAAACAAGACACCCCCCCTCCCAAAAAAAATACAGCATAAAAAGAGAATATCCTGTGCCAGATATGGTACAGGATATTGTGTTTTTATTCATTCAGTTCATGAGTGTAACCCTTTCCCCTGAAGCGGGCCAAAACTGGCTGGTGGTCTAATGTCATCTTGGCATGGGTTGGGCGCTTTGTGCCCAACCCTTGCTAAGGAAAGCTGCTAACTTAGTCTAAATTCGGGGGGAAAGGGTTAAAGCTATTTAGATTGAATGTCGCAGCTCAATCTATACTCAGTAAGGTCTTATAAGATGGCATGTTGGCAGAATTACATCTATAAAGGTAAAGTGATCTTAGTATAAAACTGCTGTTATGCCCACTTCCTAGAGGAGAAGGGTATGGAGAATAGATGCTTTTTTCCTTCTATTTGTCCATGTGTGTCTGTCCTTTGTACACTCATGCCCAGGCTGTAACTCTTAGTCCTTTTTAATTGGATTCATGAAACTTAACACATAAGTGTATAAGGACATAAGGTTATGTGGATATGTCATGCAACAAAAGTGGGTCATCAGGTCAAGTATCTGGGTCATGGTGATATTTTTGAAAACCGCAATTGTCATATCTTGATAATGGCTGATTCTAAAATTTTTTCCTATGGAACATTAAAACCTGTGGGGTTTCTTTTGATGTTGTCAATTTATCTTGAGTTACCAGATGTGAAGCACCAACAAACTAGGTTACGATTGTAGATTTGTGACCTTGACCTTATTCTCAAGGTCACAATGTCACATTAACTAAAGAGGGAAGCTTTTTTTGCTTGTTAGAAATGTATCGAGGAAAAAATCAGGGCTGGATAAGGGAAATATATTTTGTGAACACTGATAGTGGTGGAATTCTGAAGCTAGCAGCAAAGTTTTGTTGTGTTAGCAGCCCGACAGCCATTGCAGCCTTCTTCAATATGGATTTTTTCAAAAGAAAACTAAAAGGAGTAGCATACTTTGGCCATAAAGCTACAGGTAAACTTACGATAAGCAAACAGTCTATACACTATCATATTCAGTGTTATAACTTCCCATTTCCATATGCCCACTTGTTTTTATGTCAGTTAACACCACTAGCCAAGGTGCTATGGTTACCAGCATCACACAGTGAGGAGTGGGGCATATGTCCAGAAATCTGATTCTGTTTTAATTTTAAGCATTAATAAAAGACTCCCAATATATCAAAAGACGATATTTTATGTATAAGGGTTTAACAAAATGTCGTATATCTCTGATTGTGGGAGTTACTGGTGGGCCACTGCTCATGCTTATCATGAACACTTACGTATGTCAGTTTTAATATACCTCAAGGTACTGCCGTGGGTTGGTGTATGTTGTGTGTATGTATACAGCCAAATGATTACATCTGAGGCATAGCCACTTCTTCGGTGTGCAAGGGAAAAACAAGGGAAAGATGAGGAAGTCAACAAATTTCTGTTGTGGACCATGGAAAGAAAAAGTTTTTCTGGAACTTTATTTACTCTAAAATAGTTCCAAACATAGCCTGCAATGGTTATTATTTATTGTGTTCATTGTAGCATGTTGTCACAAGAGTCTCCTTGGAATACCCCTCCCCTCACACTACCCGATACCAAATAATGTGGAAACCAGACGGCATATAAGTATAAGAAGCGCTGATTGTATCATATAAATACATATGTATATATTACAGTTTTCTTTTCTTGTCAGTAAATCAGTGTGGCTTTAAATGTCTAGAAATAAAGTGCAGACTGACGTGAAAATATCAGTGTCATTGAAACATGGCTTTATCTGATAAATCCTATAAAGCAGTAATGAAACAATATTATATGTATTCAGCAGTATTAGCATAGTCTACAAGACTTGATTATTATGTCTCCCCGTGCAATGGGGCACATATTGTTTTTGCGCCCGTTTCTTCCACTTCTTCTTGCTATTGTTCTTTTTCAACACATTTTGCGAATGCGATAACCCAAGAAGGATTTGACTTGGAAAGCTGAATTTTTTGTGAGTATGTTGCAATATAAAATCTTGTTTGGGATTGCAAATTGGTGACCCTGACATTTTTTTCAAGGTCATGTGGGCATTGCATAAAAAATAGTCGCAAATGCAATAACTCTGCAACAATTTTATTTAGGTTGAAATTTTGCATGATTATGTACCATAATAAAAACTAGCTTTGGAGTGTAGATGAGTGACCTTGACTTATTTCCAAGGTCGCATGAACACTTTTAAAAAATCATTGCAGATGCACTTGAGAAGGATTTGACTTAGGTTAAAATTTTGTGTCATTATGTTTTTATATAAGACTTTTTACAAGATATATATTTACATGTATTGCTAAGTGTTAATTTTCCTTTGTATACTGCTGCCTCTTTATAACACCCCTCATAGCAAGGTGGATTCTGATATAACATAATAGTCCCTTGGCATTCACTGAAGTGCTTTTCCCATTGCTTCTATGTTAGAAATCCCTCTGTTTTAATGCAGTTTTGCCATAACACGGTCTCTTCTGTGGACTCAAGCACCAGCATTATGAAGAGGGAACACTGCGCTAAGCTTTTCGCTTGTGTAATATATGTAAGATAATTTTGGCTATTTAAAGGGGATGGTTTCTTTGAGACAATATATATGTACAGTAATGGAAATGTAATGAGGGAACAAAGCATCAAGATGACAAGAGAAGCAGATACTGTATAGGGGGCATGGAAATTCCTACCGTTCTATTGTCTGGGACAAGTGAAATCCTTTTGAGGACAAGTGGCTTTTAAATGTCACTAGTCCTATGGACAAGTACTTTTTGTTGGCAAAATCCACAAGCTGTTAAATTTCAAAACTTGTGGGCATAACAGACACATAAACTCACTGTATGATACAATGAGTTCCATTAAAACATGTTCTTTTAAACCTAAACTTGTAGACACTTCATCAGTGCATGTTATATTATGGTATGTAACAGCTTTACTGAGCAGATATTATGTCCAGTTTACTGTGATGTGGCAATGTGTAATGAAAAAATGGGCAATATACATATGTTAGGTATCTTGATATTTATGAGCAGATGAGACAGTCTGGAATTTACATTCCAAAGGTTGACACCCATCCATCTATGTATCTGACAAGACAGCAGTATATATTCCAGTCAAACCACATATGGAACATTGCTTCATCATTAATAAAAGTCAGAAGAGTACATGTAGTTTTATCAAGTGCATCATCAGCCTGTTCATTTTACTTTAACAGTGTTTCCCTTAACCCCCAAATGGGGGTATATTACCCTTTCAAAACATGAAAAACCCTGTGAGATATTTCTAAAGGGTCACAAGGCTTGTTTGTTTATATGTAAAATTGGTGAAAATCCAGTTCCCTCCTCTGAATTTCAATTCTTTTGACTCCCAGAGAAGTTAATTCCCACCAACAGTCATTCTACTTTAAATATACAGACCTTCTTGGTTCCGTCATGGAATATCTACGTGTAATAGTATCACGTGCAAGTATCCAGCATAAAGCTGAGCAGAATAAGCAAGTTAAATGTGAACAACCAAGGTAATTGGTTGGAATTCTGAAAGACCAGAAAGTCTCATTCTGCATGCAGATAGGTCAATTTTCCTGAAGAAACAACATGGTGACATACACTAGTACCTGTTATTCAAGACCACCCTGCTGCCTGCCTGTTATTCACAAGAGGTAGTCTGAATAGAACAGGTACCACTGGATAAGGATTAAAGTCAAAGTGGTATATTTAACTCTATCTTCCTGATGAAAAAAGAGCAAGTTCAAAAGATTTCCTTGCCGTTGGTAAATGCACTAGCTGCAACCAACGTTAACCCATGGCAACTATACACCCTGGTGACTTCGAGCAATGCTGTTATAACAGACAATATCTGCACTTCCCAGGTCAAAATGTTTTCAAGATGACAGCATTGAAATTGGTAACATTTATGTTTTTTGGGAAAGATTGAAAGATTTTATCTCCTATTCAAGGTAACTTAAGCTCCCAGACAGGCTGAGGTGCTTGTATTATCCATGGGCCACAGTTAACTAGCACACCATGGTGTGCAGAATTTGCGCCACAGCCTGGTTTTTAGTTGACAGAGATGATGACAGTTCCTATACCCTGGTGACAAAGCAGCTAGTTCTTTTCTGTTATGGAAGACATATCTGTGGACCACAAAAGTTGCATAATTGTGAAGTCGCCATGATAAATCTAGACTTTGACACATTAGCTTTTGTTTGCAAGTCATGGAAAGATTTAACTGAGGCACCAGATGGGGACAAGGAACAAAGCCGTCTTCAACAAGCTGAATACAAAGCACTAACTTGACCCCAAATCAGGCATTGTGTTGCCCGACTTGCTGTGCTGGCTGGTACCTTGCTTACCCCTTTCTGCTTTAAACTGGCTGGTGGTCAAATGTTTACTTCAACATTTTTAATTATATTAATCTGGTATGGTAGACAGAGCTACCAAATTTTGATGTCCAGATTGAACTGGATGACTATTGAACAAATATTGATAGAGTTTAAAGAAAGAATTATGTGTCTGGATTGTATGCAAAATGTGTTGGAAGTGTACAAAATGTAAATGTGAGATCTGTTGCTAATAATTGTCTAAGTTGAGTAGTTACCTGCTGAAGACCCTTTAATTTATTTGGGCTAATACAGCCTATGTCAAAATTTTACAGAGGAACGTGTGCAATATGGACAATAGAACTTCTATGTATATAAGTTAGATGGGGACAGGTTAGCTTATGGAGAGTAAAGAGTTCGGACTACGGAATAGGGTAATGACTACTAGGAAGTGGTTCTGGACAAAAAGACACAAATACAATAACTGTAGAAACCAAGATTAAAATCCTTGCAGCATCCATGTGGCAACTCAGGGTCCATAATATGGAAACTTTGCCACAGAAAGTAAGGGAAGCAAGAACCAGCATGAGCAGTGATGAGTGTAAACATCTGTATACAAAGCACATTTTGGGATCAACATAATAATCCTGGTAGTTTATTGCTGCACATGACAGTACAACTCTGTATTTGTTTGCACTGTCCATTACGCATTGTTTCACATCACTCACTTCTAAAATGTTCATTTTGTATTATCTCATAACTTATATGTATGCTGTAAATTCTAGATGTAAGTGCTTATGAATCAACAAATACAGTAAAACATCTCTAACCGAACACCTCCATGTACCAAACACTTCTCTATACTGAACACTTATTTCTCGGTCCCAAATATATTCTTTCAATGCTATCAAACCTCCCTATACCGAACACCTCACTATACTGAACACTTTTTTCCGGTCCCAAGGGTGTTCAGTATAGATAGGTTTCACTTTATTATGTATCAATTTTAAAGCGGGCCTGAGATATATTAATTTTGCGCTTTTCACACTAACTGGATCACCCTATTGAAATAAAGTCGTATATTGTATGCATTATTTCAATAGTAATGAAAAACAACTTGTGATTGAGTATTGTAAATGAGACATATAAAGATAACATGACATAGGTCAACAGTTTTTCTGTTGACTCATCGATAGCTCAAGTGGAAAAGGGTTAACTATACATTCAGGCAAATGACATGGACTACAAGCTGTAGGCAAGTGTATGGTGGAGGTGATACAGTCCAGCACACGTCACACGTGTGGTCAGATTGTGTTGTAGATCTTTTTACAACATGGAGTCCATAACATTTCAGTAGAGGTATGGGGAGCAGTCAGGGAGAGATGCACCTTTGATTGACAGCCCAGGTGTCCCATTGCTCAGCTGTGCACCTATATCATTTACCTTGCATAAATCTCACACACATGTATTTACAAACCATATTCAAATATGACTTTCCTTTGAGGAAAATTATTTAAATACAGGAATGCCGATAGGGTTTCTGGGATTTCTGCTAGTAGGGAAATAAACCATACCCTAAAAAATGTCAAGGGTATGTTTCCTTACCATCGGAAAGTTTAAATTAAGTAACATTCTCACCTATCATACGCTTAAGATGTACCTGAAAGACTCCATTGTTATACTTTTTGTTGCAGAGTGTGTGCATCACACTAGAATATTTTGTGTACCCTTAAAAAATAGGAGAAAAAAAATTGACAGAAATTCTGACTGATAGTTAGGTGTATTCATGTACTCATATACTCCAGGGGAAAACTCTTGTCTCCTGGCAACCTCAGGGTATGAAAGGCCAGACTCCAATATACCACTAATTCTGCCTCTGTCAGATTCAGAGAGCTCAGAGTGACCCATCTGCTGTGGCATTGTGGATTCACATTAATTCCTGTATTGCCTATCGCCCCTTGTAAACTCCATGGGCACACCAATACCAGGTACACTCTTTACACCAGGCCATTATCTCATTTCCAGGAACACTTCCTACATAACATTCTATGTGACACCCACATTTTACATACAAGTATACATTTAGAGCAGCTTAACCAACAGGTGTGGTTCAGCTTCGTCTCCCCCCCCCCCCTTGCACCCGCACCCTACCCTTCAAGGGTTATATACATGTTAATACATGTATACTATACCTGTTACATGTGTTTTTTCACCCTATGATTGTCAGAGGAAACAAACTCTTGTTTGCTGGGCCATAAATTTACTCTTGTAAAACAACCTGAAAGTCAAAGTCAGTCAGGCCAAAACTTTTGATAATCCATTTTTGTCATATGATTGTGTTTATACATTTGTTTTCTTTCAGTGTTGTCAAAAAAGAACTAGGTAACTTACTCCTGTTTGTCCACAGTGGCAAGTTAAGGCACATGTACATGCCCATAGGCTAGTGCTATCCATTTGCAAAATAGTCATTTGCTAAGAAACTGTGATTTGTCAAATAACATTTTGGAACCTTTAATCATATTGGGTAATTAGATTAAGCTTCAGTATATGTATATATATATATATATATATATATATATATATATATATATATATATATATATATATATATATATATATATATATATACACACACACACACATATATATATATATATACATATATCTGTATATGTATATATATATAAGATTTATTCAACTAGTAAAGCACATATTTATAAAATCTGCACTGGTGATTAAATTTAGATGTACATGTAGTCAGGATAAAAAAAATTGAAAACACTATATGGTTATAGTTAATGCAAACAATATATGACTAAAGATCTGACAGCTACTGTTGCTAAGTTGGCTGCAATCATCAAATTAATAGCACCAGCCTGATGTACATGTGTTGTGCTGGTACACTGGATACCAGTTTTTAGTGCTCCGTGGTACCAACCAAAAGTTAATGAATGAGCACATGCTTACTGGGCACATTGCACTAGCAGGAAATTTATCATGAGAACAAGTGCCACCGGCTGTGCTCAGGTAACAAATTAAACTGACGTCAAAAGAGGTAATGTGGAGAAGGGAAAAGAACACCCATTTTAAACATGTTTGAACAAATGTCCAAGTTATGTAAGGCCGAACAAAAGTATGCAAATACTTTATTGCATAAACCTGCCATCTGGCGGGTATGGGAAAATACAAAATTGAGATCTACAGTTACGTCATTCTGTTCCTGCAGAACTCTGTGTAAATATACAATTACAACATTTAATACAAAATGCTGATACATGAAAAGAAACTTTAAAAAAAAAAGGAAGACGAAAAAAGAAAAAGGGAACTGGTAATGCATGCAAGTACTAATGATTATTGCCACATAAAGCACTGCTCTGTAATCTCAGTTCAAAGGCCGAGTTCACGTACTTAGTTACATATTTCAGTGCATTGCGGGACAGTTGCACAAATCTACAAAAATACATTTGATTTGGATATCAAAGTGAATCTCGGCAACAGCATTTATCATATCATTATTGATTGCTCAGAAATATTTGCAAAATAAATACTCTTTGTTTCATATATTATAAATCCCCCAAGATCGTCCCAATACTATCCTCATTTACAAACCATTGGGTGTGGAATCCACAATTTTTAAAGTGGCAGTCAAGCCTGTGGGTTGGTCCTGATTGAATATTTTAAAAGAGTTTGTATCCAAAATAAATGTGTGATCAGTGTTAACGGAAGGTTTATTGGTTGAGTGAATGTAATGTACAATATATAATGGGACTTTTCAGTGTGTGCATCATGTAAAAATTTAAATACAATGCCTTGAAGTTACCAGTTGCGGGCAGCAGTGGGCCCCAGAATAGGAATGATTTAACAAACGCTAAATTTGCTCTTAGGCTATGAATTAAGTAGCAGCACTGGACACAGGAGCCAGGAGCCCCCAGTGCGTCAAGGTTAGAGCTTAGTGGAGAAGGTTGCCCTGATAGTGGATACAGGTCCGAAAGTACCAGCAAGGTTTATATATAATTGGTAATAACAGACTGACATGCAGCTTTTGTATTGCAGAATAGCAGATGATTATGACAGACATAGCACAGATGCATTACAGGATTCTGCTAAGCATTTATCCAACCCTGTCAATGCTTTCCTATTGGTCAAAAGATTCACCGCAGATTGGGAAAAAGTCCAAGCTTTGATAAAAACTAATGCGTCTGAAGGTGAGATATATCTTGTTGTTTAGCCAGTAAATGTGCAAATCGTATGTTCTTGACATGGACTGAGTAGAAATATAGTTATTTTAAGCTGTGTAGTTGTGTAAATGTATCTTCATTGTGTTAAACCACTACATGTCTCAGGGTTTAATAACACTAAATTTTAAACTTTGTGAGTATAAATGGTTATTATGCTTGTAGACTGTACACATACTTTCTGAATTAAAGCTTTTCCATGTCAAATTAACTCTTTAAGTGCCAAATTTTGGACTGACTCAACAGCTTTTCTCGGCTTGTATTGGGCGCAATGCTGTTGACCTTGAATATTTTCTCTGGAAGAAGAGGTATGCTGGTACTTGAATGAAAGGTCCTTTTACGAGGAATATGAATCTGAGATCCTAATGATAATCGAGACTAGTTTCAGTTTGGTAGATTGACTTTAGACGTGGTTGCCACTGAAAGAGTTAAGACTGAGCCAACAGCTTCCTCAGGCTTGCTTTGCTCAGAACATGCCCAGGAAAGATGTCTACCTAATACATATGGTTATGTGAAATATTTCTCATGAACTTTTCATGTATAATTTTTATAGAATTAATCAACTATAAGGAACTGGGTAAGCAAACGACATTTGCACATGCGAGCACTTTTTGGCATTTGGAGTAGGAGAGGGTTAAATCTGAAGGTGAATGAGAACTGTAACTTTATGAATTCTCTGCTGGTGTAAAACTGTTTATGAAATGATGCTTGCTGTCATTGTGACCTTCACATAAATGTGTAATAATATTCTAGGTGTGCAAATGAAATAAAAAAGAAAAAATATTGTTGAAGTTGTCCAGGATAATGGTTATTGGGTAGAATAAGCATTCTTTGACATATTCTTTTTATCATATTTTTTCAGCATTTGCTTAAAGTTCCACAAATTTATGCCTTTTAGAAGTACTACAGGAGATATATTCACAGACAGAGAGTTTTCCCGGGACAGAGGATCTGAGTGGCGCTGCAAATGCCTTACTGCGATTACAAGATACTTACAACTTGCCCACAGAGAAAATTGCCAAGGGCGACTTGCAGGGAGTCAAAGAGTCACCACACCTATCAGGTAAGCCCTGGTACACTCCGATATAACCATTTTTATCATCTTTTCATTGGGATTTTTACAAATTGGTGTTATTTTAATGTGCACTGAAATTATTTTACTGCAATTTATGTAGGCATTACCAAAAGTAGTCATAACAAATTTTCCCAGTTTAGTGCCTTGTTCATACTTTCTGACTATAAGTTAGCGCCATACAAAGCAAATGAAATGTGGTATAAAAGTTCAAGATAGTTTATGGTGTATGATGTTACTAGTATTGATAGTTGCAGTCTTCCAAATGCAAGTCCACCATTGCCAGCTATCTATATTTAATTTGCAAAGTTCCCCAGGTGTTAACCCATTCCTGGTCAGAGTATGACTGAGTTAATAGCTTTTCTTGGTGCTGGTTTGGGCGCAATGTGTCATAAATGGTCTTGCATACAAATCTCAGCAAAATGTTTTCTAGGGTAAAGAAATTTAAGTAAAAATGTCAAGGCAGATCAGAATTTACATCCGTACGTTTTTGAGTTATTTGAGCCGGAAAGGGTTCAGGAATGTACAGTATTTCATAAAAAAAAAAAAGGTGTGATGTTTTATGTCTGAATGCTTGCAGCAAACTAGTTGGATATAAACTGCATGTAGTAAAAATACATAGCCAGTTTTATAAGTACATACTTTATTTTAATAAAATTCCATGGGAAAAATTCTGGCAGCATCATTTTATGTGTTGTCTGTGAAAATGTGCCATTTTCCATGCAATGTTCTCTGCAGGTCAAGGTAGAGGGGAGATTTATCCTGCCTTTTTATTTTGCTCCCTGTTCTTTTTACACTGCTCCATGCCTTTTTTCACATTTTTTTGCCTGATATTAGACACTCTGTTTGTTATTTTCTGTCTAAAATAGCAGTATATTGCTAAATAAATAACAAAATGCACTTAATTTGACAATCTTTTTCACAGATGTCCATTTTGTTGATGTAGAAACGCTATAGTTTTAGATTACAATTTCTTTCATCTAAGTGCAGGTGCCCTTTTTGCTCCCAATCCCATGTTAAAAGCCCCCTTTTAGATTTAAGTTGCCCTGACTTTTTCAAAAGCTGCAGAGACCACTGTCATGGATTGTACAAAAATTGTTCATCTGCTTTGAACACTGCCATTTTAAGCCAAAGTTTTTCTGTAACTGAAGACTAGCTTCAGATTGAATACCAGTAGACACATTTCACTTGTAGTTGATGAACACTAGTTGGGACCTTTGTAAATGTTTAGTGCATGTCTGTAATGAACACCAGATTTTTTTGTACAGCTCAAAGGTTGTAAAGTACATGTGGTCATAACATGGTTAATTGGTCATTCATGTCAACATCAGTTGGTTTAATTAGAGTCAGCTTGGTTACTTAATTCATTTATTCCAGTATGTTGCCAAGTAATCATTTTTCATTGTGATTTATGTGTCATGTTGATGTGTTCTTGCATGATACTTGAGTGGTGTGCATGGGCATGTAATTGCAGTTTCATTGATTTATTCATTCATCTGTAGCGTGAATGTGTACAAAAATGATTTCAATTGCCCAGTAAGTCCTACATGAAGTAATGAGGTCATAGTGCAGAGTGGATGAATTGATCAAAAATATCACTGCTGTGATGTTGCATATATGCACAGCATGACTGATTTATTATACTGAATTCCATTGGCTGGGACACTCACACTGTACTAGCTAACATGTACAAAACCTGTCCGTCAGTTGTTTTGATTTTTAGCTTAGTTGACTTGTCAGTCAGCTGAGCTTTTAGGAGGCTCAGTTGTCGGTCCACAATTCATAGTTTTGACTGATTCTCCAAAACTGGTCGCCAGATCCTCTTTAAACTTGGTGGGGATCTACCTTGGGTGGGTCTCTACCAAATTTGTGTAAATAGTCAAGGTCCAGTGATTTTTGGATTTTTTAAAATGAAGTTTTTATTTGTGTTTTTAGGCAAGTCTTAAAAATCTTCTCTGAAACTGCTCACACAATTGCTTTGATATCACACAGGAACACTTCTAGGGACTCCTAGGTTCTTAATTTGTTCACCAGGTGGTGCTGCAATTTTTTTTCTATTTTGTTGTGATTTTTTTGTGTGGTTTTGCTATTTTCAACTTCTCCAGAAACCTTGTGGATATGTTCCTCGTGAAAGGTTCAAACAAAGCTGTACACTAGGTGGCACTGCTGTAGATTCCTGATTTTTAATGATTTTTTCAATTTGGGTTCTTATCGGTAAATGCGCCTTTCCTATTGATTACTATGGAAGTCAATGGGCATACTAATGCTAATTCACATTTTCGACTTCTTCTCCAAAACCTCCAAAACCCTCAACCAGATTGACTTCAGACTTGGTGGCAATGTAGCTTGTGCGGGACTCTACCAAGTTTGTTGAAATGGCCATATACAGTGATTTTTGCATATTTTAATGAATTTTTTTTGGGGGGGGGGGGGCAAATCTTAAAAAATCTTCTCTAAAACCGCTCACCCAATTGCTTTGATATCACACAGGAATGCTCCTGGAAACTCCTAGCTCTTAATTTGTTCACCAGGTGGCACTGCAATTTTTCTGTAATTGTAGTAATTTGTTGTGTGTTTTTGCAATTTTTCAACTTCTCCAGAACTGACACTCAGATTAAGCTGAATTTTGGTGGGATATGTTCCTTGTGAAAGGGTAAAACAAGATTGTTTACTAGGTGGCACTGCTGTAGATTCCTGATTTTTAACATTTTTTTCAATTCAGGCACTTATCAGTAAATGCACCTTTGTAACCTATTGATTACTGTTTAGGTCAATGGGCATTCTATTGCTCAGTATCATGTATTTTCTCCACCAAGTAGCAATGTTCTTTTTAAAGTTCTCTTTAAATATTCTTCAATTTCTCATGCTCCAGTAAGATTTATATTTTAATGAAGTTTTCTGTAGACAAATCTCAGAAATACTTCTAAATGTCATATGCACTCAGTTAAAGCTCAGCACAGGTCTATTCATTTGCAGCTTTGATTTGTGAACAAGCTTAGGTCAACTAAGCATGGGCTTTTCAGACAGCCCCCTTGTTTACATGTTGATAGAGGTCATCATGTGAGTGCATAAAGAAAGATTTCTCCCGTACTCTCATGTAAGCTGTTGACCTGGGTTGTGGCATCATTATGGATATCATCTACAATATGAGACATGCGTATTAATTTTTTTGCCACAACTGCATACCTGATTGCCTAGATTCGCTTGGCGAGTTATAGTGAGATACAGGTTGGTACCTGTGGGGACAATGGGAAATTACTGATATTTTGGAAATAAAGATTACTTATCAAAGGCAGATAGAATTTATAAATATACATACATATATATATATATATATATATATATATATATATATATATATATATATATATATATATATATATATATATATATATATATATATATATATATATATATATATATATGTATGGGTGGAGAAGTACTATATAAATACCAGTTTGGCATTTGTGAGCTTAAATTTATCAAAAAATGCTAATTTTGTGAGAAATGTGCGTATGGCCCTGTCTGTGTCAGTTATGTGACCCGCATGTCCCCTGTGATTGCCAGGCGTCAAACCCATGCTTGTGACGGGAAATTAATAAGCATGTGTCATATTCCCAATCAAATGTGGCAGGAGGGGACATGGGATCCATTTTGACCAGTGGTGGTCTCTGCAGTTCTAGTTGTTTTAGCCACTGTACATTTACACATAAAATTACTTACAGTATTAGGAAGTATACTTGCCTCTAGACAACCATTGCCAAGACATCCGTGTGTGGGCAGATTGCCCAACACAATCGAGATGGGTTCACTCACTTGATTGGTCCCGTGGCACCATCTCTCTGTTCCTCTTGGACAGAATGGTGAGGTCTGGTTTAAATGTTCCCCTTGTACTTTGTACTTCCTTCCTCCTTGATGAGTGGTCAGTTGATGTCACCTGTGTGAAGGAAGCAGGGTGGTCGGGTGGGCTTCTCTGATGGTCGAGAGGTAAGTATTCTTACTAATACCAAAGTCACAAAAAATTTTGCATATCAGTTTTATAACGTTACCTCTTGACCACCATTGCAGATATACAAATGCATTGGAGGAGGGTTAGGGTGTAACATTACTGACATATTGACCATATAAGATACCACAACCGACAGGCTGGGGGTAGGGGAACCATCAGTCCGGATGAGGAGGCAATGTCCGAAGGGAAAACCTCAGAGATATGTGGACTTCAGGCCGTCATGAAAACTGGGGGGCCCCATGGAGCTGGTATAGTATAAGGTTCTGTAAGGCAAAATCCTTTTAATTGGGTCTGAGCACTCTGGCCCAGGATGCCAAGGACGACCGCCCAATACGAGTCTGAAAATAAGGTCAGGCCTATTCTTGGTATGCTGAACTAAAGGCTTCTACCGAGTCAAGACCCTAAGGGGGACATAAGATAGAACACGGTGACACTCTGAGGGGATAACAGAAGCCTAAGGACAAATATCAGGAACCTATGCACAGGAGCCTGCAATGCGACGTGCTGACAAAGACATACATACCCTCCTCAAACACTATCAAGTCGCGCAAGTAGTGTTCGGTGAAAGTCATGGATGATCACCAATGGTTGGCCCTTAGGATATGGACAACAACGACATACCTCAGTGCGCGCCAGGAGGTATTGAAGGCTCGCATCTTGTTAGCTGTAGCTGATACTTGCTTTAAGGCTGCAGGCATATCCAGAGTGTTCTTGTAGGCCTTCAGGATTTTCTGCTTAATCTACGACCAGATCATGTTTTTGCAAACTTGCTCCTTACAATTAAGGGATACCGAGGGGCAAAAAAAGGGCAGACTTCTGACCCCTGGTACTGTCCATGCGAGAGAAGTACCAGTGTAGCGCTCTCACTGGAAACAATGCTCTTTCCTGTGTGGAAAGAGCCATATCCATGGCATATAGGGTGAAACCCTCAAAGGTCGTAGAAGGATCTCAAGCCGCTTGGTTCTTTCTAAGGAAGCCCAAGTGAAGCCTCAAGGTCAGTTGGGAGTGATCAGGTGACCATTTACCCTGAAGCCAGTGTTAATAGAAAACAAGTTTTTCGTCTCCAGAACTTGAGGTCCACCCCTCTAGGATCCTCAAGGCACTCAAAGGGCCACTTCTTCAAGTTCAACATGACTAAACCCATCCAACTGTGATGTGGGACCTGTTGGATTTAGTCATGTTGAAGAAGTGGCCATTTGAGTGCCACCACAGATTTGGTACTGTCTTCTGTACTCTTGACATGCCTGGACTTTAGACCCAAGCTCTCCGACCTTGGAGCTCAGGAAGTCGGTTTGGGCTTTCGTATTCCAGGACGTCCAGACTTTTGACCTGAAAGCTTAACAAAAAACCTAGAGATTTGCATTGTGGCTTCATCAGTATATGCGTGACAGATTCTGAGCAGGGTGGGGGAGGGGAGATCTCGAGAGAGAGAGAGAGAGATCTAACTTGCGTTTAACCTGAAGTGGTTGGCTGAGAGGAGGGAATGAGTGTCCTGAGCATCTCTGCTGTGTTCCTAGCCATAGATTCCAAGGCAAGGACAAGCCTCCCGTCAGTGGTTATTAAAATTGGGCATCACCTGTGCCTTAATTGGGCGCTTGTGATCACCGTGAGGTGATCTCTTGTCTCCCTGCTTGAGACTACATTGCTTCTTCTTACTCCCGGGGGGGGGGGGGGGTTCTGGTGTTAAGACGGCAGCCACATGAGCATGCAAGTGAGCCTGGTGGGTTCATCTTTGTTTCTCTAGTGGAGTCACAGGAGAACACAGGAGAAGACTCGACGGAATTAGAGTCCAAAGCCCGTTGCTTGACAGCAAAAGCTTCCCCGCCTACATCTAGCTTTATCGCTCTTCTTCCAGGCCTGCTCATAGAACAGCCACTTGTCTTTTCCCCAATCAGCACAGAAGTTGCACATTTTCTTGTGAGACTAAACGTAGCCAAGTTGCTGACAGCAACCATAGCAATGCTCATGGCCATCCTAAGCAGCCATAAAGTGATTCCATGAATCTATCTTCAGACCTTTTCCCAATACGGGAGAAGTAAAAATGGTCACTGGATCAACATCTGCCGCTTGCTGCCAAGCAGCGATTGCCTAGTGGGCACTGTTCTCCCGCTCTCTGTGATGTGATCATCAAGAAGCTGTCTTGAAAAACTCGGGTTCAAGCCAAAACAACCAGCTCTACTTCCATGTTTTCAAGGGTATTCTGTAAATCAATTACAAGCTGCCCTACCCTCCGAAGAGTCCTGGACCCCACAGAAAAGATTTTCTGCAGAAGGGAACATGGGTTTAGCACTTAACACTGTTTGTGAACAAAGCTCACAGAGCTTCCAACTCTGATATGACCACACTGTTAGGCACCCAAGGAGGAAGGAAGTACAAGGGGTGCATGCACACCAGGAGTCACCACAGGATCCATGAGGAACTGAGATATGGCTCCACGAGACCATCAGGTTTTCATGATCAATCAAGTGAGTGAACCCAACTAAATTGTGTTGGGCGATTTGCACAGGCACGGAGGTCTTGGCAATGATGGTTGAGAGGTAATCTTACAAAAATTGTGCCTCAGCATGAAAAGGAGAAAATAGTTACTAACTGCATGTAGAATGATGTGTGACTTGCAGCGGAGGACTGTTTCCTACTGGGTCGAGAGGCCTACAATTCAGGGAACCACTATCATAGCATTCAGTGGATGACTGAGGCCCTTCACGTATTGCATGATGAAGTCAGCAAGACAGCAGACAAAGCAGTTGTGTTGGATTATTTAGCTTACTCAACATACATGGTAAGCCAACTTGCTTGTCAAAGGTAGAGTAGCTTGTGGGCATGTTAGTGAGGGCATGGCATGCAGTTGTCATTGTAAACACATGTGTCAGTGGAGGGGGATTTCAGGTTAGATGTTTTATGGATTCCAAATTTGAAATATATATATATACTTATAATAGGACAAAAAGACCATTTGAGATGTGATGTAAATATTATTTAATAATGGTGAGGATGCATAGTGAGCCTGGAAGACGGTTGTTGCTGACAAATGTGATTGCAGTGCAGATCCTTAGTATTACAATGTAGATATACACGTATCATTTGTCAGGGAGTTCTGAACTGAATCTGTCACAAGCTTACAACCTTTGGTTATGCAGCTCATTTTTAATATAGGATATGTGATAGGAAATAAAAAAAAAAATGAAGAACATTTGAAAAAGTATGATGCTGTGTTTCTCATTGTAACATTCATCTTCTTTGACGTGTATTAACATCTTGCTTGAGCGACATGTCCAACAATGCAGTATGTATGTGTATATGTAAGTATATATACAGTTGTCCCTCTCTCTCTTATAAGGCCCCCCTGAAGAAAGCCCCCCCCCCCCTTAGAAAGGCCACTTCTCCATGCAGCAAGTATGGGATTTCCATAATATACTCCCCCTCAAGAGAGGCCACCCCTCTTATAAGGCCACATTTCTGGTGCATTTGGGGTGGCCGTATAAGAGGGGGACCATATATATATATATATATATATATATATATATATATATATATATATATATATGTATGTATATATAGATATGCATGTACACCTAACACCTGTCCCATTTTGCATGACTCGCACTCATCACGAAGCTTGCTCTAGAGAATGTATGTTGTGTACGGCAGTAAGAAACCAAAGTTATGTGCCCTTGTAGCTGCAGACTGTTTTGAATTGGGCAGACAGGCTTACAATGAGCGAGACTACTACCATACAGTGTTATGGATGAAGGAAGCCCTGGCAGTGTGGGGTACAGAGGTACACAAGTCTGTCAGTAAGGCCCAGATCCTTGACTACCTAGCCTTCGCTGCCTCCATGGTGAGACCTTTGGGAAATGCATGGGAGTGCAAGAAAGCAGTTCTACCATTTGACTCTTTCAGTGCCACATTTTGGACTGTCAACAGCTTTCCCCAGTGCGCTTAGGACACGTTGCACCCAAAGTTTGCTGAGGAAAGCTGTTGACCTGGACTATTATATATTATGTAACTACGAGCATGCTGGCACCTTGATGAAAGATTTTTTTTTATTAGGAACATGAATCTGGCCCCCCCTATTATAATTCAGAACTGTGCATTTTTAGTAATTTGAGTTAAGTGGCAGATGGCACTGAAAGGGTTAAGTTGTGGCTTTGGTGTCATATCTCAGATATGAAATAAGGAAAGTCATTGTGTCAGAGTGGAAGACTCCACCTTCACGAGAAGCAAAGAAAAGTGATTTAAGGAGATTGGCAAAAAATAGATTAGTTGCAATGTGTGGGAGGAAATGGAGTTCCTCCATAAGATAAGGCTGCCTACTTACTGATGGCAGGAGGTAACATTAATTTTATTTGAATACCTGCTGTAAAGACCGCCTTCTATGAAATTCACATCTTTTTTAGACTTCTGTTAGAAGACACTGTATCATATTTCTTTGTTACATTTATCTTCATGTTACTGACAGTAATAGTTTTCTTGAATAGCAGATGTGTAGTGACTGTTAGTTGAACTATTTTTCATACATGTTGTGTGTGTGGGGGAGGGCAGGTGTGAATGTGGGTGTATGAGTGTCGCTGGTCGTAATACCATATTATGCTTCTTCAATATGTCTTATTTGTTGAATTATGTTTCATGAAACATGTTTATCATACACTGGAACTGTTACATAAGCAAGGAGACTTCCAGACAAGGAATTTATTGTGAAATCAGTTATAATGCCAGCTGGAACAAATAAAGTAGGGGTCTTTATGTGTGAAGACTTATCACAGTTAATTTCAATAGTTAGTGCATCACTCTATTACCAAAATAGTATCAAGGAATTTGTATGTGGCTTGTGAGCCAGACAGAGTCCATGTGTTGGTTAAAACATCATGCAAGGCATGTGTATGTAAAAATATAGAATAATCAATAAAATTAGTGAGGTAAAATTAGATTTAAAAGATTGTAAGCTCTGCACTGGCAAATGACCATGGAAGATAAAAAGTTTTGGCACAACTATCACTGTCTAATAATATCCAGGTTTATCATAATAAAATTAGGTTTTGTTGATTGTTGATTGAACTTTTATATCTAGAAGTGTGTGGGGGGGGGGGTCCTCTCAAGTTGGTTGTCCTTTGGCATAAATTACTGTCGAACTGCTGCTGATTGACAGTTGGATTGTATTGTTTTATATTCTTGTGCAAAGCATTCAGAAGTTGAACATGGATGTGCAGGTCATCAAAATATAATCTTCATAATGTCCTGTCTTGCATAAAATAAAGCAACCATTTCTTTGTTTGTCAGTCATTTAACATCATCTTTTCACCCTATCCTTTTTCAGCAAGGCAATGTGCAACATGCACTTGATTATACTAATGAACTGCTTACTCTAGGTAAGTGCCATCAAAGGCATGCAAGCATCCCCATCCTGGTCATTTGCATGGATGAAGAACTCTCTGTGTGGGCAAGATAGTAATGCCATCTAGTGACAGGCAGTTAAACTATTTTTCATACTTTTGACAACAGTGTATGTGCAAAAGTAGCTTCAGCTCATAATAGCGGACAAATAAGAAATGAAAGCAAAAGGTTCTAAAACAGATTATAGAGAAAATAAGAACAAGATGCTGCTGTCACCATATAGTTTGGAGTTGCCTCTTTACCACACAGGGGATCATCTCTTTGTAGTTATCAGTAAACACAGCACATGTACATATTCTATTGCATTTTTTAGCAAGGAAATATTCAGCATGCCCTGAACCTAACCAATGAGTGGTTGACATTAGGTGAGTATTCCACTGTGTACTGTAAATTGCTTTAATTTTGCTGAATTCTTATTTTCACTTATTTACCTAATGGCAAAAAACCATGAAAATAAAAACACAGTGAAATAGTATTTTAACATTGTTTGAATAGCAATTGTATCCAAAATAGTGAAATTAAAACTACAGTGAAATGTCAAAAATAAAAAAAACGTGAAAATTTAGACACACGAAAATAAAGCAATTTACAGTAATTAGAGAATTCATATGTTTTAATTTTTAATAAGCCTGTTTAGTTTACAATGATTTTTTAGTGAAACTAACATTTTATGAGGAATATGAAACTTATTGTGGCCTGAATATATATTCCTCATGTCAAGTAAATTTTCCACCACCCTTGGTTACATGACTTCTAAAGAAAGTAACTGTCGTATGAATTCAAACTGGCTCAGGGTAGGTATTGACTTTTATTTGAGATCTGTATCATGAATTCCTTCCACACTAAAGTGGTCTCCCTCTAATATAGCCTGTAGTGCTAATGGCCAATTCACCTTTAAGGCCAGTCATATCTTCATGCAGAAATTGTCTGTTCCTATAGATACCCCCTCCCCCCAAGAAAGGCAACCACTATATTCTAATGTGGCCACTCTTGTGTGTCGCAGGGATGATCTCACTTCAATGGAACAAATGTAAAGGTGTGGCATAACTTGACAAATACAAAGGGATGCTGACCAATGAAGTCTCGACCAAAACATAGTATGGAGTGGGTTCAAGACTTTGAAGTTGCATGGACTTGAGCATGTTGTTATTTTAGGATTTACCATAAAGGACCTAATGCCAACATACCTGCATGCAATTTTTTTCCATGAAAAATTACCAGAAATGATCCGTTGTCTGCTTTTTTAATAAAAAATTCACGCAGGTAATTGATGCAGTGGCCAGACAGTTTATAAAGTGCCAGAGGGTATTGTCATACCCAGTGTCTTCCTTTTGTCTTGTCAACGTTACCACAATACATTGTATCTCAAAAAATATTCTCCGTAGCTGAACCAAATTTTTGTAAAGAGATGTTCCTTATAATCAACCAGGTTCCTATTGAAAACCAGCGTCCGCTTATTATTTCTAAACTTTGTATGAAACTGTAAAAGTATTAATTTCAAGGCCATCTGAGTGGCGTACAAGGGGAAGAAGTTACCATAATATCTTTGAAAATTTTCACTGTAGCTTTACCAAATTTTTGTCACAGAAGAACCTTGTGATAGACCAGGTTCCTATTGAAAACCAGCTTCCTCAGGTTATTTTTTAAAAGTTTTCATGAAACTCTTAATGTATTCATTTGAAGGCCGTTGTACTGCAAAGTCTCAAAAATTTTTTAAAAATTATAGCATTGAGGAAAAAAAAAAGATTGTGGGCACCGAGGGCAATCCTTTCTGTGAACACTATTTTCCTTGGTATGAGTGCACCAAGGACAACTGTTGAAGCCATTCCCAGAGTTAACTCTTTCAGTGCCAACTGCAACTTAAGTCGAAGTACTTAACCCTTTCCCCTTTAAACTGGCCCAAACTGGCTGGTGGTCAAATGTCGTCTGCTTCAGCGTTTTCAACTAGTTTCAACAGTGATGAAAAACAGTTTTGACTGAGAATTAGAGATGAGCCCTATGAGGATCACATGCCCCAGGTCAACAGCTTTCCTTGGCATGGGTTGGGCACTAAGTGCCCAACCCATGCCAAGGAAAGCTGTTGATTCAGTTTTAATTTAAGGGGGAAATGGTTAATAAGGATGTTAGATTCATATTATAGTGAAAAGCCCATTCATTGAAGTACCAGCATGCCTCTAGCTCCAGAGAATGTAATGGTCTGGGTCAACATCTTTTCATGGAGTGCTTTGGGCTCATAATGCCCAAAATGCATGGAGGAAACCCTGTTGACTCGGTCCAAAACTTGGCACTGAAAAAGCTAAGCAGATTGCAATACTACAATTGCTGATATTAATGGCTTTGGTTTTGAAGATTAAATAGTTGTTCATTGGTACAACTTACTGTTAGTTTGATGTGTTTAGAATTTTAAAAGGACAGATTTATCTCAAATTTGGTGCTTAAGAATCTAACTTTGGAGAGATGATGTGATTAGATGTACAAGTCTCTGAGTTGATGATGTATGGACTATGAGGCCCTCTGTATTGCTGTGTATAAGAGTGATTAGTGGGTAGACAGCACAAACCTGTGACTGAAGCTAACTCTGGAAGATTTTGAAATTTCTATTGGTAATGTTCATCTAATATAGGAATGCATGTGGGTGTACTGATATTACTGTAAAAGAAACACATTAACTTATAGACCCGTGAGATGATCTTCCAATGAAATTGAGGGCTGTGTACTGTGGATTCCAAGTTAAATGATTTATAAATTCATTGTACTTTTGTCTATGTATTGCAGAGCCAGACCACAGTCGGGCACTCAACAACAAGCGCTACTATGAGCACATGATCTTGGATGCTCAGAAAGATGCACGGAAAAAAGGAGATGAGGCTCCTGCTGAAGAGCCAGAGTTCAAGAATGAAAGACCACTAGATGACTATCGCCAGACAGATGAGTTCCGGAGGTACGAGAGATTGTGTCGTGGAGAAGAGACAACAGTGAGTAGCATATAATTTAAAGAAAATTTATGTATCATACTATATTTATGTAGTTTCATGTTTATTGGCATTGGCAAGTGGTACTTTACAGTTGTTTCAGGCCAGCAATGAATATAGTCAAGGAGCTAGTCTGCAGGGTTCATATGAGTCCTTGAAATTACTTGTATTTACCATGCTTACTACATACTTTTTCAAGGCCTTAACTACCTTAAAAATCAAGTTTTTTTAATAAATAAAGAAAAATTTAAATGTCCACCAATATACCTTCCTCTTAAAGTGAGATTAGCTTGAGCTCCTCCCTCTTTGAAAAAGCCCAAACAAACGACAGTAAGACAAAGAAGAAAAATCGATCGAGATGGGAAGCCCTTGAATTTCAAAGCTACTAAAGTGTATGAACCCTGTTATTAAAGTTCCTACCAAAAATTATCATCAGATGGTATCTGTTGTAGAACTTGGCCTGAAATGGGATATGTACTTTTCATTTAAATGGTGTGTTATCTGATAACATCTGAAGTAAAATAGAAAGTCTTACTTGACTGAATAAAATGAGAAACCGCATCAGTTGGAGATGTACAGTTTGTGACATATTTGAACTTATGTAAAAGCCAAAGTGCTCTAAATTGCTGTAGTAATGTTATCAAGGATGTGACTTTCCTCCTTTCAGAGGACTGGTCATTTTTTGGCATTTAAAATGATGGCTTCAAAAATGTTCAGAATTTTGTCTTAAATGTACCGATCTGATGTGTTTTAGTGTATGTAGTGAGTGAGGTAGGGAGTTTTCCTGCCATTGTGTTCCATGTCTGATGCCTGCATAATTCAGAGGTTTTGTTGTCAGGTTTACAAGGATGCACACAAATTAAAGTGTCGCTACACCCACAGAGATAATCCCATGTTCTACCTGGCGCCTCTCAAGGAGGAAACTTTCTATCTAAAGCCATGGATAGCCCTATACCATGATCTGATGACAGATTCTGAGATAGAGGTCATTAAACAACTGGCTCAGCCCAGGGTAAGTACTGTGTACATGCTCTCATGGGACTTCTACCGTGGAACCTGCTTATGCAACCTCTACAATAATGCTTCCCGTCTGTCATACCATATTTGGCTTATCCATTTTTCTGTACGCTCGGGCATTTGACCCTTGAAATCATGATCCCTGGCTTTTTGTGACCTGTGTTGTTGTCTCAAGCATGGTTGCAAGAGACAGGTTCCTCAGTACCATGGTCTTGAACAAATAAAGTAACATCATGGAGAATTCACACAAATATTTACTGTCAAGATCGCACGCCATAAAAGTTACAGTGTGTGAATGCAAACTTGCATTTTTGTGTCTGAATTGTAACTGATAAAACCAGATTGTTTCATATGATAAATTAATGGTGTAAGTGTGGATAAAAATGAGCAAGCTCCTAAGATCTATTTTAAAAAATTCTGTTGTAAATCTATTACATTTGATTGACAGATTGGTAATTATCTGGTAAATGACTTTTTGAGACAAAATTTTCAGTAAATTTTTTGTATTTGATAGATAACGAATATCAAAATTTCAAGGTGTTAGAAACAAACTTTCCTTAGGTAAATGAATATCATAAAATATGTCTTGACACATTTCCAGTTCAATGTGCATGCAAATAGACAGCATGTCTTTGAAGAGTGCATTTTGTGCATGTGTTTAAGAATAGTGCCAGCAGTTAGGTTCATACTGACATCTGAGAAAGGGTTTTGCAAATGTGATTAAAAAAGAAGAAGAAGAAGAAGAAGAAGAAGAAGAAGAAGAAGAAGAAGAAGAAGAAGAAGAAGAAGAAGAAGAAGAAGAAGAAGAAGAAGAAGAAGAAGAAGAAGAAGAAGAAGAAGAAGAAGAAGAAGAAGAAGAAGAAGAAGAAGAAGAAGAAGAAGAAGAAGAAGAAGAAGAAGAAGAAGAAGAAGAAGAAGAAGAAGAAGAAGAAGAAGAAGAAGAAGAAGAAGAAGAAGAAGAAGAAGAAGAAGAAGAAGAAGAAGAAGAAGAAGAAGAAGAAGAAGAAGAAGAAGAAGAAGAAGAAGAAGAAGAAGAAGAAGAAGAAGAAGAAGAAGAAGAAGAAGAAGAAGAAGAAGAAGAAGAAGAAGAAGAAGAAGAAGAAGAAGAAGAAGAAGAAGAAGAAGAAGAAGAAGAAGAAGAAGAAGAAGAAGAAGACATTTAAACTCAGGGGTAGCTTGTTTGTCCTGGGTTTGTGAGACCTGTTGTAGAATTTCAGATGATGTAATTTGTAAATGTACCTACTCTCATATGTATAAATTTGCATGATTTGTTGCATTTCATGTGTTCAAATGAAGTTTTAACTTCACCAATTTCGACATAGTTACTGTTAAACCTTTGTTAAAATACTATTTCATAGCATTTTAATTTTTGTGGTTTTGTGCCATCAACGAAAATGAAAATACAGTGAAATTAAGTGAATTTACAGTATTTTAGATGGGGTGCTTACTGAAATGCACGTATTATGTTAAAAAATAATTCCATGACCGATCAGTGATAAAATGAATATGAATTGAGAGGTTTTTATTGGTACTTTGAAGTAACTGCATGGCCAAAAAGGTATAAATTACAGCTGATGTAGTTGATAACTATGTAGAGCCTACAGTTAGGATGGTGTACATTATTCCTGAGCTTATAGAGAGGCAGGCATGATTTTGTCTGTTGCTATTGTTTTATAAAAGCAATATCTTGAGAAGGGGTGGGCACATTTCATTCAGACGTGATATCAAAGTCCCTTACCAGGTGACCATGCAATGATCAGGATTTTGCATCACTGGTGTTCTGGATACACGTGTATATTTTGATGTAATGAGATAAGGCATTGTGCAACATAGGAACAATGGAGCTGTCCACATCAGTGCCCTTCAAGCAGCTTGGACATTAATGTTGATCATCTGTGCAACACTTTGGGTCAAATTCCTTCTGTCTTAATGACTACTGTACACATAGAACAAATACCAAACCGCAAAAAACTTCATTACATTCTTTTTTTTTTCCTTTTGAAACTGTTGTTTCTTCTTCAGAGGTTGGAGAAGGATTGATAGGGCTGTGGCAGTGTGTCTTACATATATCCCCAGGGAGCGCCATATTTTTGTACATCTGTCACTGTCACAGTGACAAGACATCATGTGTTGCTGCAGGCAATTGTCATAAAATGACCAGCATTCACCTTGCAACACTGATCAATTATCATGGCAACCAGGTGGCCTAACATGATGTTTTCAACTCACTGCAAGGCTAGTCTCAGCAAGGCATTTCTCTCATTATCCATAACCATGATCAGTAATAACCACAGTTGATGTGCATATAACATGTATAATGATCTCATGCTCACAGTACTGTATGTTGCTGTGTTATTCTGCAACCTTTGACCACATTTTTCAAGAGACAGGATGATGTATTAATTTGCCAGGTACATATTCTACATTTGAATCAGCTTGCTTTACTCGGCTGCTATCAGTTATGTAAGACTACTCTGCACACTTATATGCAGCTATTTTATATGGCTTAGGGGGTGACCACATATGGCTAATACTGTTGTATTTCATTACATTACAGTTGGTTAGATTACATTACATTTTACTGCATGTTCTATCCTTTCTTTTATACTTGCTTGATATCTTTGCTTGGAGCCTAAAGTTGGCATGAAACAGGAGCCTGTAAAGACGACACAGAAAAGAAAACTGTCATGAAAGTTTGCCTTGTTGTTACAGTACTGGTCTGTCTCCACTTATACTCACTGTCATGTTGTAGCATGATGCGTTAGTTGCACGCCCTGTACTGTGTATCACTTTCATTACTGCACAGCTATGGTAATGTCAGTGATTGCAGTTTTATTTCCTTGTGCTTACACATGATTAGTAAAAGCTAAATACTTTCTCCTCAAACTGACCAAAAGTGGCCAGAGGTACAAAGTGTACTTCCAGGACTTAATTTATTTTTCAGGGTAATGGGAAAAAGAGGAAAAAAAGATACAGTGCTAGGCATGTTACCGTAGCCAATTGGCAAGTAACATTCCAGAATTGTTGAGCTTGTGAATTTTTGATACTGATATTTTAACTTCAACTTTATTTTTAAAGGTGTTAAGAACAAGATAAGCTATGCTAGACATTTTTGTTGTAATTCTGGCTAAGGCTATCTATATTTGGCTAACATGTCCCTTTAGCCAGATTGGCTAGAGTACTGAAATTCCAAGCACAAGCTTAGCAATGGGAATTTTAGAGGAGTCCCTATGAAAAAAGCATGCCATATGTCCACAGCTTTCCTTGGGCAGCACCCAACCCACCTCAAGGAAAGCTGTGACTCAATCTTAACCTTTAAAGTGCTGATTTAAGACTTGAGTCAACAGCTTTCCTCAGGGCACATTGCACACAGTGTTCCAAGGAAAGCTTTTGACTAAGAATACTTTTTGCTTTAGACTAGGCTTGCTGGTATTTGAATGAAAGGTGTCTTCATGAGGAATTTGAATCTTTTAACCATTATATGTTGAAAAGTGATGAGAAAACTGCTGTAGCAATGATTAGCACTCTAAGGGTTAATTCAAGGGGCATAGAGTTCAGCCTGCTTATGATCATGATGATATTCTTCAAGAATTGTATACCTTTGCATTGACACACTGACTGGCATGACTGAAGCAATCTTGCATCAAAGTTAACCAGTGGGATTTAAACCAGTGCTGTTTCATGGGTTCTTTTCTTCTTACAGCTTAACCGTGCTACAGTACAAAACCCACAAACAGGCCAGCTAGAAACTGCATTCTATAGAATCAGCAAAAGGTAGCAGTCTTTTTCTGTGTGTTGTGATTTGTTGTTTGAGAAATATTTCTTTCATGGGGAAGATTTTAGAATGAAAACCCTTTGGCTGATAGTATAGTTTGTATGGTCAGGACAAGGTGTTAGAATGTGGCTGTGTTCAGTTGTACTTTTTAGTTTTCAGGGCCAGTCTTTAGAAGTTAGATTATGGTACATATACATTTGATTGTAGAGTTGGGCATATAAGCATGGTATGTTTTTTGTATGTGCATGAAATTAGAAATAGAAGAAAGAAAAACAAACCCCCAAAAATGCATTTCCTTATAGTATGGATTCTTGGTTTTACAGGTGGAAACACATCATACACAATGAAATGATACATGACTTACCTCAAGTACACGTATAATGAATTGGCATGTTTGAAGTTCATGAGGAAATGGTAGTGGAGAAGTGGAAAGTCTTTCAGGTTGTGTTTTGATGGGTTGTTACAGTCAAAACTCTGATATTTCTTTCTTGTTATATTTGCAAGGGTTAAGCATCACAGGAACCAAGGGACTATTCATCATATTCATAGGCATGCTGGGAATATGCACTGGGGTGAAGGATGTATGCACTGGGGTGAAGGATGTAGAAGGCCTATTATTTACCATTTCTTCTAAAAATGAAAAAAATGTTGATCAATATATGGGTAAACTTGACACTTTCAACTCAGCTGACTTGTAAGACAGCTTAGCTTATTTCATGGTCCTTTGTCGGCTTCTGCTTCTGAAAAATTGTTGTCTGGATTCCCTTGAAACTTGGTGGGGATGTACCGTGGGTGAGTCTCTACCAAGTTAATTCAGTTGGTCAGTCCAGTAATTTTTGGATTTTTTAATGAACTTTTAGATTTTTTTTTTAAATCTTCTCCAAAAGCTCCAAGCTAATTGCTTTGAAATCGCACAGGGACACCTCTGGGGACCCTAGACCTATATTCATACACCAGGGGGTGCTGTGATTTTTCCATTTTTTTTTTTTTTGTGTTTAATATGAAACTTTGTGTTAAAACTATTTTTGACTTCTTCTCCACAAGAGTCACTTAGATTGTTTTGAAACTTGATGGAAATGTAGCTCGTAGAAGGGTCAAACAAAGTTGCTCGCCAGGTGAAGATATTCCAGATCTCTGATTTCTAATGAATTTTTCAATTTGGGTACTTATCGGTATATACATTGGGACACTTATGGGAACCCCCAGACCTTAATTTGTTCACCAGATGGCACTGCATTTTTTTTTTCAATGAATATTTGTGGGTTTTGCTGTTCTCGACTTCTTTAAAACCATCTCTTAGATTCTTTTGAAAGTCAGTGGACATGTAGCTTGTGGAAGGGCCATACTATGTGTTCACAAGGTGGCGCTATTTCAAATCTCTGATTTTAACAATTATTTTCACTTTGGGTACTTATTGGTAAATGCATACATTCCCATTGATTACAATGCACGGCAATGGGGATTGTAGTGGTAAGTCACGTTTTTTATATTTTCCTCAAAAACCATCTGTCACATTCACTTCAAATATAATAGAGAAGTACCTTAAAAATTTTCTCAAAAATTACCAAGCCAATTGCTTTGAAATTGCATACAGCTACTTGTGGGGATCTCTAAACCTTAATTTGTTCAACACCTGACACTGTGATTATTTTTTTATTTTTAATAATTTTTGTGTATGTTCACTTTTTTATTTTTTTCTCCCACATGTTAACTTCGAAACCTTTTCAGATTTACTGGGAATATACATTCATGTAATCGCCACCAATAGTGTTCACTACATGGTGGTGCTGTCATTTTCTGATATTTAACAAATTATCAAAATTCAGAATGATCAATAAGGGGATAGGTTCCGGTTAGCAACAGTAATGATGGTCTTTAACAAAGGTGACCTTGATATCATTCTGAAGTCCACAGGGCCATTTTAGTCTATGCATATAAGGTTAGCTGAGCACAGGATTGTCACAGTCCCCTTGTTTTAATGATACGTGGGGGGGGGGCTACATAAAAGGAAATCTGTACACACTTTTGAAGTTGTTGATAATTTTGAATCATTTCTGACTAATTGCCTTTTCTTTACAAGTCACAACCTTTAGTTCAACCATGTACACGTATATGGAATTGCTTTAGCAGCCTGCATGTGCACAGGTACGTGAGGAAGGACATACCACCTGGTATGTGTGTAGATGTGGTCCACTTGTAAAAGTGTATAGACTACAATGTAGAGACAAATGTATTAATATAGTTGTTCAATTTCAGAAGGACCAGGAAGTCTGTGGCATGCAACTTTGGTGACCTTTTGTAGGAGATGAACAATCTGGGGAAATCTGGTGCTAACAGTGGTTGCCTGCTTTCTGGCCAAATAAAGCAACTGTTTGAATTACAAATATCCTTGACATTTTTATGCACGCTCTACCTATGTGCATACTCATTTACTAGATCATTGTATGAACCCTTTTAATATACGTATTTATGCCCCCCTCCTACCGGAGGAGAGGCATAAAACGCTTTTGCATCCATCTGTCCGTCCTCCATTTATATCCTGGCTGAAATTTGCTTGTCCTTCAACGTAGAGTAATGAAAATTTACACACAGGTACATCTGGACATAAGGATGTGTCATGTACCAAAAAGTAGGTCACTAGGTCAAGTATCTGGGTCACAGTGACATATTCTTGTAAAATCGGGTCTGGGCTATAATTCCTTTACTATGTAACTTGCTATCATGAAACTTCACTCACATATATGTTGACCTAAAGGTATGTCGTGAAACAAAAGTAGGTCACTAGGTCAAGTATCTGGGTCAGAGTGTTACCCCTTTTTTTATTGACAACTGTCATTCCAAAATGAGACCTGTGATTAGCAAGATTATAAATGAGATGAGAGGGGCGTGGATCCAGCAATCTCTGATTGTATTTTAATCTTTTGTCAGGTCATTTATTTTCAAGCCTTTAGATATGTGCATAGTGCTGCTCTTCTGCTTAGCCATAGAAGTGTATCCTGTTTACCAGGTCATTTTCTCAATGCTGTACCTCAGAAAAACCTGTGAGCCAGTGGTTGTTCAATCTTAGGGAGCACAGGGTGTGTCCAGGTGCTTCCTGCTGTGAGCTTTGAAGGTCCTTCGCCTAAAGAGGACCTGCTGGTGTGAGCAAGAGATATTAAACTTCTTTGATGATGATTTTAGTTACAACTTCAAAATATACACAGATCATCAACATGCACTTGTGAAGCAATCAAAATCTCTTGTTTATTTTCAAATAAACCATGTTACTACAACGTACAGGCAATGCACAGCTGGAATCAATTCCAGGACCAATTAACATGTATAAGAATAAATTGGGTCTGTCTTCTGTAATGTAATTCTGTTTCCTTAGAAAGGAAATTATGCTAGTAGGAAACAAGTTTTGCCAGTATATGCAAGTGTTTGGGTATATTTTCATTAAGAAGCTGGGGTGATATTGACTTTCCATACATTTTCACCAAAAGTATGATTATGACATGTCTAATCAAGGTCACACCAATAATACAAACAGAATGTAGGATCTGATCATTTTCTGAAAAGGCACATTAAGTGAAAGCCTACAAGATCAATGTTACAAGCATTGGATTATTGTCACATTTGTTACATATGATCACAACATTGATGATCCTTGTTACAAAGCAAAAATGTTATGCTGGATCATTGTCATATGTGTTACATCATTGCAATATGACTTGTTCCCATACCCATCATATGATCATCAAGACGAGCTCAATTTATACCTATGCTTTTAATAACTTTTAAATTTATCATAATTCTTAATGGAATTAAAAGAAACATAAATTACATAACGTTACCTCATGACCACCATTTGCCTAGACCTCTGTGTCTGGGTCAAATAACCATAAAATCAAGTTGTTTCACTCACTTGATTCTGAAAACCTGATGGTCCTGTGGTGTCATCTCTTGGTTCCTTTGGAACTGGTGGTAACTCTTGGTGCGCATGCTACCCATATGAACATTCCTCTTTTGGGGCCATTACTGGCTTGCCTTTTTGAGTTGAAGCTCTATGAACTTTCATTCACACTCACTGTTTTAGTGCTTGACGCACGTTCCCTTCAGTGGAAAATCCATTCTCAGCGGCCCCGGAATCTTTGTAGACCCATCTAGCTGATTTCTGTCCTGTGGATACCTCTGAAATAGTTCGGAATAGATCTGGTGAATTGGCTTGAAACCTAGATTTTCAAGATGGCGTCTGGAAGAACAGATTGCAGAGATGCTCTCCAAGATACAGTTCAAACAATTCAGAGCAAGCGCGCCATAGAGCCGATAGAGGACCAAGATACTCCCAGCTTTTACAACCTACTCTTCCTGGTCCCCAAGCGAGACACAGGATGGCACCTGGTCATAGACCTGTTGACACTAAACACCTCCCTGGAGGTCCTGTCCTTTCGGATGGAGACCCCCCAGCTGGTGGCAGCAGGCTTGTGACCCATGGAATCTCAAGGACACATTCTTCCACTTGCCAATCATGAAAACTTCACAGCAGTACCTGCAGTTCACATTTGGGGGCCAGGTTTGCCAGTTCATGGCGCTTCCGTTTGGCCTTGCCACTGCACCGCTGTTGTTTACTAGTTTTGCGCAGACAGTTGCTGCGTACCTTCACAGCTCAGCCATTCACATTCATGTGTATCTGGATGATTGGCTTATCCGAGCACTTCGGTGCCAGGTTTCGCAGTGTTGCACAGAGACTGTTGTGGAACTTTGTTGACATTTGGACCTGGTAGTGACTTAAGCATGTCCAGTCTTTGGCCTGAGCAGACTTTCGTCTTTCTCAGCATCCAGTTCAACCTGGTTGCCTACATCTGTTGTCCTTCGGAAGATCAGTGGGAGACTTCACTCCCTACTCAGAGCCTTTCTGACTTGCAAGGTCCACTCTGTACAAGAGTGGCTTGCCCTGCTGGGCTCCCTGTCCTTGATGGAGTTCCAGGTCCCACTTAGTCGTCTTCCTCATTGCCCCTTGCAGCATGCTCTGCGGGGTAGATGGTGGAGAGATCAGGGCTATCATGCCTCAGTGCCGACTTGTAATGAGGATCACCTTCTGCCGTGGACTTTAAGTGAGAGATTCATGAAGGGACAGACACTGGAGCATCTGACCATTTACACAAACTCTTGTCAGTCCGGGTAAAGAGCCAGATGCGGTCGAGCACTTGGCCGGCGTCCTTCGTGTCTCACCACATAAACTGGTTGGAAACGCAATTGATATGCTTTGCCCTCCTCCACTCCTAAGTCCTGGTGGAGCACAAACATGTCCTCGTAATGTGCAACAGCATGACTGCAGTGGCCTTCCTCAACAGGCAGGGCAGTCCAAAAAGCTGATTGAGTTGGCCGAATGCATCACCAGATGGTGTTCCATACACTATGTCAGCACGCACACGAAGCACATCATGGGACATTAAAATCTCCTGGCCGATCAACACTCGAGGAGGGGTCAGCTGGTATGGACAGAGTGGCTGTTCTATGCAAAGGTCATTCAGGCCATGGGGCCAGATTGGGAACCCCACACAGGGACTCGTTCGCAACTCGCGAGGATGTGAAACTGCTGATTTACGTCTCTCATGTCCAGGACCCCCAAGCCCTTGCGGTGGATGCTAATGCCATGGACTGAAGCAACCTCTGGGCATACGCCTGTCCAACTTAGCTGATCCATCTGAGGGTATTGCACAAGGTTAGGTCCCACGATTGCAATCTAATCCTGGTGGCCTCTGGGCAGCCCCAGAGTGATTGCTCTGTAGACCTGTTGGAACTGAGCATCGAGCCTCCACTGTTCCAGCCTGGCTGAAGCTTCTAGGGCAGCTGTGGATGAGCGTGTTCCACAGGAACCCTCAAGTGCTCAACCTCCACACTTCGCAGTTATCTTACAGCACATCTGCAGTGGAGGCTTCTCAGAATCAGTCTCAGATAGAATTGCCAGAGGAGGGCTTCGCTCATCTGCTCTAACTATCTACTCAGCTTATTGGAATGTGTTTTCTGACTGATGGGCCTATAATGGAATCCACCCTTGGTCTCTGTGCATTGTGGACATTGCTGACTTCCTCTTGTATCACTGGGAAGTCTTAAGAAAGAGCTCGAGAACAGTGGAGCGTTTCCAATCAGTCATCTCTTCAACACTGGTGATCGTCTAAGACATTCACATCAGGAGTGATCCTTATCAGTCTGAGCTCATCTCGTCCTTCTACACTGACAGACTGGCGTCGAGACAGGTGCCACCTTGGTGGGACCTGCCACTGGTTTTAGTCATGTTGAAGAGGTGGCCCTGTTAATGCCTTGAGGACCCAAGGCATGTACACCTCAAGTACTATACGTGGGAAACTTGTTTTTGTTTACACTCACTTTGGGGATTTGGAGAAGCGAGAACCATGCTCTAGCTCATGACCAACTCCAATGGTCATCTGACCACTTCCAGGTGACACTGTGTCCTCACTTGGGTTTCCTTGCAAAGAACTGAGTGGCTCAAGATCCAGCTGTGGCCTTCAAGTGTTTTACCCTCCATGCTATGGATACTGCTCTTCCCCTCGAGGAAAGAGCCCTGTGTTCTGTGAGAGCCCTTTGTTAGTACCTTTCACGTATGGACAGACTCGGAGGACAGAGGTCAGCCCACTTTCTACCACTGAGTAACCCATGATAGGAGCAAGTTTGCAAAACGGGATTTATTCGTGGATTAAGTAGACAATCCTCAAGGCCTATGAGATCTGACTGGAAAGGCCTGGTGCCTTGCAGCTTGTCTGATCCAGAGCTCAGAAGGCGATAATGCATCCTGGCATGCCCTTGGGAACATCACAGTTGTGGACATTCTGCATGCCTGCCGATAGCAATTGTCTACGACATTTCGCCGAGTACTACTTGCGTGACATGATAGTGCTAGAGGAAGGTATGTACATGTACATCTTTGTGGGCATCACATGCTTCTTTGCTTAAGTTTTGATACTCGCCCATTAGGCTCACCAGATCTCACCAGAGTAGCCCTAGCAATAAAATCTTAGCTCTCTTGTGATTGATCAGAGGCAGTCTATAGGTCGCCACACTTTTTTGTGAGCCTGTGGCATTGTGCCAAGTGGACTTAATCTCGGACCAGTAGCAGGCAGTTTTTCGTGATGTCCTGACCTGGTGCCAGGTTTTGACTTTGGAGTTCACTGCCCTAAGTGACAATATACCAGCCCCCAGATACCCACCAGTTTCGTGACTAGTTCTGTCAGATCTCCAGGTGCGATGGTGCTGAAACTGATAACGTCCACCCATGAGGCGGACAGCTGTCATGTTGGCAGGTGAGCACCGGGGGGGGGGTCAGTGCTGTCCCATGCTGGTCAGTAAGGAGGCTTTCTGGTCAGGCCAGATTCTGCTGTTAGTGGCCTCGACTCTACATAGCTCTGAGGTTTTCCCTTCAGATTTTGCCTCCTCACTCAGACTGATGGTTACTCCCAAGCTGCCGGTCCTGGTGGTCAGTATGCCAGTAACATTACACCCTCCACCTATACGCTTGTATATTGGCAAATGGTGGTCAAGAGGTAATGTTACATAACTAAAATGAGATATTTTTAAGTGATATCAGTATTAGTAAGTATACCAGTATAAGTAAGTATACTCACCTCTCGACCACCAGAGAAGCCCACCCAACCAACCCCACTTCCTCTTTCAGCTGACATCAACTGACCACTCTCCAAAATGGGAAGGATGATATTGGGAGCATGCACACCAGGAGTCATCACCAGTTCCAAAGGAACAGAGAGATGGCACCACAGGACTGTCAGGTTTTCAGAATCAAGTAAGTGACACTGAACTCGATTTCATGGGCCTTCAACCCAGACACAGATGTCTAGGCGAATGGTGGTCAAGAGGTAAGTATACTTACTAATACTGATATTACTTAAAAGTATCCCGTGTTCATAATAACTCTTGTTGTGTTACAGTTGGCTTCCAAAATTATTTTTAGGATGTGTAGCTGCAACTGTAATGAAAGTGTCTGCGGCATGGTTTTGTTTATAAAGTGGCTCTTTTTTGTAATTCTTTAGTGAGAATTTCTGTGTCAAATCTGTAACTGGTTTTGCCTGGTGATTCATCTGGCCACCCCAATGAGTCACTGTGTACATGATCATTATTCACACTTACAGCAGCTATGTACTTGCAAATGTCCTGATAAGTTAAGCTTTTTGAGGCCTCTGTTCTTATTTCAGCCTTCAGTTTAGTATCTTTGACGTAATTATGAATTGATGGATTTATATCAATTTTTTTTCAGTTCACACGGAGTAGACAGTAGATTATTCTGAGAGAAATTAAACTGTTGTGATTTTGTTTCTTTGATACATAGCTACAACGATCAACAGTGTTTGACAAGAACAATCCTGAGAAACCAGCTCTTGATAAAAATCGAATCAGTAAAGGGTAAGAATAGGGAGTTTCTATATTTTCGGATTGACTGAAGATCCATCAGGTTTGGAGTACTAAGCAATTTGTTCAAAATATGGAATTCAGAAATGTGCAGACTACGCATAACATGTACACAGCACAGGTACTGGGGGCTGGAAGTGCGATCAGTATAATTAGTGGGACAGCTTTCACTATCTCCAGTGCACTGACTGAATTACATTTTATTTACACTGATGTACCTTTTTGAAATCCCAAAATGACCACATGGGATGATGAACATATCCTAGTACATACAAGATTCGATATTACAGAGTATTTAACAGATTTTTGCTTTATATTCATCACAAACTTGCACAGTCAATAATACATGTATTAACTTCTTGTAGGCTTTATGATTCCTACGGTGGTGGTGGTAGAAACATTTCTTTCAGAACGATACTCTTTGTTAATAACTAAGCTGGTGCTTGGAATTGTACAGTTTGACTGTTGTAGCAGTGATATAGCACGGGGGGGGGGGGGGTGAGTAAAGGTGCAAATCCATGTGGCACAAGTTCACGTACTTCTCTAGATGCGAGTCCCAATCCGCTAAGTTGTTACGCATCCCCGGGATATGTTGGGCCACAATGTGAAAGTTATAGAGTGCAGACCACCAGAAAAGCTCGTATCTTGTGCAGCTGTGCTATCGGTAAACGTGTATGTGTCTGGTCACCCACAATGGAGCCTAGCAACATGCTGCACATATGATCACCAGTACCTCTTTGAAATTTATATGGTTATTGTGTACTTCTGGCCAGTCATTCTACCAATACACATAAAACCAGTCCATGTTCCATACAGCACCCTGTCCTGTATTACACGCATCCATGGACATCAGATCTACAGGGGTGCTGTCAAGAATGGAAGATTTCCCATTAAAAGTTGTGAGGAAATCTGCCATCATGGAATGTCCGCCCATGGGGAACCACGAATCAGTAATTTATGGTTACCTGCCTTTAGGCTGTTTTGGGCATCTATAAGACGCCTCAAAAAGATGCGGCCTCCATGTACAACCCTGCTACTCCAGTTCAGATGTCCGATTAGTTGATGCAGCTGTTTCTTGCTTGCCTGGCGCCTAGCTAGGAAATTATGTAATAAACTTTGTAACTCTACAAGTTTGTGCTTAGGGAGACTAACTGCGATGTCTGCAGATTTGACATCAATCCCTAAAAAGGTGAGGCATCGTGTAGGTCCCACAACCTTGTTATAATACGCAGTATGCATATTAATTTCCGGCCACTAAGCACAGGTTTGATGCCTGATGATCACGGTGGACGTGCGGGTTGCATCACTGTTACACACAGGCCATATGCGCATTTCTCAAAAAATGCCTAATTTTGTGAGAAGTTTAAGTTCACAAATGCCGAACTGGTATTCTTCTAGTACTTCCTGAACCATATATAAGAAAAAATTCCAAAAGCCGCTGTATTTCCAAAATAATAGGAATATCCCACTTGTCCCCACAGGTACCGACCCGTATCTCGCCATATCTCACGAAGCGACACTAGGCAATCAGGTATGCAGTTGGGGCCGAAACTTAATATGCATATCTCCTATTGATCAGGAACCCTGATGAGCAAAGCCAGTAGTGTATTCAGGGCCCGCAGGTTATCCTCAAACATATCCGCAACCAAGGCAAATAGTCCAGGTAGGCACAAGTTTTAATGAACCCCCTCCTGTGCATCATTCTGCACACTGCTTGCGTGATTTGTGTAAAATCAATGTGGACGTGATAACTCGAGGAAGATTTGACTTGAGAAGTTGAAATTTTATGTGAAGATGTTCCTATATATGATCTTACTTGGGATTGCAGATGGGTGACCTTGACATATTTTTCAAGGTCACATGGGCATGTCATCTAAAATTGACACAGATGCAACAACTCTGCAAGGATTTGACTTAGGAGGTTGAAATTTTGCATATTATGTACCATAATATGAACTAGGTTGAGTTTGTAGATGGGTGACCTTCACCTATTTTCAAGGTCACATGGCCACTTTTTAAAAAGCATTGCAGATGCACTTGAGAAAGATTTGTCTTCAAAAGGTTGGCATTTTGTGTGATTATGTTTCTATGTAAGACTTTGGAAAACTTTGTTTGTAACTGCAGATGTATGACCTTGACCTATTTTTCAAGTTCACATGTGCATTTTGTAAAAAATCAACGTTTCGATATGTCAATAAAGAGTGTACCTTCACCATATCTGTAGATCATTGGAATCGGTATGCCTATTTATAAAAATAAGGGTGAAAATAGTAAGGGCGCACAGGGAGACCTTTGATTTTCTGTTGGAAAATCAGCCTGTTCTAGTTTTACCTCACCTCGTGCACCAGGTGGATTCATGCAAGCCAGATTGGCGTATTGTGATGGCGAGCTTGCATGGTTGGGCATGGGCCCTGGCTGTGGTGCTGACTCTGTGAGACCCGCGTGAGTGGGTGCAAGTTCCACCCTTCCATTAGTTGGAGCCGGAGGATGATCAGCCTGCAGATTCCCTGCAAGAGCCCCTTGTGTGGTCTCCAGGTCTCACAGTGCTTGTGCGATGAACCGGCCCACCCTAAGTTGTTGGAGTTTTACTGCCGAGCTTTAGGTCTCCTCGTGCAGCTGTATAGTGTGGCGACCACCATCTTGTTGGATGCCTGGATGTACTGTTATGGGGCGAGAATGAGTGGCCATTTTGGTTGACTTGTTCAGCTCTCATCTGATCTCCTGTTTCATTGTGAGCATCCCACAATTTCTGTAGGGCTTTTGTCAATAAAATCCTTTGGCCAAAAGTCAATCTGGCCCTCATAATGGCTTCCTGGAGGCCTGCAATTATTTTTTGTGGTGGCAAAAGGGCCAAAGTTACAAGATGGTCCAAATCCTGATTTTTCAGCAGATCGATTGTTCTGTCATTTAAACCAGCAGCAGCTGCCCACCGATCAAAATTGGGATGCTTTGCCGGGGTAGCGGCACTGCTGCTGTTTGCATTCAAAGCCATCCTTGGCAGTGATCCCTCATTGTCAGTATGCATGATGATAGGTAGGTAATGTGACTAAAAATTGCTACTGTCCGTTAAGCTGCAATGTAGCCGGTAGGATCCTACCATGAGATCTACAGCTTTAACATATAAATGTAAATACTACAAAAATGTTCCTAATTCTTTAGTGCACCCTTAAGAAAGGGACAATATCTTGATACAGAATAAGGTGAATGATGCAAAACGTGCCACAAATGTGTATCATGTGGAAGTTCGATATTGCATAATATGGCTAACCTTGATTAATTTTTCAAGTTCGTGGATTAAATACATTTCAGAAATGATTTTTTGGTGATGGTGGTCAGCACCGCATTAGGCCCATGGGCCTCTTCTTCTAATTGTTTTGTGGGAATTTTTGTGTAAAACATTTAACATGGTACCGCCTGGTGATTCATCTGGCCACCCCAAGCAGTCACTGTGTACATGTCCATTGTTCATACATACAGCAGCTATGTACTTGCAAATTTCCTGATAAGTTGAGCTTTTTGGGCCTCTGTCTTTTTTTCAGCCTTCAGTTTAGTATCTTTGACATTGTAATTGTGAATTGATGGCTTTACATCAATTTTTTTTTCAGTGCAAATGGAATAGGCAGTAGACTATTGGGAGAGAAATTACACTGTTGTGATTTTGTTTCTTTGATACATAGCTGGAACGATCATTAGTGTTAGACAGGAACAATCCTGGGAAACCAGCTGTTGAGCAAAATCGAATCAGTAAAGGGTAAGAATTGGGAGTTTTTATGTTTTTGGATTGACTGAAGATCCATCAGGTTTGGTGTACTAAGCATTGATCAAAATACCGAATTCAGAAATGTGCAGACTACACATAGCATGTACACAGCACAGGTACTGGGGGCTGGAAGTGCAATCAGCATGATTGGTGGGACAGCTTTCACTATCTCCAGTGCACTGACTGAATTACATTTTATTTACACTGATATAAAGCTGAATTGTCCAGGCAGATTTGTACCTTTTTGAAATCTCAAAATGACCATATCGGATAATAAATATATCCAAGTACATATATTAGGTATTACGGAGTACAGTAGTTGCTCTTTTGAGTGACCACCCCTAGCGCCAGGGCGGACTTGCCTAGGTAGCGAGTACACAAATTGCTGCCACTGCGATTGCATCATTATTGGTTACATATGCTTTGAAAAGAAATTATCATTTATTAAATTTAACAAATACAACCCGTAAAATCTTCATTTGAATTAAGTCGTCTTGTCTGGGTGCTGAAAGATGTGTTTTGCAACTTGAAAATAGCTGGTCTTGAATTTTGTTCTTTTCCCATTACGCTCAGTGGGCCTGATGCATTGCCTGGTACAGAGCCTTCACTTGCAAAGTAATCAGTGTAAACTATCGTAAAATTGTTTTGATGGCATTACTCACTGTATTAACTTTGTTCTACACGTTTGGTGGAGCCTAACTCACTGTAATTCATAAGTTCTGGATCAAAATATGACTCTGCATTTTCCCATTGCCACCATGTGTATTTTGGTTGCCATGTTTAACTTGCTCTGAACCGTGCTGTCGGAAAAATGGATTGTGCCATTTCATCCGTGTCGGGCACACACTGAAGCAGGCAAGCACATGTTTGATCAGGGTGTATGTGATTTTGATCTAGCAAAAGTTATCATCGTTCATATTATAGAATATACAATGATCAAACATGGTTCACACCATTATACATTCGACTGCTCAGTTCATAGGCTGCCATGATGGCTAGGCTTGGTGATGGCTGAAGTACTTGACAGCAGGCATCTGGCCAATCAGATTGGTGAACTGACGATTGGAAATTTTATGGAAATTTCCAGCAAGTGGTCGGCATTGTGGAGAGTTCCGAAAGCTCCGCCAAATGTTATTTCTCATGCATTCACGTTGTGTCGTGCAAGAAGAGTTAGCCGTTTCCATGTTTGTTATGGTCCAAGTTCCAGCAAAAAAAATGCACCAATTTACTCAATAATACAATGAACATAAGATACAATTTTTGCAAGATTTGATTCGTAGGAATTATTTATGCGTTTTACATGAAGGTGAACGATCTTTTTATGTGTAAAACTGCAGTAATACCGATTTTGATAACTTTTAATTTCAAGTATCCCTGACTTTTAAAATGTGCATTTTGCATGTTACATGGTCTTTTCCTGAATCATTTTGGTACGGTTGCTGGTTAATATCGATTTGAACTTCAGTTATTCATTTCGTAAGGTTGCTGGTAAATTTTGATTCAAAATTTAACATTGCTGACATTGAAGATCAGCCATTTAGTGGTTGTTTCATGTCATTTTGGTACAGTCCCTGGTTGCATTAAGCAGGTGGTCGCCCAAACAAGGTAAATTATATAACTGCCAGAAAAAAATGGTCATAAAGACCAGGTGGGCATCCAAACAAGGGGTTGTTCAAAGGAGGGACTACGGGACTACTGTATTGAACAAATGTTTGCTCTGTGTTCATCACAAACTTGCACAATTAATAATAAATGTATTAACTTCTTGTAGGCTTTACGACTCCTATGGTGGTGGTGGTGGAAATATTTCTTTCAGAACAATAACCTTTGTAATTAACTGGGCTGGTGCTTGAAATTTTACAGCTTGACTGCTGTAGCCAATTTGACTGAAGCAAACTTAAGTTCTTCAGTTAAAATACTATTGGTAATAATTCCATTAGCCAAAACCATGTGTAAATTTGTACATTTGTAAATTAGGCTCAGTGAACCTCAATGTTTATTTAAAATACCATGGATATGTGCATCAAAAGTTAAAGAATTTTTTAAACATACTTAGCTTATTTGGCCAAAGCTTAAAAAAAATTATTAGTCCAATTATACCTTTTAAGCCACCGGCTTATTGGCTAATGGATAGGACTAGCCCAGAGTGATGAACTGATGCCCCTGCTTTTATGGCCTTTTCTTTCAGGTTAAGGTTGAACACTGCACGAGAAACATATTAAATGACTAATGAAGCTTATTAATACAATTAATATAATTGTGCTTAATTTCTTTTACAGTGGTGATGGTATACAGTTTATTCTTGAACACTTGCATATCTGTATTATGGTGACAAAATTGTCCTCAGAGAGTGTTCCTTTCAGATAAAAGATGAATTTGGAAGGTGCTGAATGTATCTATCAATGTTAAAGATTAAGCAAATCTGGCGGGACTAAGGCCATAGATGGACAAGGCTTTTTGGCACTGACTTAAGACAAGCTTCAGAGATATCTTCTCATCAGTTGTGAAACTGAACTGTTAGAAAAAACTTTGTTTGCCTATTTTATATGTTGGGATAGCCATGTTGATATGTAAAACACATTGTTAACCCTTTCCCCCTTGAATTAAGACTGAGTCAACAGCTTTCCTTGGCATGGGTTGGGCACTAAGTGCCCAACCCATGCCAAGGAAAGCTGTTGACCTGGGGCATGTGATCTTGATAAGCCTCATGTACATTTCTTTGTCAATTTTTTTCCCATAACTGTTGAAATTAGTTGAAAACACTGAAGCAGACGACATATGACCACCAGCCAGTTTTGGCCGGTTAGAGGGGGAAAGGGTTAAAGAAAATCTGCATGAAAAACATTGCTGCTGAGGAAACTGCATTGGGACACAGTTGTTCCTGCTGTATGTGGCCACCCATTCCACCAAAACAAGGTCACATGACCTCTCGTTGTAGGTGGGTTGTCAAAGAAAATTGGCTTTTGTGGCCTGAAAAATGTGGCCACAAAGAGTAGATGACTGCCCACAGCAGTGGCTGCATACAGCAGGTATCCCTGTAAGCATTTAAAAGTGGTCAAATGACATGTATTAAGCACCTCACAAATTAGGTGTATTTCTGTGAAGATTAAATTTCATTTTGTGACAAATTCTGTGCCATATGTAGGGTTATCCAGCACTTATGGGAGTTGTACTGTTCAATCCCTGTAAGCATTTAAAAGTGGTCAAATGACATGTATTAAGCACCTCACAAATTAGGTGTATTTCTGTGAAGATTAAATTTCATTTTGTGACACATTCTGTGCCATATGTAGGGTTATCCAGCACTTATGGGAGTTGTACTGTTCAATCCCTGTAAGCATTTAAAAGTGGTCAAATGACATGTATTAAGCACCTCACAAATTAGGTGTATTTCTGTGAAGATTAAATTTCATTTTGTGACAAATTCTGTGCCATATGTAGGGTTATCCAGCACTTATGGGAGTTGTACAGTTCAATAATTCACAAAACCTAGGGTTTTACTTAGTTATTAAATTTTGATGTGATTTTGGACAAAACCCTCAGTTATGCCAGAAAACCTTGGGTTTTGTAACACTTTGAACTGACTGAACAAAACCCTGGGTTTTGTGAGATTGCAAAACTCTGGACTTTGTGACGTCATAAATCCCAGAGTTTTGAAAAAGTGCAATACCCAGGGTTTTATAACCAAGGAATCATGACGGCTTCTACTTGGCTGGCCTTGCTAGGCTACTAAACCTAAAAATTGTGCCAAACTAAACAGTCTGGTTCAGTTTGTGTGATCATTAACATCGTTATTGGTTACCACTCGCAGAGTCTACTTCTGTGTGACACAATGAGAATATATGTTATGTATTAGTTAAAGAATGAGAGGGTGTGCATTCAGTGTTCAAAATATCCACATGCGGTGAAGTGCTGTGTGGACTATTCACTGAATGCACAGCCTTGAGTTCTTTAATTTGCTTAAAACATTCGATCCCTTGCAAATAATTTATGCATTGCATGATATATGATGAAGCCCAGGAAGTTTTAAATAGTGTTTTTGGTCACTTTTTTAAACTATTATTGTCCTTGAGTGGCTGACCTGGATATGAAGCAGTAAACAAAGCCGCTTGGTCTGCCCATTATGAAATACAAGACAGAAACCAAACTGAAACACTACAAGCTAGAAGCCACATGCATAGTATGCTGGACTGCGGATCAAGATGCGACAGGATTGATTCTACCCAAGGATTCCTTTTATTTTTAAGTAATTTCGGACTTGAAATTTCTCAATGTTGGAAGTTGTCCGTTCTATTATTGTTCTAAGAACAATAGTGTGTCATCAGGAAATGTTTAACTTGCTTTTAGTTGTGTTGTGTTTATATATCAGCCGTTGGCCATGCAGGTACACTGAATGAAGCCCAGAGCATTCAACAGTTCTTGAAAAGGTGCCAGGCAGTCTTGCATGATTTGTAGTGCCCGTCTACAAAACACATGTTTTATTGTAGTACGGATTAATAGCAATAGTATTGTGTCATATGACTGAATTTCAAAAGTGCTGTACTTGTAAATGTTTTAGAGGTGCTGTTTCTGGTAGTTTTTAAAGTACCCAAATCAGGGGGCACCAGCTAGTGTACTGTTCAAGCTTGACCTAGTCGCTCTGACATGTTTTGCACCTCATCACTTGCTCACTGCAAAATATGATGCAGGGAGCAAGCTGTCAGTAAACCAGAACATTTTGCAACCAATTCTCATTTTTTCCGCCGACAGCTCATAAACTGAGTGCAGATTTTCTTTTTCTTTTTATGTTTCATCTATCTGTAGTTGTACTTATGATGCCCTGTAGAGGACCCCACCATATTTATGTACTGCCTTGGTCCCATGTGAACATTTGTGCCATCAAGTCTTACACACATACATGTAAATTACAACTCAGTACTAGGAAATGGTAGTTTGTATGGGGCAAATGGCTGGCACAGGGACATGCCGTCACAGACAGGATTTTCACCCTTGCAGTTGCAGAGCTCCCAGGGAAGAGCTTAAAAAGAATCTTTCACCAGAGAGCTGCTACAGAAATAGATGCAATAATTCTGAATGATGGAAATGAAGCTGGAGTTAAAAAATATCATGCAAAAAGTTAAGACTCAGTTGTGTTGAGATAATTATCACCATGATGTGATGTGACAGTCCTTTTGTAATTGATGGTCACATCACTGCAGGCAGCTGCACAACGTATGGTAGGTTCTAGCTGCTCAGAGGCCTTATGCCGCTAAAACTCTAGGTCAATTTTGTGGTGAAATACAAAACCGTGGGTTTTGTGAGGTCATGAAAACCAGTTTTTTTGTAAATTTTTCAAAACCGTGGGATTTCTGACATCACAAAACCCTGGGTTTTACAAATTTTTGAACAAAACAACTGCAAAACCCAGGGTTATCAAGACGAAACTCAGGGTTTTGAAACAAAACAGTAAGTTTGGTGAAAAGATTGGATAAAGCAAACCCCTGGGTTTTGTTGCAAGACCCAGAGTTTTGTGTACAAAACCTAGGGTTTTGTGAACAAAACCCAGGGTTTGGTCTACAAAACCCTGGGTTAGACTAAATCCAGGGTTTTGTGCATATTAGTGAACAAAATTAAAAATATATATATGCTTTGTTGTCCTGGGTAGTTTAGAAAACCCAGGGTTTTGTGCCAAACCCTGGCATTTGCAAGCAAAACTCTGGGCATTGTTTCAAAACTCAGTTTTACATACAAAACCCTAGATTTGATTAAAAACTCTGGGTTTTATACACAAAACCCAGGATTTTGTGAATTATTGAACAGTACAACTTCCATAAGCACTTACCTGGTTCAATTAACAGTTTATTATACTTGACACAGAGAGATGTACAAAATAAGGCACAGTTTCATTAGTTGAGTACTCACACAGTGTCACCATTGGGTTACATTTTACCACTAAGGTTCCAAATAATACACTTTACTCCCACTAACACCATTGATGTACTTATACATTGTGTACAGGCATTAGTTATCTGTACTGTGAATCTTTCGGTGGAAAATGTGGACAATGGTGATAACAGGTTGAGCATTGGCTTCTAAACTTTTATTGAGTGAAACCTGTGGTTCAGATCACAAGATATCACTCTTTGGAGGACAAATCATTGCCCTTTACTTTCACTGAAAGACCACATCACTTGGTGATGCAGGTGAAAATAACATGGCAGATGAAAAACAGGTGTCTCTGTATCAGCATGTCTTGGACTTTAAGTATAACAGGAGAGAATAAATGAAAGAAAAATGAAAGTTTAAAGGTCACTGAGTAATGATATAGTAATATCAATGATGAATCTGCATATCAGTACACAATATATAAACACAATTTGTCACTGAAATGTTTTAAGTATTACAAAAAGTGTTAAAATTTTGTATAAGAAAGTATAATATTTCTTGAAAATTAGTTGGTGAAATCATAATAACAATGGACAGAGCAGTTCGTTTGAGAGTTATGTCTGTCTAATATGTAATTGGATGATCCTGCAGGTTTGTGTTTACCATCTGTCACAAATTTCAATGTTATATTTTTTAAGTACATGACATTGTAGTTACAATAAAAAAAGAAAAGATGCCACACATTAAGCTTTGCAGTAATTTTGATATACATTTAATAGCTTGCCATGAATGAGTATAGCGTGAAATATTCTTGAGAGAATTAAGAATAAACATGGGTTGGGAAGAAGTATTCTGTAAGAAACATGTTGGCCAGTGCTGATGTAATCTACATGTATTTGTAGTGCATGGCTGAATGGTAAGGAGCACCCTCTGCTGGCCAAAGTGGACAAGAAATCGGCTGCAGTGATCAAGCTGACCCTGGACACAGCAGAGGATTTGCAGGTCAGACCCCTTTTACATTTGCCTGCATGTCTTATTTTATGGACCTTGATAGAGATATCACCCCTGGGATCTGGCAGTTATGGTCTCAGGACAGCTGGTCATTTTACAGAAGGCATAAAGTAGCACAAAGTGAAGTGTACTTATCCCAAGTTTGCACTTTAATACAGAGCCAGTATCCAACTATCATTTCTTTTTAACTGTATCAAATCCTGGTATTGTTGCTTTTGCTTATATGGCACATGAACGTCACTCCTTATAATTGGCACATGATGCAGGTCATTTATCCTTATAATATTTTAGCAAGTCACACTGGAATTTTCCATACTCTGAACCAGAACTATTTAATGCTTCTGATGTTATCCGCTGGACGCGTGTGCAGAGAACTACCATTATGTAGTTGAGCAGTCATTGTAAAATTGCCAGTGTCAACAACTACCCTATTACCTCCCATAAAGGGTAATAAACAATGTCTAATTTGCAGACATCTTGACAAATCCCAGAAATTGTTCTCAAACCAGGCAAAATGACGTTGCTTGGGAACTGCATCCTGCTTTGATGTCTGCCGAAAACATGCCATCTTGCCCTCTCAGAGTGTTCATCAACTCATTCCCAAAACACCACCAACTGTTATATCCACTGTGATTCCAGAGGTCAGCACTGTGACGTCTATGCCCAATGCCAGTAACTTCAATGGTGTCTGGCATGTTTGCAGGAGCATGTTTTAATGGCCCAGTAACCATCAATGTCAACGTGACACAATAAAAAGTGACTAAATCGCTGGTAGAAACCATGTGTTCTTGGTCCATCCACACACTTTCATAACCATGTTTCCTCATTCTGTTGTGCCATAGGACATAATGTCAATGACATTCATTCTGCCCGCCTGTTCACTGCTTTCACCTTTTGTCACTGGAATTGCACTTCACATTATTATGCCCCCCTCCTGCCAGAGGAGGGACATATAGTAATCAAATTTTTGGTCCATGTATCCATCTGCTATTCGTGTCTGGGCTATGATTCTCTTGTTCTTCAACTTACATGAACAAAACTTCACACCTAGGTGAATCTGGACATAAGAGTGTGTCATGTATCAAAAGTAGGTTACTAGATCAACTATCTGGGTCACAGCAACATATGCTTATAAAATCGTGTCGAGGTTATAATTCCATTACTATTTAACTTAGTTTCATCAAACTTCACACACACACATATTTCTTGACCTAAAGGTGTGTCATGCAACAAAACTAGATCATGAGGTTAAGTATCTGGGTTACTGTGGTACAATCATGCAAAACTACAGTACACTTCATGTCTGGGCTGTAATTTGGTTACCTTTTGACTTAGAACCATGAAACTTGACACACTTGTGTATCTGGACACAAGGGTGCATTATATTTAAAAGTAGGTTACAAGGTTAAGTATCTTGGTCACAGTGACATATCTTGGTAAATTCATGTCCAGGGTGTAATTCCTTTAATCTTTAACTTGGTTTCATGAAAGTGAACACATGCACATATCTTGACTTAAAGGTGTGTCATGAAGTAAAACTCGGTCAAATATCTAGATAACTGGTATGTTCTGGTAAAATCATGTCCAGACTGTAATTCCTTAACTCATCAAGTTAGTTTCATGAAACTTCATACACACACGTCTTGACCCAAAAGTGTGGCATGGAACAAAAGTAGGTTATTAGGTCAAGTATCTGGGTCATGGCGAGGCCTTTATGTAAAACTGCAATCCAGTTGTTTATGTCTGGCCGATAATTTGCTTGTCCTCAACTCAGCTGAATGAAACCTTACACACTGGTGCATCTGGACTTATGGGTGTGTCATGCAATTAAAAATAGGTCACTAGGTCAAATATCTGAGTCACAGTGCTATATCCTGGTAAAATCATGTCTGGACTGTAATTCCCGTACTGATTTAGTTATTTTCTTGAGACTTCATATACACACATATCTTGACTGCAAGGCTTGTCATATAACAAAAGTGGGTCAGTAGGTCAAGTATTGTGTCCGTACGTCTGTCTGTCTGCTGTTTGTGTCTGGGCTATTCGGGTATCATTGAGGTGTGCGGGTAGGGGGTATGGATCCAGCTATCTCTGATTGCATTTTAATTAAAATTACTCTTTAAAAATTGTCTGGTTTGCTTCTTCTTTCTCTCCATGCTATGGTTGGCAGAGCTTTATTGTCAAATGGTAATGCCGAATCACTTTAAGTAGACTTAATTCCCTTGCCTTGGGCTCTGTGTACAAGACCAATTTACCCTCATATTGTTACACAAACACTCAAATAAATTTGTGTCATTTTGGGGTTTAAACTTGGGATAAATAGAATCAGCATCTTGCAACTGGATACAGGTTCACAGATGAGATTCACAAGTTTCATTTCAGTATGCCCTGTACATTACTCAGCCATCAGTGTTACAATGTATCACTGTACATTACTCAGCCATCAGTGTAACAATGTATCGCTCAAATGGAACTGGCTCATCTTTTGTATCTTAAATTGTGGCTGTTGAGAACAGATGGTCTCTCACAAGAGTGGAAGACAGAATATAGTAATGTGGAATATGCTTGTACATGAAAGGACAGCAGATGCAGAGAAATCTACATTCTTCAGATTATGTACATGTACTTATAACATGTTATCTGACATCAAATGACATAAATTGTGATTTCATGTTGAGGTTCCAACACTCAAATGCTAATGGAATTAATAAGGAAAACAAGGAAGTTACATATGAAGTTTGAGTACATTCTTTTTATTACTTTCTTGTTTATTTATTTAATTAGTATTGAAATGAAATAATGTATCCACTGGGACCATCATCTACATGCCAAGTGAAATCATTAGGTGATAAAAATAAATTTAGTAAGAACTTGTATGTGGGGAAATATACATGATGTGATATTTCTTTTTGTTTCAGGTGGTGAATTATGGAATTGGAGGTCATTATGAGCCCCACTTTGACTTTGCAAGGGTAGGTTGTACCAGGGAAAATGGAATAGTGGGGTGGGGGATACCTATGTCTTGTAACTGTCCTTATATATTTTACACAATGTGATGTTTGTAATCTTGCCAATTTTTGGTGTTTGTTGTTTTTATGACTCAAACAGATATGTGCATGATGCAGTTTCTGGCCCATATGCGGTACATAATGTCAAGAAGTAAATGTTAACAAACAGTTTTGTCAGGCAAATTTAATGTCATTTAGAAATGACACTCTGCCACATAGCCAGTGTGCTTGTTACATGATTTAGACAGAAGTAACTTAAAACTGCTGTTGCACCCACTGGAGCTTGACCTAGTTACATACATTTCCCCCCATTGCCTTCTTACCAGGTAAATAATTTAGGGGTCAGATTGATGGAAACATTGAATATGAAATATATATGTACATGTATTACTGAAACTAAAACTGATGCTTTTCTATCACAGAAGAACATGAATAATTCAGGGCTGTCCAACTGGAGCATTGTAGCCAATTTTTGCTACAAAGCTCTTCAAAATTGCTGCAAATTTTCTCAAAAATAAGTGCTTCTTATGTAAAGAAGTGGAAAAAATGCTACAAGTAAAGAAAATTTTGCTACAAAGATTTTTCAGCTGGACAGCACCTTAATTTGCTTTGAAACACGTACTATTCTCTGCGAAGAGCACCAGCTTCATCATGTAGTTTTCAGATTGTCTGTACTTAATGGAAAAGGCCATCATAAAAGAAGTGAATGTTACTCAACTTTTTAACTCATTCCATACTATGGTCACAGGCCTTGGTCAGTGGTTCTGGCACTGCCTGGCAAGTCATGCTGCAGCTGCCCTTGCGGCAGCTGCAGCATGACTTGTCAGGCAGTGCCAGAACCACTGACTTAAGACTATAGGCATATTGGTACTTGAACAAAAGCTCTTTTCATGAAAAATTTAATATTGCAATTATCATCTTAAATCTAGGTAAATAAAGGGAAATATCAGGGACTGGTATGGAATGAGTTAAATCCCACTACGCCTGAGTGCTCAATCTTTCTAATTTAGACTCCTGGATTGCATGGTGACTCTGTCAGTAATAGTAGGAAGTGGACTTGACACCGCAGATGTGCACCACGTGGCTATGTTATGTTCCCCTTCACGATGTACTGAAAAAGGATGCACAAAGCTTTCCAACTGTTCCCATCATCGCCTGTATTTGGTGCACCAACTTGACGTGTGGCACTGGCTTAGTGAAAATTTTCTTCATACAGATTAAAACTGTAAACTTATCCAAAAAATGATAGTAGAAAATACCAGTTTGGTGCCTTTATATAAAAGAAAAATATTAAAATCGTAGGCTATCCTCCCTCCCCCCCCCCCAAAAAAAAAGAAAGAAAAAAGCTGGTACACATACAGTAGCAATGTGACATATTACGAGAATTGCTTTGTACTGTGCATCACTGTTATATGTTTAATTTTTATAACCATGATAATTTTAGGCAGAAAGTCTTTATGGATGAATTCTCATACTGGAAATTTTCTAACAGCTGTCACATCCCTGAAAAATCAATGGACTTGTCTGTATTATCATCATCATTATTTCCTTATTGTCATCATCTGTTTGCACAGCCAAAGGGACACTCTGGTTTAACACCAGGATATTTGAAATTAGTAGCCAAGCTTCTAGTTTTTCTTAGACCTACACAGATGTAAATTCTGTTGAATTTTCGCTCGAAAACAAAGAATTTGGGGGAAATTTTAGTAGCTGTAAAAAAATTTTAGTACAGTTTGGCTACTGCTCGTAACATTGGGTATTCCAGAGGTTGAGAGGGTAGTATGTCAGGGGTTTAAGAACTATACCAATAGCCCACTTAACTATGCCACACTTGCTGTGTGTGAGTGGGTGGATTTCTGTTAGGGTTCTGCAGAAGATAACATTATTAAAGCATTAGCCTGAATTTTCACAGGTTTTGCTTTAAGACTATCTAGGAAAAATAAGCCCAGTCCCAATGCAGTCAGTAACTAGCCTGGGGGAGGGGGGGGGGGGTATGATGCTTATGCCACACCTTCTGCCTGAGGAGCTGATGGGGGCCTGAGAAGAGCACCACTGTAAATGTAAAAGAGGTTGAACATTTGGACTGTATCCCAAGATGCATATTCTTTCTTACCAGATAATGTGTGTTAAAACCAAAATGTAAGTACTGAATATATATATATCTATATATCTATATATCTATATATCTATATATATATATATATATATATATATATATATATATATATATATGTATGTATATATATATATATATATATATATATTTATACATGTATATATATATATATATATATATATATATATATATATATATATATATATATATATATATACATATATATACATATATATACATATTTATACATATATATATATATATATATATATATATATATATATATATATATATATATATATGGGAAAGCAAAGTGTTGTTGAATAAAGCAGTATACCCCACTTGCTTTTGCAGAAGAGGGAAATTGGCACCTTTGAAAATTGGAGGGGGAACCGGATAGCAACAGTTATATACTATGTAAGTATATAGGGGTGTATCATGTTGGTCTTTCTACTTGCAGGTTATTCTCGTTTACTTCAGTTTGACTGTAAAGATGGAGATATGTAGAAGTGATATCAAAGTATGGGTTCTACAGTTGTGGAAATAACCTTGAAACAATTGTTGAATAGCTATCCAGATGTAGTGTGAACAGTTCGAAGTTTGATTACAGTTTATACAGATGTATTTCTGTTATAGTGTGAATATTGTGGTGGTAATTTGTGGGAAGTAAAATTTTCTTGTTGGTTAGGGTGAGGAAGAGCATCACGGTCATCATGGTCATATGGTTTAACTTACAGTTGACAGACGTTGCAGCAGGTGGTGCCACTGTATTTCCTACTATTGGTGTGAAAGTTTTCCCTAAAAAGGTTGGTTAATATTTATATTCATTGATGATTACAAGAAGAAACAAAACTATATAATACTGTATATGATGTAATTAGAAGCCACTGGGTAATTTTTAAAGATATCCAACATACTTGCCTGCTAAACATCCGTTCTTGGCGGTCTACTACCCCCCAGCGAACGTCTGCCTTTCTTTGGCAGCGTCACTGTCTGGAAGCAGGCAGCGCCGTCCTGGCATCGCAGCCAGCGAGTGGCCAGGTGTGGGGATGCGCGCAGTGGATTGTGGGATAGTGACTCTGTGAGCGCCATTTTGTTTCTAGGCTATTACACGGCCCAGTGGGTATTGACCACACGCCGCTCAATTAACTGTTTGGGTTCACCTGCTGGGAAGGTGCGAACAACATAATGGGGGTAACGGGATTAACACCTCTGCTGTGCGATATCCAGCAGGGGTCACATTAAGGATTTTTCAGTGTGGGTCCGTTGGACCCATCTTTCTCCATTTTCAGGAAAAATAGTGGGCCCATGAACTGAATCTATGGGTCCAGTCTGAAATTGTGCAAACTGGACTTCATTTGATGTAATTTGATTAATTGATTTTATTTGGTATAATTAACATATATCACAATGATAAATATATAAAACATGCATGTAACTTAAGCCTAGAAACGAACATAACATAGGGTCTGTATGCTCACGTAGGTAACTCATTATCATAAAATTTAAGATTGAATAAAAAGTTACCAATTTGCCAACTTGATGTGAAGGGGTCTAAAAGTTGTTGACGGTACCAAGGATGGATTCAATCTACCCAGGAACCTGCTATTACGACTAAGTCTGTATAGCACATCCCTGGTCTACCCAAAAATTGTAATTTTACCAACAGGCAGTGGAAAAAGCCGAATATTCCAACTAATACCTGACCTGGTGAAACGGAAAACGCTTATTCCAGCCAAACCTGTAGTAATCTTAGTTTGCCCGCTCGTAAGTCTAATGAAATCTCATCAGCAAGAACTGAGCAAGTTGGGGGTGTCGTCTTGTATTCTGGGTGAAGGTGACGCCGGGAACATTTCCCGATCGCAATACACAGCACCCTGTTCCATTCTGACATCTTTTACTCCAGCAAGTCACAGATACACAAGCAGGTAAACCACGTTTGAGAAGGTGTCAATTGGATTACTCCCTTGGGTCCTCGACCTCGTGGAGTTATTTTGACTGCTGTGTGGGAAGTGACGTGTTGCTCGCATCTGATTGGACGACGCACAGCTCATTAATAATGCAGTAGGCAACTTTCACGATAAGCGAAGTACAATTCATTGGCCCAGCGGTGCCTGACAACGTTATCGCCAGATCTGCTAATTGCCTCTTGAAATGGTATTGCGACACGGCCGGGCAGACTTTCGCTGGGGGCCAACATAGTGTATCGCCCCAAGAAAGTCTGCTTAGGAGGCAACCAACATACGTACTGTACAGAAATTCCTGCACACAATTGCCTAATTCTGCATAATACATACTTAAATGTGACTGTCAATATCAGACAGAACAACTTATAAACAGTTGGCAGCATTTTAGACACCTCTTTTGAAATACATGTAGTAGCATTCAAGTGGCAAAATGTATACATTCTCTCCCATTGCAACACAATGCTATGCGGTTATTTCCAACACCTGTGTTTGATTTTTTTTTGAAAACTTCATGAGTTAACCTGCCCTGTACATGTTAATGGGATAAATTTAGATGCACAAAATACACTGGTATTTCTTTGTCTCAAAAAATGGCAAAGGCTTGGTAGGCAAAGTATTTCTGTTTAGCCTTTGGACGCTCAATCATAAAGCCTGCCTTCATAATTGAAAGGGACATGATCGTAGTACATGTACAGAAGTCTTCGTTACAGGGTGCTTGTGCAGTGTGGTATAACTTGCTACAGAGTGGGGAGGGAGACTACCTCACGAGGCATGCGGGTTGCCCTGTTCTCACAGGTAGCAAGTGGGGTAAGTATATGTACATGTATATGTATATGAATGAATACAACCAGAACAGTCCTCAGTTGGTAGAAACTTGGACATGAGCTGTTTTGATATCTAGTTCTGGTGTTAGTTCAGGAGTATTTGGTAGCTGATCATTTGCAGCTAATGGAGAAAGGAACCTTAACATTGTTGCTTACAGCCCTGCTGGTTTAGAGGCTGAAGTTGGCTACAGTGTGGACATGTTTCAGTCAAAAAAGTGGAACATGATTCACAAAATGTGGACACTGAACTTAAGGGAGGGGGAGGGGACTTGCAAATTCAAAGACACTGATGTTCAATTGGTGGGGAATGCACCTGAATTATTTTATATGTAGGTGGTTGGTGTGGACATGTTTGATTGTTATTGCAAACATGACAAGAATGAATTTGTTCCTGAAGATGGTGTCCTTAATGCTTATGAGTTTTCAACCATCAGAATGTAAATCTTAAACTGGAAAAGGCCATATTATATTGTAGCTCTTGAATGCAAATCTAATTTACTTCTTACGACAGCAACTTGTGCATTATTATAAAAGATTGCTTGCTGACAGCAATTAAAAATGACATGTAGTTAAGAAGCATTCCAAGCATAGTTGGTTTGTTTTGAAGGACATGAAGAAAGCCTGTCCATGTTAAAAATACAGAATCATGTGTTGGTGGACTGTGCCCATTAAGCTATGTACATTTAAGTTTTACCTTGAAGTGTCAATGTTACAGAAATACAATGATGACACTCAGATATCTTACATATTCATTATAATGACACAAGTTTTGAATGGCAAAAGTTCATTTTCTTTGTTGTTTGATTCATTTATCTGACACATTTCTAAGGGAACAGATGGTGTCATTATAACGAAATTTCACTGTATCTTCATGGGGGGGGGGGGGGGGGGGGGCTAGACATAAATTCCTATGCACTGAAACCTCATTATAACAACACCCAGATATCCAACATATTCACTTAACACAAGTTTTAAGGGAGTTAAACTCAAATGCCTTTGTTGTTTGGCTCACTTATCTCACTTACTCAGATTCTGGAGAATGAGGTTTCACTGTGTAAGGAAACTGATCCATGGTTACATTACTATGATGAGAAATCAAACTGTTTGCTTTCTTCATATACAGTTTCCAATAAGTGGTTCCATGAACGAGGCCAGGACTTTGCACGACCATGTGGATTATCACCTGACGAGTGAAAATTGATTGCACTTGAATGAATCGTCCAGGGGAACATCATTGTACAACTAAACACTAGATATATCACAGAGTGAATCAACAACCTGACACCATTTAAGGCAGGAAGACTGTTTTACCATACTGAAGGCAGGGCAAAACTGTCCACATGTCATGAGATGCAGTATTGGGGGAGCTTAACTGTAGGCAACTAAATCATGAAAACATTTTGTACCAGTGTGAGATTCCATGAATCTTTTTTGGATTTTTTGCTGTTTGATTTAATGAAATACCACAAAGTGGACTTATATGTATATTGAACATCAAGAGGGTAACAGGTAAATGGTTGTGAAGTATGTTCGTGCTGTGACACGTATTTCATTACATGCAAATTTCCTGCTGCATCTTATGTGACAGAGTTTTTTGTTGCCTCCGACCATCTGAGATTAACCCTTTCCCCCTTGAATTAAGACTGAGTCAACAGCTTTCCATGGTATGGCATGGGTTGGGCACTATGTGCCCAACCCATGCCAAGGAAAGCTGTTGACCGGGGGCATGTGATCTTGATAAGTCTCATGTACATTTCTCAGTCAAATTGTTTTTCATAACTGTTGAAATTAGTTGAAAACACTGAAGCAGACGATATTTGACCACCAGCCGGTTTTGGCCGGTTTGAGGGGGAAAGGATGAAAATTGAGTCAACAAAATACCCACCCATGCAAAGGAAAGCTGCTTCCGTAGAGCATGCAGTCCTCATTGGTCTCATGCAGTTCGCAGTCAGTGTTACTTTTGATGGTTAACCCTTAAAGTGCTAATCACTGCTACAGTTGTTTTTTCATTACTGTTAAACATGTAATGGTTAAATTATTCAAATACCTCATGAAGGTACCTTTCATTCAAATACCAGCAAGCTTAGTCTGAAGCAAAAAGTAGTCCTAGTCAACAGCTTTCCTTGGGACACTTTGTGCACATTGCACACAGTGTCCCAAGGAAAGCTGTTGACTTAGTCTTAAATCAGTGCTTTGAGGGTTAAAAGTTGCAAATATAAACATTGAAGCAGATGACCTTTGACATGAGGCCAATTTGGTGTGCTTTGTTAGGAAAAGGTTAATATGAGCACACAATAGACATGAACAGCTTGCACACATGTCATGCGAGATTCCATCCATTAAGTTGTCATTTGAGACATTAAAATTCTTGGATTGTAATAATAGTGATAGTCTAGCTAGGTTTCAATTTGATAATTTGGATATCCTTTTCATGTTTAATGATAACTAGGTGCAATATGTTGGTCTGAATCCATATGGTGCAGATGAATGTGTACGATTTACAGCTTTACATAACACATGTACAAGTGAAGTTTTGTAAGTACATGTACCATTTTATTTACATGACAAGTAGGACCAAAAAAAAATACCACATCAAAATACCTGAACCTGGAAGAAATGCATTGATCCCGCCCTTGAGAGACCATGTTCATTTAGCATGTACAGTGGTACCTGCTATTTAAGACCGCTCCTACAGTCAACAAAAAGTGGTCTCATACTGCAGGTGGTCTTAAATTGGAGGTATATTTAACAAGGAAATACAGCAAAGGGTCTTGGAAGAGTGGTCTTAAAAAGACATGCGGTCTTAAATTGGAGGTGGTCTTTAGAGCAGGTACCACTGTAGTACTGACTCCTTCATGTTATTGTGCCCCTGTATAGCGACCATCAGGTCAAAAAGATCTTGTTCCTGACGATTGTTTCCCCAAGAGGATATTTATGTAGGATCAGTCTGAAAACATGGTTCATCAAGTGTACAACAATGAAAAAAAACACACCAAAAAAAAAAAAAAAAAAAAGGTATTTACATGTACAGCAATACTTGGGAACAACAGGTTTGCTGACTAGTTCCTTCAGTGACCCAAGAAGGATTTGATTTGTTAAAAAAGATGATAAAGTGTATGTGGTTATGCTTTTGGGGGATGGGATTATGCTGCTAAAAAGAAGAAAAAAGAAAAAAAAATTGAGTTAAATATTGCATGTACGTGATGTTGATTTGATGAAATTCTGAATATTAAGCCTTTCGTCTTGAATTAACTCATTCCATAGTATGGTCACAGGCCTGGGTCAGTGCTAGAACCACTGACTTAAGACCATAGGCATGTTGGTACTTGAACGAAAACTCTTTTCATGAAGAATTTAAATATACAATTGTTGTCTTAAATCGAGGTAAATATACGAAAAAATCAGGGACTGGTATCGAATGAGTTAAAACTAAGACAAAAGATTTCCTTGGGATGTGATCTTGATAGGCCTTATCTAAAATTTTTCAGTCAAATTGTGTTTCATTACTGTTGAAATTAGTTAAAGACACTGAAGCAGACAACATTTGACCACCAGCCAGGTCTGGCCAGTTTGAGGGAGAAAGGGTTAATTGATACTATGCAAAATAGGTATGTAATATATGTACTAACAAAATAAGACATATGCATATTATATGGAGGCTATTGACAGAACCCAAAGCCAAGGGCAGGTGATAAATGTAGTCTACCATGTTCTGCCTGTGACAAATTCCAAAATGTCTTTCAATGAGTTCTAAATATGTTTGATTTCCATGTGTTTTTGTTTGTATACATATACATGTGAAAAGATTACAAGATGTTTGAGACAAGTCTGTCTCCTGATAACATGATCAGCAACATCTGGTGCTATAGGAATTGATGTGTGAATGTCGAGATGTACATGATGTATGTTTGGTAGTGCTTAATCACAGGGTAAAAGACAAAAACAAAAACAAACTTATATAGTAAGTGAGAAGTATTGCTTCCTACAAAATTGTGTATACTTGTTCCTGAGCTGAATCATTGACTTGTGATGTTAGCTTGATGAATGCCACTGTGTTTGTACATCATTGATAATCTTTGTACTGTATGAAAAATCCCTGTTGAAACATTGCTGTCAGAGGTGATTGGTATTTATTGAAATCTTCCATATGGAGTGATCTGATGGTGTTTTTACTGCAAAAGGACCACCAATGGAATTTTAAGTTCATCAAGTTTACATAGAAAAGGAGTTTCCTTTGTGTACACAACAGTGTAAACTTGTTACCTCAGCTGACATGTCAGGCAGGCACGGTTATGTGCTGGGTCTTCATCGGTCAACCATCCTCAACAATTAATATTTTTTACTTCACCATAACCATCATCCAGGTTCATTTCAGCCTTGATGGACATGTACCTTGGGTGGGTCTGTACCAAGTTTGCTCAAATGATCCTGCTCCATTGATTTTTTATATTTTTTATGAATTGTTTGGTTTACTTTTTGGCAAAATCTTTCAAAAATCTCTCTGAAACCACTTGGCCAAGAGCTTTACAAAACAGTTGGGTCAGTTGCCTTGAAACTGCACAGGAACACTGCTGGGCACCCCAAGACCAGAGTGGGACTTATCATGGGGTGAATGTCAAGGTCAGCTGAGGACAGGCTGTTCACACAGCCCTCTTGTTTTATTAGCAAGATTTTACCATATAAAAGTTAAAGAAGAGAACAGTAGGCATATAAAATAGAATGTATCAGCTTCCCTTGCATAATATTGGATGCCCATTTTTATCATTGACAATACACAATATCACTTTTTGGCTCAGCTGACTTGTCAGTCAGCTGAGCTTATAGGATGCTCAGTCGTCTGTCATCCTTCTGTCTGTCTGTCTGTCTGCAATTCACATTTTTGACTTCTCCAAGTCACTAACCAGATTCACTTCAAACTTGGTGGGGATTTACCTTGGGTGGCTCTCTGCCAAGTTTGTTTAAATGTTTATAGGTCAATAATTTTTAAGGGTCCACCCCATGGGTGAACCCTTTATGTGCATATTCTCATTACTGGAATATCTACAGAATGCCTCCATGTATTTTGCTCAAATTTGGCAATATGTTTATCTTACCTAGCAACATGAACTGATTAGATTTTGGTGTCACCGTGATCTAATTTGAGCAAATGGTAGCCTAATTATGTGCTCGTTAGGGTGGACCCTTCAGTCAACGTTTTGCATTGAAGGTATGTCTAGGTGGATGTTTTATTGAATTTTTTGATCCCAAGCCAAGCCAATTGGTTGGAAATTGCGTAGGGACACTTCCAGGTACCTCTAGACGTTAATTTGTTCAACAGGTGGCTCTGCAGTTTGTTTGTTTTTTTCAGGTTCTTTAAACACATTTTTGTGTGTGAAATCTATTTTCGACTTCTACAAAACCATCACTCAAATCGTTCTGAAACTTAGTGGATGTGTAGCTTGTGGGAGGGATAAACAAACTTTTTCACTGAGTAGCAATACTGGGATCCCTGATTTTTCACTTTTTTTTTTTAGTTCAGGTACTATAAAGGTAATGCATGCATCCCTCTTGATTACAATGTAAGTCAGTTGGGATTGGAATGGAAATTCACATTTTCAACTTCTCCAAAACAGTTAGCCAGATTTACTTCAAACTTCATGGGGATATATCATGGGTGGGTCTCTACAGAGTATGTTTAAATGGTCATTTTCCAACGATTTTTTTTTTTTCAAAATCTTTTTTAAAAAATCCTTTAAGAAAGTTCCAAGCCAATTGCTTTGAAATTTTATGGAGGCACTTCTGGGAACACCCTCCCCCCCCCCCCCCCCCCCCCCCCCCCGACTCTTTTCAACCCCTTATGCTGGGATTTTAAAAATTTTATTTATTTATTTTTTTTTTGTTACTCATTTTTTGTGTTGAAGCTATTTTTGGCTTTTTTCCAAAACTGTCATAGATTCTGAAACTCAGTGGAAGTGTAGCTTGTGGCATGTCAAACTAAATTCTTTACAAGGTGATAATATTCTGCGTCTCTGATTTTCAACAATTTTTTCTATTTGGGTACACGTCGGCTGGTGCATGCATTCCCATTTATTACAATGCATTTCAGTGAGGATTGCAATGGTATGTCACATTTTCAACTTCCTCTCTCAAACCTTCAAACACATTTTCTTCAGACCTGATGGGGTTGTACCTTGGGTGGCTCTTTACCAGTTGGATTCAAATTGCAGTGCTCCAGTAATTTTTGGAAGTTTTATTATTATTTTTTTTAATACAAATGTTGTGTGTTAAACAACTTCTCCAGAACTGTGGCTTAGATTCTTGTGAAACTTAGGGGAAATGTAGCTTGTGGAAAGGTCAAATTAAGGTGTTCACTAGGTGATGATATTCTGAATCGCTGATTTTTAATTAATTTTCCAATTTGAGTACATACCGGTTAGCGCATATGTTCCGATTTATTATAATGCAAATCAGTGGGGATTGCAATGGTAAGATTCTTTGAAACCATCAACCTGATTCACTTTAAAACTGGTGATGTACCTTGGATGGGTCTTCACCAATTTGATCAAATGGGCATGGTCCACTGATTTTTGAATTTTTTTTTGTTTTTGTTTAATATTTTGGACAAAATATTTAAAAACTAACTTTGAAACCGCCAAGCTTATTGCTCTAAAGGTGAAAAGAGATACGTCTGAAGATCTCTACAAGTTAATTTGTTCAACAGGTGGCTTTGTGATTGTTTTTTGCTTTTTTTTTTTTTAATTGTGTTTTCACTTTTTCTTGACTTTTTCTGCCATCACTAATTTGTGTCCTCTTCAGATTAACTGGGAATGTACGTGAACTTGATCTCCACCAAATTTGTTCGCCACATGGTGATACTATTATCTTATGAGTTTGAACAAATTATTAAAATTCAGCAAAATAGGTAAGGGGATATGTTCATGTTAGCTACCGTTATGATGGTCTTAAACAAGATGACCTTCACATCATTCTGAAGCTCACAGGACCACTTCAGTTTGTACATACATGTAAGGCCAGCTGAGCACAGGACTGTCACAGTCCTGGTTTTCGTTTTTGTTTGTTTGTTTGTTTTTTAAATCATTGACAATAGTTTGATTGATCTCTCGATTCACTCAAGTTGGGTGGCTTTTGAGATTATTGTATACATTAAATTGTAAATGCTAGGTTCAGTGGATTTTTTACAAATAGCTAGCTTGTACCAGCACATTTAATGTAAACATGCAAAGAAATAAAGCATTTCCATCTTACAATCAACTTGGGTGGCTTTTATGAGATAATTGTATACATTAAATTGTAAATGGTATGATTATTAGCATTTTTCATGAATGGCTAACTTATAACTGCACATTTAATGTAAACATGCAAAGAAATAAAATATTTGCATCTTACAGTTTGACTATGTATTTATTTTTCCCCCCAAGATTTTATTTCTCATTTAACACAATCTAATTACTCCTGAAATTCTTACAAGTACCTGAGCAGAGGTGTGGCAGCTTTGATTAAAAAAATAGGATGTTTATAAAAATTTAGTGCAAGGAGTTAAAGTATAAATTCATAGACCCTTTAATTTATTTGGGCTAATACAGCCTATGTCAAAATTTTACAGAGGAACGTGTCCAATATGGACAATAACTTCCATATGTATATAGGTTGGACAGGGACAGGTTAGCTGATGAAAAGTACAGAGTTCGGACTGCAGAATAGGGTAATGACTACTAGGAAGTGGTTCTGGACGAAAAGACATACAATAGCAAGCACAATAATCTTTAAGCATATAAACCATGCTGTATGCCTGTGTCTCCTCAATACACGGCATTCATAATAGCTGTTGCTTTGGCCCAAATCCTACAAGGAACTACCCATATATACAGGCAGATCCTCGTATCCAACATGACAAAATGCCCAGCTGTCACCAAACTGTCAACTTTTATAAAATGAACTGTTTCACAGTCTGTCATGTTCTCCAGATACACTGAGTTTCATATACAAAAAAAAAAAAAGAAAAAAAAGTGTTATTTTCTGTATACTGGTATTAAGCTTTTTCGGCCTGTGATTAGAGCTGACCAGGGGGATTTTCTAATAGTCCTACTGGGAGAGGAGGTGACCGATGATTTGTGGGATGCTTGAGTGAGGATCATAAATGTGAATTTGATGATTACAATTGTTTCAACTTAAATTAACAATGGGGGGTGGGGGTGGCAACACCTCCCACCTCAGCCACCCCCTCAAAAATCTTCACAAGATGGATACTTATGTTTTTAATTTACTTCAAATATTTGCTGTATTTCCTGCAAAATAGCTCATAATCCCCCATTTCACACCTAAATTTTCCAACTTTTCTGGGGTAGGATCCCCAGACCCCCCTTCAAAGCAAAACAAATCAATGCTTTGGCCACTTGTGCCCTCCCCCTTCCAGGTTCTTGGGTCTGCCTCTGCAATTCAACCCTGGAAGGTCTAAATTTCACAAAGGAAAGGTAACTTGTTCTGAAATAAAAATGTTTTCGTCATACTGTTTTTCATGTAAGCAAATCAGTATGTTTGCCCAGAAAGTAGTAAGATATTACTGTTAATGTGCATGCACTGAATACTGGAAGTACATTTATTTCAAACTATAAATCTTGAGTACATGTGTCTCCAAACTTATAACAGTAAGAAGTGTAATTCTGCCAACTGCTTCTGGTAACAGTGGCATGTATATGCAGCATGATGCATCTGATGGATATATAAAACTTTAAAATGCTGCCATTTGGAGACATTTCACATTTTTAAAACTTTAATATCATCAAAAGTTGCACTCAAATGTAAGATTTACGTACTTGGTGAGACCTCTCAATAGAGGGCACCCTTAGTACTGGGACTTGCAAAAAGTTCTCACTGTAGGGAAGTGCCCACTGCAGAAAGAGTCAGCTATTTTAAGGTGGAAGATCTGATTTCAGCACCTTTTAATAACCTCTAATCACTTTTTCATATTTTGGGATAGTCTGATACTTAAACTACATGCTCCCAAAAACTCAGATGTGTGAATATAAAATTTATATGAGAAAATTTATCTCAAAACTTTTGTTTACTCTGAAAGGTTTAAGCAGTGCCTGGCACATGGGTTTGTTTGCATGGGCATGATAATGAACTATTCACAGTCATTAGTCCATGACCCCTGCAAACCAATTGAGCCATTGACAAGGGTCACTCACAGGAAACCATTAGCCGTGGAGGGAAGAATGGGCCAGTTGAGATTAATCACTACCATTGTTCTGATTACAGTAGTCCCTGTCTTGAACGACCCCTCCTATGAGCGACCACCTGGTTTGAACGACCACATTTGGTCGCCAAAGTTGTTTTTCTTTAATAATTTACCTCTTATGAACGACCACCTGTTAAACGCGACCAGCGACCATGCAAAATGAACCGATTTTGCGACCGCGTAAGACAAATTTAAGCCATGTTCGGCCACTACGCCTCGAGTCTGCCAACGAAATACATGCATGCAACTCACCCATTGTTATAAAATTTACATGGTTCTTGTCAAATTTATTGAGTGCAAGCAATAAATGATTTCTTTCTAAGATAAATTTCCGGAAACAACTTTTAAATTTGATCAATCAGTATCTATTCCTCCTCACGAGCATAGGATCTTTCCATTTATTTACATTTTTACCACGGCAGTGAATGTACTGTAGCTTACTCCACATGTATCGGGCCTCTCCATTGTGGAACTTGACTCAAGAAGATTTCGACCATTTCTCTGTATCCTGGAATATTATGGATTGTTTTCTGAGCTAAACTTCATAATGATCCGCAGAAATTTATTTGTGATGGGAACTTTGTCGATCCCACTCAACTCCTGTTCGTTCACATCATCCATCTTGAAATGCTTCAAATCTGAATGACGACGGAGGTTGCCGGAAGCGTCCGGAACAATCTTCGTTGTTTACCGCAGCCATGTGGTCATAGCTTTTTTTTGCAGGCAAGTATATAAGATTTATTGCATAGACGCTCCCTCTGGAGGGTATAGCAAACATTACAGTGCTCAGCACCCAGGCTACACCGAGATGATTGCCGTGGGTCCGAGAAGTTAATCACACAGTAGATTCGCAGAATTAAGTAAAAGGCTTCACATAGCAAAAAAAAAAAAACTCTATCTAGTTTACTAGGAGAAAAAAAAAAAAAATTACATTCGTTTTTCCATTGCACTGTTGACGAATTTTAGCACCTGTTTAATGACAAAATGGTCCCCATTGTTGCAGGTCATCAGAAAAAGAAATTGGTCCATGTCTGGGAGTAGGGCTAGATTATAAGTATTCAGTGATGTATATAGTTTTTTCCGGAATGGGGCTTACTTACTGCATTTTAACATGAAGTGGATCTCATCTTCCACATCCCCACTTGTGCAGTGGTTACATATTCTGTTGCCCACTTCAGTTCTGCTATATCTGCCTGTTTCAATGTGCAAGTCATGGGCACTTATTCTTAGTTTGGTGAATTGTTTTCTTTTCCAAATTGGCATATTTAATTTGAGATATTCTTCTCTGCAGAATTTTGGTTCCTTGAATTTACAATAGGTCCTCAATTTATTGGACTGTCTCCCCTGTCCATTTACATATTTAATCCAATCACGCTCATATGCTGTACACAGTTTCTCATTTAATTTTGTAATACATGACTTAATATTGTTTCCGCCGATATTTTCCCACTCACTCTGCATATCAAAGTTAGTCAACATTATTTTGATGTTTTGGAGCCAACAGGGGTTCTTGCTATTCATCATGGAGTAGTTCTCGCGTAGGCATTTAGATACCAAGCTGTCCGGGTCGCAGCTGTGCAAATGGGACCAGTATTTAATAGCAGAACACAGACTAATGAAGAGTAGTGGGTAGCTGCCTATTTCACCCTTGACCGCAGCAGTACAGGACTTTCGGTGTACCCCCAGCATAAAACGAGAGAATTTGACATGGACTTGTTCTGTTGGGGCACGTTCACAGATATGCAAGAAATTTTCACTGTTCAGAGATTGTAGCAGGAAAGGGGCCCAGATTTCGCCAGCATAATTCGCCACCGGCACTACCAGGCTTTGGAAAAGTTTCAGTGCCATGTCTATGTTTCCATGGGTATCAAAATAATTTAGACTAAATAGCACCTTATTTGCCTTTTCTTTTAGTTTGGTCATTGCTGCATTAAATGTGCCAGAGGCTGACAATTCGATACCCAAATAGCAATAACTCTGCACTATCTCAATCTCGGTATTCTCATAGTAAAAATTAAATTTTCGAAATTTAACTCCTCCTTTATTGAAAATAACAACCGGTGTCTTTTTGAGATTAACTTTGAGCTTCCACCTTGAACAGTACTCTTCAAGCTTGTTAAGTGCAGCCTGCAATCCTGCACTGGTTTCAGACAGCAGGACCAGGTCGTCTGCGTAGAGGAGACAGCTAATGTTGCAGGTATCCAGTTTGACTGGTCTGCATGAGTCATCGAAAATACAAGGGAGATCACTTAGAAATAAATTGAAGAGTCCTGGACTTAGAACACATCCCTGTTTGACACCAACATTTGATGGGAATTGTGTTGAGTAACTATGTTCAGATTTGATACAGTAGTAAACTTCAGAGTACATATTTTGTAGCAGGCCCAAAAAGTTACCGCCAATGCCACTGGCAGTCAGTTTATAGAAAAGTGCCTGGCGCCATACGGTGTCAAAGGCCGACTTGAAATCGACAAAACAAGAAAACAGGTATTGCCTTAGACTTGCACAAGTCCCTGGTGCATGTCCCTATTTTCCCATCCCGCGGTCCCACCCAGAAGTGCGATACATTTTCCCCTCCACAAAGTTAACTGAATCATATTATGCCAACTACACGGTGTTATTAAGTAGGTCCTATTATTATTATTTTTTTTAACTGGTCGACACTGCCGCCGTGTCGGTTTCAACAGTAGCTGCTATTGAGTCCTGGTCAGTTCTAATCCCATTATCACTGCGAGTGGAAATTGGCCTGCGATGAATGCATGGCTAGTCACTGGCCACTCAAGCGAGACAAAGCGGACCGTCTCCCTCCGGCTGCCGACACCAGGGACTTGTCAAACTTGCACAAGCCCACTCTGGACTACCATCAATTCGATGGGAGTGACGTCACAACATCCGGGGTTTCGCGGGATCTTGGAAGTCAAATCAGTGCCACAACTTTTTTATTTTTGCATTAATGCAAACTGATCCACGTCATGATTTAAGTTTTGTTGAGTAAGACCTCTACATTTCTATGTGGTTCTTTTGTCAATTTAAACAAAAACTCTTGCCGTACACCCTAACAAAGGAAATATATCGATATCAATCACGATTTGATCAAAGCGGTCAAACCTGTGTGAATACTATTGCATGGGTACCGGTCCGCGCATTTTTCTGCGTTAGCGTCACGAACGATTGTTCCTCTGTTATTTTTTTCTAAAGATCGGTTGCTTATTATATTCAATTATAATGGTAGAGCTTGTTGCTGCAGTAAATAGTCCATAAACACACTTTATAGCAGTTACTGACAAACTGTCAGCATGATAAACACGCGGCAGTGGTAATTTCACCTGAGCCATGTTTCCCTTCGGCTAGCGTATTTTACTCTCTTTCCGTGAAAAAATTGGACCCTCTGCTCTATTGTACGCAAGGACTGGTACAGTGGTAGTATACGTTATCATTCCGACCAATTTACAGCGTTAAATTTTGTTTCTTGCTTTAATAAATTGTTTGAAATAGAAGCAGTTTTGAAGGGGTTCCCGCTAAAATACTTTTGTTTCAGATAATGGGAGAGCTTGTTGTTAAAATAGACAAGGTTCTAAGCATTCTAACGATATAAACAACATGGCGCGGAGACAAAAAAATCGAGATTGAGACGATGAAATCACCCTATTTTTGCGCAGTTTTGCAAACTTACATCATTCAAATTGTCACAAGCAACGACCCGGTCATTGATTTAAATCATCGTAGAAGGAAAATATTCATTTTAACGCCGCTCGAAATAGCCATCGGCAAGAACTGACGTTTCTCTACAATAGAATGTGCACGCTTGCATGTAAATAAACAACAGTCAACGCAAGGAATTTGAGACGGCCTTGAATCTGTCACGTGCTTGACTGCTCATGAATAATTCATAGCAGCGACAAGCCGGCAAATTTGACAAGTCTCACTGGACGCCTTCTGCCTGACGCGGTACACTGCAATTAGACAATCCTTAATCCTTCATTACACAGTAGCTCAATTAACAGCTTCTGAAGAGGAGTGCATTATGACCGCTCGCTTGTCTGCGTGATAAGAAACACAGTGCAGACCGCCCGGCGCTAATCATCTGGAGTCAATGTTATCTGGTTATATACACGTTCCACGCCAATCAGCTAGGTAAAGCTACGACGTGTGTTTACTTAAAATTTAATTTGGCAATGAATTTGATTTTAAATAGAATACGGAGGACAGTCCAGTGAGACTTGAGCAAGTCTAGTATTGCCTGGGCAGCCGGTTTGTGTATTTATCGATCAGGGTCTTGAGAGTTAGTATGTGATCGGAAGTTCTACATTTGCGTCTAAACCCAATCTGGTTGTAAGGGACAGTTTTGTGTTTCTCTGTAAATTCTGAAAGTCTGTTATTGAGTACAGAGCACAGAAGTTTACACAAGTGGCTGGACACAGCATGCGAAACCTAACCTACCTGTGGCAAATAAGCGGAAAGCCCAGAAATATAATTATTTAATATTCTCATTTCCAATTGAACCATGTTTAATCATCCCATATTTTATCAAATGAACGAAGAAAACTTTCGCTAGATCAAAATCACTTTGAACCCCAATCAAACACGTGCTTGCCTGCTTGAGCAAGTGCGACAGACACTGACGAAATGCATGCCAGGTCCATTTTTTCCCACGGTTCAGAACGAGGTCAACATGGCGCCCAAACAACCACACGTGGTGGCAATGGGAAAATGCCGAGTCTTATTTTGATACATAACTTATGAATTACAGTGAGTTAGGCTCCACCAAATGTGTAGAATAAAGTTAAGACAGTGAGTAATGCCGTCAAAACAATTTTATGACAGTTTAAGCTGGTTACTTGGCAAACGAAGGCTCCGTACCCGGCGATGTACCGGGCCCATTGAGCGTAATGGGAAAATGACAAAACTCAAGACCGGCAAATATTTTCAAGTTGCGAAACACATCTTTCAGCTCCCAGACAAAAGTTCTTTATTGAAATAAAGATTTTAAGGGTTGTAATTGTTAAATTTGATAAATGATAATTTCTTTTCACAGCATATGTAATCGATAATGATGACCTGGTGGTGGCAGAAATTTGCGTACCTTGCTACCTAAATACGTGGAAGTCCGCCATGGATTTGGGGTGGTGCATATGCGATTCCTCCAATGAGCGACCACCTGCATTATACGACCGCTTTTTTGTCGGCGCTAGGGGTGGTCGCTCAAAAGAGGGACTACTGTACTTTGAAATTCTCTATTGATGTAAAAACAAATTAGCACAATCCACTTACTGGTCCCCAAATATGGAAAGCTGCATGTGAACCCACACCCAAACAAGCCAAGTGCAGTGTTTCCAAGTTAAAAAAGTTGAGATTTAAGTCACAAAATATACTTTTTTTAATGACATCACAGAGGTAAAGCTACAAGTTTATTTCACACAAGAATTAAAACAGGACAGAAGAAATGAGTATGTGTCGTATTACAGCCATAAATGCGTAAGAATTGGCAACTTTTTCTTTCAATGCGATTTTCTCGGAACTGTGTTTTGCTCAACCTCTGCAATTTGTATCTCGCCTCACAAACGTACAAATTGCCCCATCACATTAAAATCAAATAAAATCAAAAGAAAAATATTGTATCCAGGAACGGTTCCCAGGATTTTTTTTTCTGACAACCCCTTCCGTGACTTTTGGAGCCATTTATAGAAAGAAAATGAACCTGTCAGGACTGAATTAGAAATTTTATAACTTTTTATTTATCCTATTTCAGGACTAACCATTGAATTCGATCCTGGACATGGATATATGTTTCAATTTTCTTCTGATTTTAACTGGAAAAAAAAATTGTGTGACTTCTGCACGAAAAATGTTAAAATCCTACCAAGTCAGAAAGAATGCCATAAAATCTCAAATTATTCCAATCCTGCAAAAAAAACCCCTATGGATACAAATTTATGGCTATGTAGTAATCAGAAAATATATAGGTTTAATGTACTTGTGAAAAAATTAAATGGGTAATATCGATCCAAAGTTGCCAGTCTCACTGCGCACCAGCTTCACAGTTTCCACCTTGGCTTAAGTATTGATGAGTGTGTACATGTAGACATAAACATGTTTTGTTCATCCATATACAATGTATGCATAATATTATAATCCAAAGATTAATAACTGCATGTAAAACATAACCATCTTTGTTCCTTTATAACGTGGGGAAAACAAAGAACAATACGAGATTCAGGAGCCTGCTGCTGTGTAGTGTATGAGGCCAGTGTGTGTGACGAGTATGCTCCAAGCGGCTGATTTTAAGGTTATCCAGTGACTGGTTTGTGTTCTCCACGTTTTCTGGGTGACACAGCTACAGTTACAGGATAAACTTGGATAACATATTCATTAGGCCTAATACATGTATTCAAACGATAGATATGGCAATGTAGCCATTTTGTAGGCTCAGGCCTACTCCTGAATCAAAGCCACATTGTCATTGTCATTCATTGCACTAGCCCCAAGGGACCTCCCCACCCGCAAGCTTAACAGAGCGTGGGGAGGTCCCATGGGGCTATCATTGCACATGCACACCTCAGTCAATGCAAGCATACATCTAGCTATGGTGCTTTTAACCGTTAAATGCATCGAGATGCATTTTTTTCTTCTCCATAGGTCAACAGCTCTTGCAAAGTGTGGGCGTTTCGAAGAGAAAAAAAAAAACAAAAAACGTGCACTCGCAAGTGCAGTCCCGTAATCCTTATAATATGACAACGTCAATGAAACAATGGTTCCCAATTCTACCACAGGAGGCGCCACCCACCGGTCCCAGGCACACAACCTTAGTGAGTCGACAGCAAGGCAGAGGCAAAAGTCTACCAAAGTACTTTTGCACTAAAATGACTCGGAATGATACCAAGTGAATTATTAACGTCGTAATTAATGACAGTTACACTTAGGTGTAGCTATTTCCCAAACCTATCCATTGGAGATAGAATGACACCTCTGTGTATAACAAATTTGAAGTTGAATATTCAAGTCAATATTTAAATTATGTGAATTTGCCTCAATCTGAATAAACTTGAATGCGAAAACTTTAGTTCATATTTCATTGGATGCAGCTACATCACCAACCTATCAACTGAACTTGGAATGACACCTCTATCTCTAATAATTTGACAGTTGTTCTAGATTAAATTTTGGGTGCTCTTCTAATTTGCATTAATTACAGTTCTACAACTGTTGGTTGTAGTCAATTGGATGTGCCTATAGCAGAAACCTATGAAAATTAGCAAATATGGTATCTCTCCCGTTAATATTTATCAAGATATTCAACAATCTAAACTTTTCAAGTCCCCTAATTAGCATCAATCATAATTCTACAAGTTTTGTTTGTGGTTCATTGGATGTGACTACAACACAAATCTAGAAACTGACTGTTAAATGGAATCTCTACCTACTATAGTTTTGAAGATATTCAACATTTAAACTTTTAAAGTGCCCCTCAAAAACATAAATTATAGTTCTACAACTTTTGCTTGCAGTTCATTGGATGTGCCAATAGCACAAACCTATATATTGAAGTTAGGATGGCACTTCAACTTATAATAGTTTTGAAGACAGCCAACATTTAAACTTTTCAAGTGCCCCTAATTAGCATAAGTTATAATTGTACAACTTTTGCTTGTGATTCATTGGATGTGTTTACCGCACAAACCTAAAATTTGAAGTTGGAATAGCACTTCTACCTATAATGGTTTTGAAGATATTCAACGTTTAAACTTTTCAAGTCCCTCATTAGCATAAGTTATAATTCTACAACTTTTGTTTGTGGTTCATTGGGTGCGACCATAGAACCAAACCATGAATTAAAGTGTGAATGGTAGCTCTACCTTTAATAGTTTTGAAGATATTCAACATTCAAGATTTTTAAGGGCCCTAATTTGCATAATTTTCAACATGGTAACTATTACAAACCAAGTGCTTCATTTCAGTACAAGGTCAATCATCATGCCAAGTTTGGCACTGTTTTGCATGAATTAAAATTCTAAAACTGTGGTTCATGGCTCATTGGATGCGGTTATGTCACAAACCATCAAATTAATGTTGAAATGGTACCTCTATCTATCATAGTTTTGAAGCTGTTCAAGATTTAAATTTTGCATATGCACCTAATTTGCATGAACCAAAACCATACAACTTTGGTTCATGGTTTATTGGATGCGGCTTTACCACAAACCCACAAATTGAAGTTGGAATGGCATGTCTATCTATAATAGTTTTGGTGATATTCAACTTTTAAATTAGCATAATTTAAAATTCTACTATTTTCAGTTACTGTCCATTATTTTGGCAGGTGTCACAAACCTATACATGCACATCGCAATTTTGTGTCTATCTGTAATAGTTTGGAAGATAGGGAGCTTTTAAAATTTTAATTGTGCTTAATTTGCACAATTTTAGAATATCATGATTATTCCAAATGATATGCACAATTTCACTGCCACTGGTGGGCTAGTCACCATGGCAAGTTTGGTAATTTTCGGAATAATAGTGTGTGAGAAAAAATCTGGACAAATTTGATAAGAAAGAAAGAAAGAAAGAAAGAAAGAATAAACTAAAAACAAAATGTCTGAGACATGATAAATAAATTAATAACATGTGTATGTTAGCACGCAGGCATAACAAGCGCAGCGATGGCGACCAAAAATATCCCTGTGCGCTAGCGCTACCTAACGTGAATGTAAAGTACTATTGAAATTGACTACCAGATGGCCCTCCGATCGCAATGAAAAAGACCAATCAAAAGTGTCCATTTATCAGACTGACTGCGACTTTGAAAAGATGGCGGGTACTAACACTCTGCAAGCCAACAAAAGCGCCATAACTTTGAGAGGATCGACCGACATTGTGGCAGAATTCTTCAGTAAGTATATAAATAAGGACACTTGCGCCATTTGTGCAATAGTCTGAACTAAGTTTTTCATCAATTATGGATCTTGTAGAGCATACATTGGCGCACGTCAGTTGCATTGAACAGGTTTGGGCCATGCCTTGCCTTGCCATGCCATTGCCATGTCATGCCACAAACTCGATAGTGATGAAAATGTACTGTACAAATTGCCAGCGGCAGTGTCTGTCTGCGTAGCAGACCAAGGATCCTCGGACCTGGACTGGGAACTTAATACCAGCCTGGTGTTCTTTGTTCCCCCTCTTCTCTACTGGTACAATTGCCCAGTAGTCCTCTGACACGAAATAATTTTAATCTCAAAACAAGTCTTATTTTAGCATCACTTACCAAGAAGATTCATTCACTCTTTTTTATTTTTGCAATCCTCATTATCTTTAATATATGACCAAGAATATAAAGGTGCTTAGTGGCAGTCAAAATTGTCATTCAGCTGTTAATAGACACAGGTGTATCACAGCCAGATTTTAACAATACACCCACTAATATAATTTTAAAAGACTTGAAAGAACTTAAACTGACATGAAGAAAGGTCCAATGTCAGCAATAAAATGTTGCTCAATATCATTTATCAATAAAAAAAATCTGCAAGTCTGTGCACAAAAAGTGTGACATGAAAAACAGCTGATTTTTACTCCTCAAGACAATAGCCAACTACCAGCCAGAGTGTGAAATCCCCGGGGGTGGGAGTAGGTCCGGGGGTTACTCCCATTAGTGACGATACTAGGTGAGTAAGCAAGTAATTTTATTGACCTTTGTGGAGTCAATGTTGACTCATAAGTCATACAAAGAGTACAATAATTACTGGAATACAAAACAATATGTAAGCTACACCAGGAGTTACAATTCCTATCACTAATTACAATTAACTATATTTGTCACATGAAACATCTAGGAACATACTGTCCCATACAATTAAATAATAAACAACAACCAAAAAAAAACTCCACTGCAACTAAGTATCAAAGTATTGTCTAGGTAGTGTCGCAACACCAAAATAAAATGACTTGAAGACTGAGGACACATATTTAAAAAACTAATGAACAGAACTACATTTTACTCCTATATGGCTATTTGCTGATTCCAAAATACGAAACTTTCGAGAAATTGACAAGACTTCGTTCTACAATGATCAAGGTATTGCAGACATAAATCAAAAATGTGAGAAAAGGGAAAAGAAAAACTAAATTCTACATGGGGTACCTGCTGCTCCAAAGGCACCTCTTTTCAGCGAATGTCTCTAACAAAGGTCCAGTATTTTAACAAAAATTCCCTAAAAAGGGTAATTACTCTCTTTATGATCGCAAAATTGAGAAAAACCAAATTGCCAACACGTTGTGGTTACTGCTTCGATTTCCAAGACATTAGGTAACATGAGTCAATGATTGACTTACACATGTCCACAAAAAAAACAAAAAAAAAACCAACTTATAACCCAAAGAGGTAAACTCAGGGTTTTCCTTCATTATAAGTTCAAAGGTGGCCTACCTTTCACCTTTTCCTTACCAGCTTTCATCTTTTTACCACCCTCCACCTTTTTTCATTAAAATACATGATATTGTAGCATTATTTGATAGAACTTTTTACCAAAACAAGAAAAATAAGATGTTTACCACCTTTTAACTTTTAAGTTCTGAGGAAAAGCTTGAAACTTAACAGTCAGAATATTAAGATATGTAAAAGAAGTGCTTAATGTATGAATGTATTACATGTACGTAAATTCCAAAATGTGTGCATACAGCATATTTCAGCAGTGCATTTTGTGTGAAATTGCATGTTGATTTGGACTGGATGTCATGTGACCCTTTTAACATGCAGTCAGAAGTATACAACTCTAATTCGCGTGCTTAATTTGTTATTTTCACACAAATTCTGGGTGAAAATGTAGAATTGGTAAAGTAATGCAATATACACCCCAAATCGAGCCAAATGTGAGACCCTTTATTTACCTTTTTTTTTTTTTTTTTTAAATCTTGGCAATCCCAAATGTAGAAATTTCAAGGGATTCCATGTACATAACATTGACATTTAGTCCATGTTACTTCCACATTGGTATGGCTATTCACCAAAGGGCGGGACTGTAGGGTTTTCTAAACTCATCGTATCATTGCATGGTGCAGACGAAATTATAGAGAATTTCTGATGTGATTTAATTGAAACTAGAAAATATCAAAATGGTATTAGGTCAATGTGACTTCCATCATTTAAGAAAAAATTGCCCATATATGAGGCTTCATTAGACATTTGGACTGTAGGGTTTTTTAAACGCATCAAATCATTGCATGGTGCAGACTGAAATTATAATGAATTTCTGGGGTGATTTAATTGAAACTAGAAAATATCAAAATGGTATTAGGTCAATGTGTCTTACACCATTCCCCATATATGAGGCTTCATTGGACATTAATTTGTTCACAGCTCCAGTTATTTATTCTAATATTTTGGGAAAGAAGGCCTCACCGACATAATATATGGTGCATACACTTGCCCATGAAATTCCCTAGATATGTAGAAAAAGAAAATTTGCTAAATGCTGTAATATGTCAATGTAAAATACACAAATTCAGCTTGTGTATTACTTGAAATACTTTTTCAAAGTATTTGAGTACACAGAAAATTTTTTATCTATCAGTTGTGTCAAGGGAGATAGACACCTGGCAATACATAAGTTGCCTTGTTTTCCATCATATCCTGAATCATAAAATGCAGTCAATGTTATTTACAAACATTATTTCTTCTCCAACTGAGAGGAAATGTGCCATATGATTTATATCTTGGCATTATTTTTTTTAGAATGGAGGGTATTCTCTCTGAATGGAAAGAAGAAAAAACACACAAAATACAATTATGGTGTTTTAAATGGTGTTGTAAGTATTTAGCTTTGAAAGTTTGCTCACACTTTTAACTGATACACCACTTGATTTTTGAAAAAGAAATAAGGATATGGACCTATACAGTGTTCTCTGCAGCTCAAAATAGAGGGGAGATTTACCCTGCCTTTTTCTTTTGCTCCCTGCCCTTTTTCTTTGCTCCCTGCCTTTTTATTTTGCACCCTGCCCTTTTTTTTCTGACCTATACACCATGCCTTGATAAACTAGGGCATATTTATTTGTCATATTTTCCCTAATTTTTAGTGATACAATTTGTAAGCTGAACTCATAAAAATTCTTTACCTTAACGTGGGTATAACTGTTAAGAACTTTCTGGGTTTTGCATCAAAACTATGCCCTTTTTGTAGAAGTTGACCTTTGAGGTGCCCTTTTTGGTCCTTACCACATTAAAAAATTCCCTTTCTAGATGTAATTGCCCTGCCTTTATGAAAAGCTGCAGAGATCACTGCCTATATGTTACAAAATCTGTTGTTGGAACCCTTTAACTTTCATAGGACCCCAAAATCAACTTTCTGTCTACTCTGAGTAGAATATTAATTAGACAACATAAAAGGGGCACTGAGGCTTGGTAATTATGGGTCAGTGTTAATATGTAGGTCCTTAGGAATGTTTCCTGAATCTATGCTTTCCATTAGAAAGAGTGAAATTTAGCCTCAGAGAGCTCCAAAGTTATTTTTTATTGTAGAAATCTGAACCTAGTACAAGTGGTGCCCTTTAGTCCGGTGCCTATTTCAATCCTAGGTTGGTCCATGGTCATAAAGGATTGACTCCTCTTCATTGTGAAAGTATAAGGTATTATGAGACTTCAGGTAAGTATATTAAAAGGAGGAGTAACATGTGGAGGGTGTGCTTACCCCTTCTATGAAATGGAGAAAATGAACATCCTTGAAATCAAAGCGAAAATTGAAGTGTCAAACTTGGAGGATGGAAAACAGAAAAACCAAGCCAAACATGAAAAAAATCGCTGGATCACTTTTTGTTGCCAATGTGTCAGGATTAAGATGCAAACTGTGTAATTGTGATTTTATCACAAATAAATAGTGACTTATTTTGACATTTATGAGGTCGATGGGTTGCGGTCAACTTTTGATTGTTTATTCAACAAAAGACCTATTCATACCGACTTGTACCGAACTTTTCCAGACCCTAATTTATTATGCATTCCATTGTTGGCCTGATTGTCCAATCAGCAAGTGGCCCAGTCGGGCCCACACCATCAAATGTTCACAGCGGATGCCACGGCTAACGCTAGTGATTACGGCATGGATTGTGCTGAACAGTGGAAATCTTTCACCTGAAATGTGACATCAGTGGCGAAACGTTTATTTTTAGTTTGCTGACGTTTTGATTTTTTATTAAACCCAAGCACATCCTGTGTTTTACTTTCTGATCCTTCCACATGTAATCAGGCCAGCATGGTCGAGCACAAAATGTAAACAGCAGATTGCGCTTCCCGAAGTGAACCAAATAAACCTGAGTCCTGTGAACCGGTCTATTAACATCACAGACACCCAAAGGCTAGATACATAAATTCTTTGGATTGTGATAATTACAAACATGTATGATTTGTTATCCTAACGCAAATATATTTTGAACCATGATCAATTTGATGTGGAATTTTTTTGATGTGTTAGCTGTCCTTAAGGTATGGTAAAATGGGGCAGGCATATGTGAGCAGAATTAAGATATTTTCAGTAATTCTGGCTCTGTATCTGTGTCTACTGTTACCATTTGGTATACCACCAGTACTCTCCAGGATTTGGTGTGTATAATCATTCAAATGAAACAGCAGCCCATAAAAAGAGTTCATTCATTTTCAGTGATTATATGGAGTTACCAGGATTATATTCCAAATGTGATTCTTCATGTCTCCCAGAGACAGCCACACTTATTGATGTTTATTATTTCAGTGTATGGGGTCAACAGTATTTTGTATCAGAGAGGAATCTACCCTCCAGAGACATTCACCAGGACACACAAATATGGGGTGACCTTGTTGGTGACCACTAATGAGGATTTAAAGAAATATCTTACACAAGTCATGGACCAGATAAAAGGTACAATAAACTACTTAACTTTATGGATGTTTTCCACTGTTTATTCCTTTCATGTAGTCACATTTTATCAGCTTCTTTATGCCATTTAAGAGGGAAAGATGAAATCCCGCTGCATATAAGTAATAAGAAATATGATTTGTATCTGATTTCTAATCATAGTCTTTGAAATAGACTGAAGTAGATTTCATGATTTGTGTTTTAGGCCTGGTTATATGTAAATAGTGCAGGTCCAGATATGTAGATTTCACAGTTATGTTGAGACAGAGATGAGTAAGTATCAACATTACATGTACCAGGGCACGAAAATTTTTTGAAAAAGCATTCGTCAGCAGGACAAGTGAATTTTAAAATCCACTTGTCCATATGCAAAATCCACTTGTCCGAATATAACCTGGTTCAACAATCATAGTAATATTCCTCCTTATCAATCCATACATAAAGGCCTGGACAAACCGTTTACCCTAATTTGGCACTTATTGTCGCTTGCAGTTGCAAATCGGCAAAAATCTGTCAATTTTTACCACAATTCTAGCTATGACTGCAAACAGTAAAACTGGCAAAAATATCAAAAATGCAAATTGAAAAGTGAACTACTTGCATAGGGTGACTCACGATGCAAAATAATGTGTAATTTCTTGGAGCCACTGTTCCAGATAAATTTAATACAGATTAATAGTTGTATTGGTTTTAGCATCGTCTTTTGTCTTGCTTATGATGGGATGCACATCGACGCCATCGTTTTCACAGAGGTGCCAAGTCTCTCGATTTGGCGGGAGATTTCCCGTTTTTCTAATGATATAAATCACCCAAGTTTGTCTCTCTCCCGCTTTTTCACCACTTTCCTCCATTACAATATAACGGGACTCCCGGTTTTTGCAAGATTTTTCAGCTTGAGCACCCGTTTTATATGTTGGCTAACTTGGCACCTCTGTTTTCGTACTACCATATACGCTATCCGTACATCGTTGTGAATTTGTGTATACAGTATTGGCAAGTTCCTAGTAATAAATGGTGTTCTAAATTCAAATTCAAACGAAGAATTTCAAATCAGAAATCCGTTCCTTGTAATGCACATACTGACATAGAGTGTGCGGTCACCATCTTTCCTACCACTATATACAAACAGCTGCATTGGCCATGTGGTCTGACACACAACACATCACTTGATTGGTCAATTGAGTCACATGCAAAAATGAGCCAATCACGGCTCGTGTTACAGTGTGTTCATCATGACTTCCACCCTGTGAACGTGTGTGAACCTTCCGAAATTTACAGAGGGAACACACAAACGGGAAGCTTTTTTTGTATTGCAGCATGCGAAAATAAAGATTTCAGTGTTTATAGCAACAATTATTTGGAGTCAGTGGCAAATATGCGAAGGTAGGGGGATAGAGACAAATGCCGAATGTGTGACAGATCAGTCAGCATGATGCTCCGTTCACTGTAGATTACTCCACGCGGTCACCTGCGTGTGACTTGCAGATGTGTGTTTTGTTTGGCCGGGAAGTCAACTTGCGGCACCTTTACATGATCTTTCCAACACTTTTAGAACCCACTGATAAAGGGCCTTTGATGCTAATTTGCCCAAGAATTCGCCATGCAAGTTTTAAAATTTTTTAATGTTCCTTTGTCATCGTTCGGGCAGATTAGACTGACGGTGAGGTGCTGTGACTTGGCCCCGAGAACAGGCGAAAGCCAATACGCCCCAATGCGTTACTGCTGGTACCTTTGATCTCGTCGTCGTATGTACGCAACGGTCAAAATACCTACTTGTTTTGACAGAAATCAAGTAGGTAGTCAAGCCCTGTTGAATACACCAGCTGACCATGTAATTGTTTAAACCTGGATTGTTTACTTTAGGCCAGGGGATTATCATCACCTATTGCACATTGGCGTCCCGTCGCACATGCCTCCATTGGTGGGTATGTTCTGTTCACACGGACCACAGCAATCGCGAACATATGGAGAGTCGCGAAGGCTCTGACTGCTCATCATCAATGTTGCCGTGCATGCAAACAGACGTAATTTCAGTCCAATAAGAAAAGAAAAAATTAGCTTGTCCGCAGGACAAGTTGAATTTGAAAGTAACTTGTCCGAGAAGAGCTTGAGCTTGTCCCGGAACGTGGGATCATAGGAATTTTCGCACCCTGATGTACTGAGTTACGAAGCAGAGAAGATCTCAAACACTTGGCAGGCCTTCACATTCAAAAAATCATAGGTAGGCTGAAAAATGCTTGCCTGAAATCATTCTAGGTGAGCTATTGCTATAGTCAGAGTGCTTAAATGCAAGATTGAGGTGTGCTTTTAGGAGCTTACTTCAATTATTTTAGGCGAGTCAAAAATCACACTCCTCTAAGGCGAAGGCCTAACTTGGACATCATGTTTTCCTTTTGGTACCTCAGTTATGCTCCAGGAGAATTAGTTGCCTATCACAGGCTTTGCCTCATAAAATAAAACTCGTGAAAAGAATACATTTTTCGAAAAGGCATGATTGTAGATTCTTGTCGCATTGTAGAATAACATTCCTTTGGTCATCAAGCCATAGCATTTGCCAACACATCACAAAATTCAAATGCTGTGGCCACAAAACTGGTGAAATTGAACTGGGTTATTGTATGATGCAAGTGTGTCATTCCGTCACGCGGCCCATGAGACAAACTAAATGTACAATGAAATATTGAGCTCATGATTGGTCGCACTGTAGTTGTGTGGCAAGAAAACTCGGGGACACAGACAGATTTGTTCAGCTGTCTGATACATGGTGACACCTGGTGAGAAAAAGTGAAAATGTTATACAGTGGTACCTGCTCTAAATTTCAAATGCACTTAATCTGCATAATTGTTTACTAAGTTACTAATATATATCCAGTTGTATACATGTGTTTGTAACACGAAGTTCCAACACCATCAACAAATAACAATATTTAATCATGACACTAGTGGATACAGAGTGGGGTTGTACCCCAACTTCTGACAGTCTTACTTTTTTGTTGGTAAAAACTAATGCAGTTTGTCCAGAGGTTGTTTGGCAAAACATTAACACTAGTGTTTGCCAAGTACATTGAAAATACAAGTAAAAAGTGTGCTCTTCAAAGGCTGATCTAACTATTAATATTGGTTACATAAAGCAGTGATGTCTGTTCAAACATTTCAATGTCCCACAAGCAGGTGATCCTCTGCAAATACAGGTTCAGGATACACTTGTGCATTGAAAAACCAGATATACAGGGCCAGAATTTTGGAGAGAATCCATTCTGGTTAGGATTCTTCTAAACTTGTCTTTCTTTAAAAAAAAAAACTAATTGACAAAAATCCAAATAGATGCTCGCAAAATTTTGCAAAATTCTGGCCCTGGATATGTTCCTGTTCTATTGCATATATCAAAGAATGTGAAGCAAATGATGCCGGGAAAAAATGTTCTTTGACACAAACATTACCTGTTTTCGAAAAGAGTCTATCATGTTCTGCTCTTGGAAGGATTTGTGTCTGTAGCCAAACTGCAGGTGCCACATCCGCAACTTGATGTAACAGTATTTTGCTCACTTGTCCAAATGTACAGTGGGCTGCAGGTTTTCACAAGGGCAGGACAGTTGGATCTGAAAAGGGCAACGTGTCACCACTGGTAGGACCATTATAGGGCACCTCAAAAGTAAGGTGCAAGATAAAGAAAAGCACGTACATCTTTCACGCAAAACTGAGGAAATTGTTGATAACTGTATCTAAATTATAAAGGTTGAAAATACTGTTTTTAAAGCATTTTCTTTGAATTCAGCTTACATACTGAAGATTTGCAGTCAAACCTAAAGAAATATGCCATAAACCGTCACAGCGTGATGTATCACAGAAAAAAAGGGCAGGGTAAATCTCACTTCTGCCTTGAGCTGCAGAGACCACTGATGTAACCTGTGATGTGCCTTTCAAAGTTTAAAATTTAGACTAGAGTTTTTATTGTCCTTCAAAATACAGACAAAGCTTTGCCTTGCAGTTGACAATTCTGTGCCCTCATGCATGTTTTTTTCATTTCTTTTGCTGCTGGATTTTTGTCACTTATTATATGACCAAGCAATTCTGATAGAAGGGTAAATTGCAGGTGTAGGATTCCAGCGGCAGGGAGCGGCGGCCGGCGGCAGACAGCGTCTAAGTAAGGCCTGCCGCTGGCTGCTGTTGACTTCCAGTCAACTCCAAGCCCTTCTATTGGCTTTCGCCGGCAGCTGGTGGTGGCCACTGTGCACCTCTGTCTGCTGCCAAAAGCAGTTTACTGGTGTGGATAAACAACCATTCCACTGATCAGAAACTGTGATATGTACACAGAAATATTGATCAGTGAAATAACTTCTGACTGCATCAACCAAATTCCATATTGTGGGTATGGGTCACTACACATGTACCCAACAGCTAAAATCACATCTGACAAACTCTCTTGTTTAATATTTGTGATGTAGTCAGGGTGACCTACATATGAACTGGTCCCTTGTGCCAAAGCTTCAATTTTAAAATCTACAGCTGCAAGATGCAACTTAACCCATATGTGTGGATTAACATGTGCGTGTGCATATATTACAATAAAATTTTAAACATTCAAGCATGCTCAGAATCTGTAGATCACGCCCTTTCCAAAGCATTTACAGTGCTTGGATTTATTTCAAAACACTCTATTTTCATGAACCAAAATTTATGATTGATGACATTTCTGAATGTGAGTAGTCAAGAGAACGTAAACTGAGACATGACTAGGCATTAATTATTTTGAAAAATTATCATCAGTTTGCTCAATACCTTAACACCACATCCTGTGTTTTCTTATTTGCTCACCAGACTGGCTACACAAAATGACAATTCAAAAATTAGTCATTGTCATCAAGGGAATTGACACAAATGAGGTGCTAGAACGTTGGCAGTTTGACATTGAGTGTGACAAGACTGTGACAGAAAACAGGTGAGAAGCATTGAGTGGGCTTTCATTTGGAATCTTGGGTGCTAGGTACTTGGTTAGCAATATGGATTTAAACTTGTAGCCAAAAATTCCAATTTTCCGAGGAAAAACCTACATAGACTTGAAGTCTGTTAAATTTCTGCACAAAAATATATAGTATTTTTGGGAAATTTTAGTAGCCATTTGCTACTTCTAATTGCTATTTTGGAGTTTTAATAACATTTGGCTATTTTGGCTACTGCAAGAGCTAACATAGCAGGTGTTAGTCATATCTAAGAAGGTGAAAACACAATAGGCCAACAGAGGAATCTGCTTTCAAGACCACCTTACTTTATAAAAGACTGTTTATATATTGGAAGATTATTCCTTCAAAACATGTCACCCAAGTTTCCTGTTAAACACGTGCACACGATAAGACCACTTCCATAAAGAGACCACTTTTTGTATTAAGACCACTGATTTGCAGTCCCATTTTTATTAATTAAATCATATCCCCAGTTAAAACATTTCCTGTCCCATAGGTGGTCTTAATATGGAGATTCCACTGAATAAGTTTGTATTTTAGGTCTACCTGCTGTGTAAGCACTTTCGGCTTTGGAGGAAATCTTAAATTGTAGGCGCTACTACATTGAAAAGATAGTTTCAACTACAGTGGTACCTGCTGTATGTGGCCATCCCTTCTGCCAAGAAAAAGTGGCCAGGTGCAACAGGTGACCTGTTACCGCAGGTAAATTTTACAAAGAAATTGGCTCCTATGTCTGAGCCTAGTGACTACAAAAAGCAATGTGGCTACTCACGGCATTGGTTGCACACCACAGGTACCACTGTACTTTGTTGAAAGTAGGCCATGTACAATGTCTTGTGAACAAGTCCATGTTTTCAAAACTTGACAATTTCGGAAAGTGTGAGCTAAAAATCAAACTTTTTATCATTTTATATTTAATATGACATGATGGAGAATTATGTGTAGGACGATAAATGCTTTTAAAAACGAGGCCTTTTTACTTGTCCAGATTTTACATTTATTTCAATCAGAACAAACTCCTTTTACCAGAAACTGTCTGGACTAGTAAAAAAGTTTCCACAGCTAAATACATATTGCCCTTTCATTGTCAGAATAAGAATTGGGTCAAAAACTCTCCTTGATGGTTTGGGTGCATTGCACTTAACTCATGCCAAGGAAAGGTATCGACCTGATGTGTGCATTCATGACTGGGTTTCTTTGCATTTCTCAGCAAAAAAATAAAAGCTGTCTGTTAACATGAAGTTTTATTTAAAATAGTAAAAGGAGACACAATTTACATCAGGGCACTTTTAGGCGATTTGAGTGGGAAAAGGGTTAATACATGTGGATGAGTATGCATTAGACTATTACTGATAGATATATATTTCTAAGTTTGGAATGTTTTTAAATGTTGTTGCTTTGTATCTAACTGAAGCGCTCCAAGAAAGAAGTCTGAGACGGAGATAAACAAAGAGATCAGCACAGTGATGAGGCAAATCACAGCGACAGTCACATTTTTACCTCTCCTGGAGGGGGCATGTAAGTAACCAATGATACGGTATTTATACCAAATTTACCTTGACAACACCCCCAAATTCAAGGCCAATATCCAACTACCATTTCACTTGAACTGTGTCCAATCCCACATTTTTTGCTTTGCTGACTATTCAGTAGGAATGGGACAATGCATCGATAAACCGCGATTTTTTCTTAATGATATGATTATCAATTCAAAAAACAAAATTGTGATATTTATCAACACCTTTCTTTAATTTTTGTAAAAATTACCTAGGTGTATACTAATAGATTAAGTTACCAGCACTGCAAAACAACTCGTGGTCCTGGTCAGATTCACTGTTCACAAAGTTAAGAAGTGCGCCGAGGCAGTAAGAAAAGGAATCTGAACTTTGATTGGTCACTTATGTCAACCGATATCTTTCAATTATGTCTCCCCGTGCAACAGGGGGACATATTGTTTTTGCGTCACCTTTATTCTTCCTCCTCTTCCTCCTTCTTCAACACATTGTTGTGTGCATTGCGGACGCAATAACTCGAGAAAGATTTTACTTGGGGAGTTGAAATTTTTTGTGAAGATGTGCTGTATAAAACCTTGCTTGGGATTGCAGATTGGTGACCATGACCTACTTTTCAAGGTCACATGGGCATGTCATGTAAAATTGACACGGACACAATAACTCCGCAAGGATTTGACTTAAGAGTGAAATTTTGCATGATTATGTACCAAATTATGAACTAGGACGGGATTGTAGATGGGTGACCTTGACCTATTTTCAAGGTCACATGGCCACTTTTAACAATCATGGCAGATGCACTCGAGAAAGATTGACTTAAAGAGGTTGATATTTTGTGTGATTATGTTTCTATGTAAGATTTTTGTAAGACTTTGCTTGTAACTGCAGATGTATGACCTTGACCTATTTTTCAAGGTCACATGGGCGTCTGATGTAAAATTGACACGGACGCAATAACTCTGCAAGGATATGACTTAAGAGGTTGAAATCTTGCATGATTATGTACCATTATATGGACTAGGTTGGGATTGTGGATGGGTGACCTTGACCTATTTTCAAAGTCACGTGGCCACTTTTTAAAAATCATTGCAGATGCACTCATGAAAAATTTGACTTAAAGAGGTTGACATTTTGGGGGGCAGTTAATGCTCCAGACTTAAGCTGTGGAAATTTCACCATCAGTTTGGGATCACTGACAGGTCTTAAGACTTCTAGATGACTGACGAATCAAACTTGAATTTGTGTTGACCTTTAACTGCTTGTCTGTGTGTATGCTTGGAGGAATAACAAAAATGACAACAAAAGGCAGTACTTAATTTCTGTTGCATTGTTTTATTTGTTAAATTAACAAATCATCTTTCTTCTCTGATTTCTCTTATGACTGATTAACCATTCCATTCTTAATTTGATTTAATTCAAAAATCAATTGGCTGCTGTATTGGAATTTTCACATTCAAATATTTACATTCCCTTTATTGATTAACATTGAAAGAATAGGAACTGTTGTTTTCCTCACCATCTCATGAAGACATCTTCTACACGCGAGTCTGCACGTGCCAGCTATGCAGCCCCTTCACAATTTTATACGCCAGTACATTGGGCACTACTTTTCAGTATAGCTAATAGTTAATCTTGTATTCATTGTGTTATTCTGGGTATTTTATCCCAAAAAATAACTTACTTGTATACTTTTTCCCTAATGTGAACGAATCTTGTATTTTGTAAAGCTATCTGTTCAAATAAATGAACATTTACAAAGGGACTATTTTTCTCTCCTGTTTTGTTGCTTTTGGGATAGACTGGTTGCCAGGTAACGGGGGCGTGGTTAGCGCTTATCTTTCTATTGATCACACCACCCCCCTTAAACCAAGGCAATTTATGTGGAAAAAACATTCTTTGGCGATCGTGCATCACTTGTAATTATTATCAAAAATCGAAAGAATAGGAAAAAATGTAAATGTAATAAATAAACTTCATTGTCATTGTTTTCATGAGCGTGTGAGGAAAACTTTATGGCTGGTATTTTTGGGATGAAGCGCTATCGCGCTTCATCCAAAATACCAGCCATAAAGTTTTCCTCACACGCTCATGAAAACAATGACAATGAAGTTTATTTATTAAATGAATGTCACATTAGCAGAAAGTCAACATTCTACAACATGTAATCATATGATGCATAATAGTGGACCTGTAGAGATGTGAGAGCCTGCAGTCTTGCATGTCAGTCATCAGACTCAATTAGTTTGACTGAAATTTAGGTACGTATCGTGATACGTGCTGTATCGTGGAGCAAATATTGAGATACGTATCATATTGGGAACAGAGTTTATCGTCCCAGCCCTACTATTCAGTCAGCTGAGCATTGTTTTAAACATAAATTATTCCAAAAACAATTGACCAACAGGCTCCCCAGCCTATATGAAGGCCTCTTGTAAGGTGAGCTTTTGTGATTGCCCATTGTCTGTCCATTCGTCAGATAAATAACAAGTTATATATAACAAAAATGTTTGACAAGAGATACCAATTTAACTTTGATATTGTTTCTTATAATCACTCGAGGAAACATTCCAGTAAAATAGTACATGGATTTTGTCCAGTGTGTCAGGACATTGGTGAAGAAGTGCCATTTGCAAACGTTACAATAAATGTCAAAACACAAAAATTTATACAAAGATGCTTTCTGGGGTATGACCATATGTCAGGCAAATATAAATCGCCTTCACAAGATCTAGTTAGAATGTGCCTATTAAAGTGATATGTAATAGGTTTAAATGATATCCTGCAAGTGCTGTTTTTGGTAAGGGTGAGAGTTTGACCAACTAAGTACATACTTCTAAAATTATTATCCATGTGTATATATCAAGCATTATTGCACAATCAAGTAACAATCTTATCTATTTTACATTTAAACTTGACATTAATTGAATCACTGCCTTGTAATTGGGTACATCTTCACAGATGAGAGTTTCCAGAGTTAAAGACTTTTCCATGTTAGTCATGTTTTCTTTTTTTAAAGTTAACTTCTTCATTAGAAAGTTCTTTTTTAACCTGCCGGTGATATTTGCCTGTTTCCCCATTGTTTGTATTTTTTAAAAACTGATCATAAAAAATGTATTTATTTTGGAACCAGACCTATGTTGAATGATTCTAATATTATCTAGTGTATGTGCGGACGGTTATTGCACGATCTTGCGTATTTTACCTTTAAAATTGGGAAAAGTAGAATAACTATGTTATAACTCGATACAGCATCACAGGAAATTGGCAGCTTAAATCTGAGCAGTATGTAGAAATGGAGGTGTTTTCCATGCCATATTTGAGCTGTCGCCAGGTATGCTTTCTTTCCTACCAGGTTCTTTCGACTTACTTATATATACAGACAAGGACATGGATGTTCCAGAAGGATGGGATGAATCAGGACCACAGTTCATCAAAAATTCACAAGAAGTTCGTCTAAAATCATTTTCAACATCTATACACAAAGTAGAGGCCATGGTGGCATATAAATAAGAAATGGACCACATATAACAAGGGGAACTTAAAACAAGAGAGAGAGAGAACATCAGAGCACCAGCAGTATGTACATAATGCACATATATTAATTGTGGACGCTGTGTGCAGTGCATCTTGGGAAAGGATAATCAGTGAGCGGATGGAAGTAGACTGTCAAGTGTTGACAGGTGCAAAAGTCAGACAATGTCAGTGGTTTTACATGTACACAAATAGACAAATTATGTAAACAACCTATGTGCACCAGGAATCAGAAAAACATGACTGGGATCCCTCCTTTCTACAATGGCATATGTCACCAACAGGTAGAGTCACCAGCACATATGAACTTATGGCATGACCGACCGCTTCTTGCTGGCAACACCTACCTGATCAATTAGAGGAGCCAGGTTTGTTTATTCCCTGGGCGTATGGCATGCCGTTATGACATTTAATCCTTTTTGTCGATAGCAGTAAATCCTTTAGCAATATCCCTACATGATTCAGCAATATCACCAAATGATTTAGAGATCTTGCCAAATAAGATGTATTTAGTGATGTTGCTAAATAGGTGAATCGTTGCATGCTGGGTAATGGTACTGTGCCTCTGTAGCGAATGGTGTGACGGAGCAAGCATTTGGACCTGAAGGCCTGACTGCTAAGTTTAGGAACAAAATTAATAATTAGCATACATTGTCTTAGCAGCATGATAATAAAACCATTGACAATGCCAGAGAAGATAAATTCTCAACAGAACACTTTGGGGTGATAAAACCATCATACTTTCCTCCAAATGGGAAGCCATATTGGACAAAAAGTGGACAGGCAGCTGAAATACATTATCACTAATTCATACACATTCAGAGATATCACTAAATGATTTAGAGACATTGCCAAATCATTTAGCGATATTGCGAAATATTTAGCAATATCACCAAGTAGGATTAAATGTCAAAATGGCTTGCCATAGAGGTGGCTCCAGCTGCACTTGTTAGCTATGTGGTGGAAGTGTACTGCTGACTCCATTTGTTAACATACCCTGTTTGGTAAGTCAGGCTCCTTCAGAGGATACTTTTGAAATGTTTTCTGTCTCCTCAAACTCACCAAGTTTACAGGAATATTGGCAACCAAGGTGTCTGTAGATACTTGGGTTCTGTGTTGGGTGACAGTGTGTCAGAATATCTACATATTGCAGCAGAATCCCCTGTCTTTGTAGTTGATCACAGTATGTTTACGTTTCCACAGAAGAGCATCACATCCCTGGTGATAGGTTATATGACCTATCTACAAGTGGTTTATGATGTTGCACTTCTTATAGATCATGCTTGTCAGGTGCACATGGGGTCAAAGTGTGAAACAAGTGACATTGCCACATGAGCATTATACACAGACAGTGACAATGTGAGTGCAGAATTGCAGTTGAAGTTACTAAGAAAATTCATATAAATTTTTGTGTATATATCATATTCACAGGTTTGAAAAACTCTTCTCTACCAAGTGAACACATGGTTGACCCATGTTCCAGTAGTGCCTTAGGTATTTGCTGGCTAAACAAAGAACCCTGCATTCTCCACCACACACAAAGAAAACAAGGAACTTGGTCAGTTTCAAAGGCAACTTGGATATTTAGAAGATTGGATTAATGTTTTTTCGAGTACCACCTGTGGGCTCATACATGTAAATGTAATGTAAATGTTATTCAATCTCGCTCAGATCAGAAGAAAAAACTTTGATGTGCAGACAAACTTGTAGGTATGTGAATAAATATAGTTATTTTGTACTTTAGTTTTCTTATTTCATTAACCTTTTCCTGCACAAAAGCATCCAAATACAAATAGTATGCCTTGTTTACCTTAAATTTGTTGATTATAAAAATACATGTTCTCAAATACAAGACCCACCGGTATCACATGCCCCAGGTCAGTGGCTTTCCTTGCACCCTCCTCGAACCAAGTAATGCTTTTGAATCAGTCTTGCCAGGAAACAGTTAACTTCAAAGGTAAAGTTAAGATTTATCTTGTCCATTGTAGTAGTGCCTTTTTAGCTCACCGACTTGTCAGTCAGCTGAGCTTTTGTAAGGGTCTGTCGTCTGTCCACAATTCACATTTTTGACTGCTTCTCAAAAGTGTCAGCCAGTTTGCTCTCAAACTTGGTGGGAATGTACTTTGGGTGGGTCTCTACCCAGTTTTGGATTTTCAAAGAATTTTGTTCTTTTTTGGCGCAAATCTTAAAAAATCTTCTCCAAAACTGCTTGCCAAAGTGCTTTGATATCACACAGGAACACTTCTAGGGACTCCTTGTTCTTAATATTTTCACCAGGTGGTGCTGCAATTTGGAAAAAAATAAATAATTTTTTTTTTTGGCGTGTTTTCACTATTTTCAACTTCTTCCCAAGAACCATCACTCAGATTAAGCTGAAAGCTGGTGGATATGTTCTTTGTGGAAGGGTCAAACAAAGTTGTTTCCTAAGTGGCAGTGTTGTGGATTCCTGATTTTTCACATTTTTTTTTCCGTTTGGGTTCTTATCAGTAAATGCACCATTTGTATTGATTACTATGTAAGTCAAAGGGCATTCTAATGTTAATGTACATTTTTCGATTTCCATCATCTAGATTGACTTCAAATTTGGCAGCAATGTATCTCGAGTTTGCCTCAATAGCAGCCGTGACTGAGCATTGATATTCTGTTGGCCCGACGAGCGCCCACATCAGTAACTTTAGCGAGTCTGGAAGGCTGCTATGGAGGCAAACTTTGAGTGGGTCCTTTCTAAATTTGTCCAAATGGTCATGCTCCAGTGATTTTTTTATTTTTTGTGAATTTTTTGGGGCAACCTTCAAAAATCTCTAAAAAAACACTTATCCAATTGCTTTGATATCACACAGGAAGACTCTTAGGGAGTGTCTGTTTATAATTTGTTCACCAGGTAGTGCTGCAATTTGTGTGTGTGTGTGTTTTTTTTTTTTTTTTTTTGCTATTTTCAGCTCGAGAACTGCACTCCAATTAAGCTCAAAATTGGTGGATATTTTCCTTGTGTAAGAGTCCAAGTTGTTCACCAGGTGGCACTGCTGTGAATTCCAGATTTTGTTCGATTTTTTTCAATTCGGGTACTTATCGCTAAATGCACCTTTCCTATTGATTACTATATAAGTCAAGGGGCATTCTAATTCTAATGCACATTTTTAACTTCATGTTGGGAACCATCAACGAGATTCACTTCAAACTTGGTAGCAATGTACCTTGGGTCGGTCTCTATCAAGTTTGTTCAAATGTTCACACTCAAGTGATTGTTGGAATTTTTTATGATGGACCTTGACGTTGCACATATTCGTGTCCTTCCATAGAGGTCAAGACTTACTCAGTATATGGGTGACCTTGATCCTATCCCAAGTTCACAGAACCACAAGTGTGATGAATCTCTAGGTCAGCTGAACATGGGCTGTTCACACAGCCCTCTTGTTGAGAAACCATCTCAATTACAGGTTGTGTCGTAGCAATAACAGGCTATGTGTGTGGTTTCAGAAGCGGAGTGTCCTGTTGTGAGGATGGTTATTGTTTTGCAGGACCAGTGTGCATTTTGTGAAGAAATGGGGGAAAATCAATGCATACATGGAACCCCGCTGAAGAACATAAGGATGAGTGAAAGCTTGCACAAGCATTGATTCTAAACACATGACCCTGTTACATTGGTAACAATTTATTTTGGGCCTCAAACAGCAAGTTTTCGCGATATACGGTTTTCCTATGGAGTTGGCAGAGTATTTTATTCTATGAGGGTGAATTATCATTTTGTAGAGTGAAATTCAAAGGTAGTAATTTACTTTAGATAGCATGAACTAAACAGTTACAACTAAATTGTAAGGCGCCTGCATCAGTGATTGTGTGAATTTACATGGAGACAAAATCAAATGTACATGAGGGATGTTTGAATGATGATGAGTTGCACATGGTGTTGAATAATTATGACAAACAAACAAACAGGGCAAACCAGGTTGACGTTCAAAGTAGGCTTAGGGCAGATTGTTTCGCAAGGAATGCCCAATTAAACATAAAATAAACAAAATCTTGCATGGCTGGAGAGTGAGTTACTACTTTTCTCTCACAAGGGATTGTTGGTTGGGAAAATCACAAGTAACCACACGTCAAGAGAGATTGTTGTTGGTGGGGAATGACTGCAGGTCATGAGTGATTTTCCACACCAACAATGACCCTGAGTGAGAGAAAAAAATAGTATCTCACTCTCAGCCATGCAAGATTCTCCAAACAGTAGTCCCTCTTTTGAAAGACCACTCCTTTGAGAGACAACAATTGTCAGGTCTCTGTAGCACTTTTCATGTTATTTATACCTCCTTCGAGAGACCACCTGCTTTATGTGACCACCGTTTGGGTGGCACTAGGGGTGGTCTCTCAAAGAAAGGACTACTGTACCCCCTTTTTGGCACTTGCGCACCTAGAGTGCCCCTGCCATTTTTACCACTTGTAAAATGCTAGAGGAATGTAAATTTTCTAAATTTTGATGGTTAATTGTACACAGTTACTTTTATGGTGGTGATGATAGGGTATCCAATGAAGTATAAGGTGTATTACTTGAATTTATGCTAATTAAGATAATTTTTAAAATGAGAAATGTACTGATACAGATGCAATTTCAAAAGTGAATTCTTTGTGACTGGCACATCAAATATAAGATTGATATATCAGTTGAAAATATGGTAGTGAGGGCCATTTCAAATTTTAAAGCACTAAGATCTTCAAAACTATTATAAACAAATACAATTTCAGCAGCTTGAGTGTTTGTGACAGTGGCACTTTTAATGAAAGATCCCACAATTATACTACTTGATGCCATGCTAATAAGGTGAATTTTAAAACTGGACATCTTCAGAACTATTGTAGATCAAGATACAATTCCAAGTCTTATGTCATGGACTGTGGTGCATCTAATGAAAGTGTCCATTCTTATGCAGCTTTTGCTTCTTGGTCAACACTTGGTTTCCTGAGGTGAAGCTTAGGAGAGAATATTTGGGTCACCATGACAATATTCAATGTCACAGGGTCGTACACATGCATTTCATTTCCTAATGACTACTCATGAAAGACTCAACAAAACGTCACGAAACATAGTAGAATAATATACATGTATATAGGGGATACCTATTTTTCTACTGTACTTGGGTCACCATGACCTAATTCTGAAGTTCACAGGGTCATTTATATGAATTTTACAATAAAACCTAGAGAACTTAAAAAATGTTAAAACTTAATAGGATTATATATTGAGGTGAGTCCTATGTTGGGATGGTATTTGGGTCTCCATGATCTAATTCCTAAGGTCACATGGTCACTTATTTGAATTTCATTTCTGTGTGATAAAACTCAGAAGAAGTTAACAAAACTTAACAAAAATTGGGAGAATTACATATTTATATGAGACTTGTGTGGGATTAAATTGGGGTCACTGACCTAATTCTCAAGATCACAGGGTCTTTTATTTGAATTTTGTTTTGATACAATGAAAGTTATCTTGGAAGAGTGGAAAAAACTTCATGAAACTTAATAGAAATAAGGATCAAGGCGAAATGTAGGTCGAGATTGTAAGTTGGTCACCTTGATGCAATTGCCAAGGTGTCGAAGTCATTTATAAACATCCATTTAATTTACTTAGGATAACTGTTGAAAAATATGACAATCTATCTAGGTTTGTCCTGTGTTGGTAATTAGTTTGATAACCTTGACACAAGTATCATGGCAGTACAAATTATGTGCAATATATTCATGGGTGAAAGTTTTCAGTCTAGAGACTCACTTCAGTAAAATGGAGACTTATCCATTTTAAAATGTAGGGAAAATGTTTATTATTATGTAATTTTTTTATTTTATTTTATTTTTTTTTTTTTTGGTGAATTCCAGTAAAGTCAGGTCCAGTAAACTTTCACCCATGAATACTTGAAGCACATGTATTGGTTGCTTAGCATAAAGTTCATGTGCCTCTTGGGAATACAGACTATAGTTGACACTGAAGCTGTGCAAAAGGCCATTAACACAGCTCCTCAGTCAGATTAGCTGGCAGATTTATTGGGGGGTTAGGGTTCTCAAAATTAAGGTTCATGTACATGTGAAACTCATTATAGCAATGGGATCAACAGGAATACAAAAGGCAAAAAACCGAGGTGTGTTAATTCTTCTGCTCCAGTCTGTGCATCATTTAATCTCACAAGTTTCTGGTGTGAACCCAGCCCTTCAACCACTGATAATCCCCCTCAGTCAGGAAGTACCCATGAGGAAAAATCTACCCTTCCTGACAACAGATTAACGTGTTCAGACACGTGCAACCAGTACAGGATTGCACGAGACTTCATATTACAAGGTTGATGTGTCAAATTTTACTGTTACCTCTAGGAACATAAAGAGTCCACTTTAGCAAATGGCCAGCTATTCAACAATGGGTTTCTAAGGCCGGTGTCATCCTACCATATTAATACCAACAGCTTTCCATTGAAAATTCAGTCTCTGATGAGCCCCGGCAAAGGGCAAAACAAGTCAGACTGGTTTTCAGTCAAGCTAATCGATCAATCAAGATCTTGCCTACTACAAACAATATTAATGGGCATTTTTAGCTTGCTTGGCACTTGCTGTGCTTTTTATTTTATTGTGTTAATACTTTTGTTGCTTTTCTTTATCTCTGGAGAATTGATAGTGAGGATGCATGCATGCTTGCTATTTTCATCTACATCTCAAAACAACATTGCTTCATATACCATTGGAGGATATCCATGCATATTCGCGAGTCACAAAAGTTTTCCACAAGGAGATATTTGATCTTATCTTGCAAATTTAGTAAATTCTGGTTGTGTTGAGTTTCCTACACTTTGTAGCTCTAAATGAGTTTTCATGGGTTAACGGACTTTGCCAGCAAGCTCTGTTTTGTGTAAGTGATATGAAGTTAGTATTGGGTATACAATTTTGCTTTTAAAGTGGCATTCTTGTATAGAAACAAGGGTCACTAAATATAGTATATCTGATTGCCAATTGTAAGCACTGAGCTGTGCCCATTTAATAAACTTAGATATGACAGGGCTTGACATTTAGGAAGTTTGCTACTTGTCCCAGGGCAGGTTCACTGTATGAACAACTTGTCACAAAATTTTTCCATTTGCCCGCATCTGAAACTTGATAAAAAGGCTGGAGTGTCCAAAAACGGATTTACCATCAATTGTATAGTTGTAATATTGAGAACACTATTGCCTATTTTTGGCACTTAATTCTACAGTGATACCGGCTTTGTGTGGTCACTGTCATTAGATGCCAAACTTGTTCTGTTTTTTTGTTTTGTGGTCAAAAGGCTGGAACATAGGGGGTCAGTATCTGGGTAAATGTACCTAGTGACAGATCACGTGGTCATCAAATGAAAATATATGGGGACAAGTACATTTTACATTAAACCTGCCCTACAGCAGGTTTTCCTGTATTACAGAGAGGATTTTATCCAACTTAAAGTAAAAAGACACATGAACACCAGTTTCAAAGAAATAAACTTCTATATTTAGTTTTTTACAATAATAATGTAGTGACCAGGTCACCCTGTTTTGCATTCAGCTCCACCCTGTCAAAAGCTGAAGTTTTTTTTTTTTTTTTTTTTCCAGGGGAAATGACCAGCCTTCCTCAGTTGATTTTCTGCATGATCAAACTGTAAATTAAGTCAGTCCTGAATTCAAGAGCCAGTTGTGTCTGTTAAGTCTCCCAACTGCACTGTCTCAATTCATAATGTACATCTGTTTATTCCAGGTGGTATTGGCCACCATTCTATCAATAATTTTAAGGTGTCTGGAAAGTTACACACAGCAGTATCACCAAACTGTTTAAAAACACATGTTTTGCTACATTTACTAAGGTATTAAAAGCAGTAGCCTTGTATCACACTTAGCCTATTTATCTGGAATAAATTATCAGTTATAAACCAGAATCTGGCACCCAAAAATGAAAATATACATGTATATAAAAAAGGCTTTACTCATACGGCGAAACCCACTTATAGGGGCACTTGCACAGTGGAATAAAGCATCATAAGCCTGCACTTTATTCTGTCATGTGTGCACAGATGCGCAGAGTACTTTTGCCTATATAAGTGGGTTTCACCAACCACACTTCGCCTCCATGATGAATGAAATCTTACTGATGCAATGTCACAAAAAATTGGGCACCTAAAAACTACAATATCAAATAACAGACCACAAAATCTTACAAGGCTACATTTATCAGGGAGTAGCCTTGTATCTTACCTAGCATCCAGGATTTGAATGAATTCTCACTGAATAATTTAGCATCAAATAAAGTTGTACAATACCACAAATAAAATGCTACAAAACCTTGGCACCTAAGAACAACATTGCCAAACAAAATGCCTCAAAATATTGGCAAACAAAAGAACTACATTATGACCAAAAGATCTGACAAAAATGACACCAAGGAACTGATCACAAAGCATACACAAAAAATACTACAGCACATACAGTCACAAAAATTGGCAACATAGAACTATAATTGCAATAAGAGTCAATAAAATGGTGTCATCCAAGAACTACACTGTGCAAATTAATTGTCACTATAAAACTCCCACTTGCATCCTCCAGGGAACTAAAGAAAGTTACATCATTCCATTTGAGCACCTACAACATACCTGAATGCAGAATGATGATCATTTCATTTCGCAAATGAGCACACAAATTACTGTCACTAACAAGAAAACTCTGTGCAAGAGTCAACAACACACCAGACACATTAGGTATTGAAAGTATTGTAGATATCTACAAAGAAAATTGGATCACAAGGGCCAGGAATCCATCCATCCTGACAAGGTTCCGTCTGGTATTAATCATACAAAAATAAATACATACAAATGAAGACTGCAATCATTGCACACACTGGCATATTATGACAAGAGGCTCATGGGCCTAGTGCTCTGCTGGTGTCGTGGTTATCTTGCATCTCCTCATTTCAGAGTTGTGAGTCCTCAAGTGGCTTCTAAACATAGTAAGCATATGTACACTTATTTAGTGTGTAAAATGTCCACCAGATGGCACTTCACTCCACATGTAATCATAGCTTATTTAAGCAATTCCTGTGATGGATATCGTTGCATGTGCCAAGACAACAGTGACTGAGTCCTCACTGACCTTGGTCAACCAGATTATGTAATACAAGAGGCCCATAGGCCTGGTGGTATGCGGACATTGCCATTGATGTCCAAGCTACACCCTGCCATTACAAAGTCACCTCTTTCAACTTTACAGGCATCACAAAAATAGGTCAAGTTCACTTATATATATACAATTCTAGCTTTGGACATTGTCTAAACATCCTATAAATTTTGCAAGTCTAATGCAATTACTTTTCAAGATATGGAATTTTTTTATTGTAAAACACATTTTGGCTCATAATTTCCGTCAAATTATAGGTGGCACCACTAGTATCATTAGCAACTTAAACTTTGACCTCCCGCACAATCCCACTGAATTTGGTGAAGATCCTCTACAAATTAAAGATGCTTGAGTGTACACAAGATTTTCATATGTTGACCCTTATATTGCATCATATTGTAGGTGATGCCACCAATATTGAAATGAACCCAGATTTTTGCACTCCCTATTCATCCTGAAAGTTATATTGGGCTAACTCGAAAACTGTGGACAGTATTGCCGTCACAAGATTTTCACATTTTGACCTGTATATATTATATAAAACTATAGGGGGTGCCACCAACATTGATGCCCGACAAAGATTTTTATACACTTTATAACTCCTAAAAGTTATATGGGCCTATCTAAAAAAATGTGGGGCGCAGAGCATTCACGAGCTGACCCATATGCTAGGTAGATCGACCTAAGTTGTGATTCGCACTGAAAGAGTGAATACTTGCTACCTATGACATTACCTTGCACCTTAACCCTTTAGCTGGCTAGAGTAAAGTGTTGTTTGCTTTCTAGATTTTTAGTTATTTTCACAGTTAATGGAAAACATTTTGAATTAAAATATGGATAACATGCAAGAAAGTAACATGCCCCAGGTTAACAGCTTTTCTTGAAACAGGTTGAGCCTCATGCCCAACCTGCATCAAGGAAAGCTGTTGATCAGAATCTTTGTCCAAGAAGAAAAAGGCTAAACAAATTTCAGTTTCTGACATGAAGCCATCATTGTCAGTAAATTACTTTTGTAGCTCAATGAATATAGAGCAACCAGGGAGCCCCTCCAACCAGTCCCAGACTGACTGGTTTGATCTTTTTCTCCTCCAAGGCATCACCAGGGGGCTTCACCAATCATCCTTGACCTTAGTTCCCTTCGAGCTCTAGGGATGCAAGGATACTCTCGATACAACAGCATTAAACAGTCTTGGAGCTTTTACAGCCTGGCAGTGTCCTCTATTACACCAAGAACTCCCAAGTTCCAGTCAGTGTGCCACACAATGTATGGTAACCGAAAGACTATATTGTTGAGTTTTAATTATGGTTTTGTGCAATCAACGAAATTAAGTAAATTTACAGTACAACAACCAGTCATCAAATACAGAGAGTATATGTTTTAATGCACAAGGCACCCTGCCCTAGTAGTATTTCATATGTTAAGTATTATTAACGATTTGATGAGAATTGTGTTAAAGTATCACTGAAACGCTGAACATGGGTCATTTAAATGTGACCATTTTCAACTTTGGCCTCCATGTCACACAATCTTCTAAAATTACAGAACCAGGGAAGTGCAAATGCACTCCCCTGACAGAAGGGACTTAGTAAATAATTTGTTTGATTTAAAATCAAACGAGGTTTTTGCCTGCTGCAGAGTTGTCCACGTAATGATCGCTGATGATGTACATATACCAAGCATTTGCAACAGGGTTATTCTGGTGGACGTATATGGCACGTATGCCCAGTGACAATACGCATTATGTATGTTGTGTACACGCGGCACAGTAGTATAAAGATCGGTGCACCAGCGCTACGTCGATCAGAGTTGCGCACCTGCCGTGGGGAACACATACAAACTGGCTGACTACAACCACAATGACCACTGGCGACGTTCATGCAGACAGTCTTCAATAATTCTTGGTGTTGTCGTGTCGATAAAATTAGTACCTTCGTGTGCAACGATTCCAGATTTACGGTATTTGAACTGGTACAACAAATACAGAAGTTCAAATCAAGCCACTTTTTGTTATAACATATTGAATTTGCACTGCTTGATAAATTGATAATAATTGTTGACGTAAGTGTTTCGTTGAGCGGACGATGCCTCCCAGCGATCGCAGCGCCAACAGTGGCGACAGTACTCGCAGCGCCCTCAGTCCTTTGTTACTGGAACGACATGGATCAAATGTGAATTGGAACTGCAACTGGCCATTGAGGAAAAGGAAGCCTGAATCGTATGAACCAAATAGTTCTGTTACTGAAACTGACGAAAATTTAGTTGAGCCTTTCTTGTGGGAAAAGAAATGGAAAAAAGAAGGAAAGGACATATTACCTGAATCTGAATTACGAAAACTTGTAACAAACGCAGTAAAAAAGAACGAAGATGAAATAAGAAGGGTGAAACAACGCAGATTAATGCAAGAGAAGGCCATGCGGGACAGGGAAGCAACTAAGCAGAAAATACAGGTTCAAAATGACCAGATACATACACAAACATGGCATGAGCAAATCGAAGATTTCATGCTAACGCAAGTCAAACTGAGAAGCAAGATTCGTTTAGAAAATGACAAGCCCAGAGCTATAGACCAGCTTGCAAAGTACATTGGCTCCCTAAAAACACTGGGTTTGATCCATACTGGACAACTGGAGCCTTGTGCCTACTTGCAAGGCTTGGAACTCGAAGACTTAAAAGATCTGATAGAGGATATAGAAGTATACAAACAACTTGATAATGGATTATACAACGAGTTTTGGAATAATGTCCTAACAATTGTAAACTTTGAAAAGCAAAAATTAAGACACTTGGTTGCCTCGTCATCGCCTGATCCAAATATGGAGGTTAAGAGGTCAATCAATGCAGAAGTTGAAGGTGAAATATCGCAAATGTTTGCAGAGAAAAACACAAATCAGCTTCTTCTGTTGCAGATAAAAATTACCCAGAAATTGGTTCATCCGTCAGACATTGATGTGTCGTATTGGGAAAATGTGCTGGATCGACTGAAATACTTTATTGCGAGGAAGGAACTTGAAAGAAATCACCAACAACAATTAAGTGACTCAATTCGACAAGCGAAAGTGAAACACGAAGGTACAAACCCTTGCAAAACAGTGTACCAAGCAAACAATAAGCCTGCCACTTCTGTCAGCACAGGCGCATCAGCAGAAACTGACGATGCACATAGCGTAAGTCCACAGTGTAAATTATGCAAACACGATCCAAGTTGGGCAATATCAGATTGCGAGCATATCGACTGTTCTCGGAACGCACTCATCAATGTTGCAGAAGAACTGATAGACCATGACGGAAGTGTGCGCCAGTACAACATGACAATGCTGAAAAACAGTGACATACCACCTTGTGATGCAGGGATGTTGCTGACTCCGGACGACGATCGTCTACGTTTGGAAATGGCCAGACGGTTGGTTGTACAGGCTAATGTAGAACCTGCAGTGAAGCATTCCCAACACTTGGAGAGGAACGAAGATCTAGCCGCAGTTTTTAGTGTAGAAGTTCCGTACAACAAAATTTACAACTGAACGACAAATTTGCTCCGCGTAAACCGAAGTATTACAATAAAGTTTTCACTGGTTACATTTGGAACAGGTATAATAGAACCCATTACGATATCGAAAATCCTCCACCAAAGACAGTTAGGGGTTATAAATTTTGTATATTATATCCAGATTTGATTAATAAAAACGATATACCAGGGTACAGCGTAACGCCATGTAAAGAGAGCCAGGACTTTGCTGTGCTGAGATTTCATGGACGACCGCCATATCAGGATATAGCTTTCAAAATCGTTAACAGGGAGTGGGATCGTTCCTGCAAGAGGAATTACCGATGCCAGTTCAAAAGTGGTACCTTACAACTTTGGTTTAATTTCAAAAAGTTAATATACAGGCGCTAGTAACTGGCTAATTAATCAGTTACAGCGTCATACTTGCCAACATTTTTGAACTGAAAAGACGTAGGGTCCCTGCGAGGGAGCTTGCGGGCCTCGCGGGGGGAAAGTTTGGGGAGGGGACGCCCCCCCCCCCCCCCCGTTTTTTTTTCTTTGTTTTTTTTTTTTTTTTGAAAATCAAGACTTTAAATGGTGCAATCTGGTGGCACTTTGTCGCAAATTTTCAAAGGATGTGCCACATCTTTCTATGAATTTATTCATAAAAAATAGTAAAAGTACTGGCATATCATGTATCATTGCAGAAATTTTCATTTCCACGTGGATTCTTGAGGACAGATTTCACTGTTGAGGCAGTAACATACCCACGTTCTGTATTTGTACTTGTAGTCAATTTGTTTATTAATTCTGTGTACGGGTTTATTGATTTGTCAAAGATCATCATACCACCGCGTATCATAGATCAATGCTTCAGCATTATATCTGCACAATATTAAAAGTTTTCAATGTTCAAAAATGATATTAAAAAGATTTATCCGCTAAAACTAATATTAGTGATATGTCAACAAAGTCTGGTAAGTCGTGTATCACAACTGCATTGTATATCAATAAAATCTTAGAAGAATGTTTGTATCCATTTTCCATTTTCATGTCAATGATGCAGTCAGTCTGAGTCAACACCTGAGAAAATTCTTGCCAAGTTTACTAGACCACGTGACCTTCACTGACGGGCAAACCGTCAGACGCATAAAATTATTGTTATTTTTTTTATTTTTTATTTTTTTGCTGGATTTTAGTGAATGCGGTAGGAAAGCTTTGAAAAGCGGTAGGCAGCAGAATGGTGAAGAAATCGGTAAAGTACCGCGTGAACCGGTATGGTTGGCAAGTTTGCAGCGTGCAAGTCGTTGTTTCATTTATAAATGCAGGAACAGAAATTGTGTCAGCGGTCCCATTTCTTGATGACGTTCGTTCATTTCGTTTCTTTAACGCCAGAGGTGTTTTCGTGTTAATGCAAGGCACAGGCAGGTCATCATTTCACTTATGAATTATTGTTCCCTAATTATGTGAAAAGATATTAAAAAAAAAAAAATAGTATCACTTCGGGCAGGGGAAATTTGTTACTGGCTTGACTGCTTTTAATACTTTTATTGGTATTGTCTGTACGGTTTATTCACTTGCTTAAATATGGCGATGTGGTAAAAGTTAATAAAATTAGGTCGCATCGTTTAATTTCTTTAATCTTCTTCAATTCAATGTCTTTAATAAACACATTCAAAACTATACATTTCCTAAAAGGGGAAAACATGGAAAATATTGAAGTATTTTATGCGATAGTTTGGCGATACAAATCGAGTTTATTTTAAATATATGTAATATGTGCGCGTGTGTGTGTGTGTGTTCGGTGTGTGTGTAATTAAAATGAGCTGCTACACAAGTAATGGTAAATCAGTAATGTGTGTGTGTGTAATTAACATTAGCTGCTACACAAGTAATGGTAGGCCTAAATCAATATTAAATAATTTATATATTACATATTAGAGTGAGGTTTTGGCACGACCTGGAAAACAGGTCACTACAAGCAGGAACCAGCATCATGTCTGGGAACACATCATAGGCATTTCTCTTAATTGCGAACTGTGTTTACTTTGGGGGGGATGTAGCTGGTGACCTTGGCAGGGATATCGGCATCCTGTTTGAGGACATATGCAAAAAGTTTTTGAAAGAAATACGGTTTTCACGCAAATCCTAGGTGGATATCGCCTATCGTATATATATCTTGCCTGTACATGTCACTGTTTGTGCATAATTATATGTCATTCTGATAGCCTTTATGTAACTGTCACGTGGCTTTTAATATGTACCTATATCTTGGACGCATCAGAGCCACCCTGACCTGTGATGCCCCCGGTGTAAAGGGGTAGAATGCTTCCAATAAAATTATCTTTTCTTTTATGGACCAAAAAATTGTATAGACCTTGGTTAGTAACATTATCCTACCAAGTTTGATCAAATGCGGTGGAAATTTTTTTGGAGTTCCTGTGTACGCATTGAAATTCACTTATGTCACTGTGACATTGGGAATGGGGTCAAAGTCACCCATCTTCGAACTTGACCTGGACCTTCACGTGTTATAATATCCTACCAGGTTTGAGTACATTTGCTGATGTTTTCTCTAGTTATCATGTCTGCATCAAAATTCACTGTGGCTTTGTGACCTGGGGAACTGGGTCAAGGTCATCCACCTTCAAACTTGACCTAGCCCTCATACAGGACTATAATCCTGTGCAATATGAAAGCCCTATAGCTCAAATACTTACGATCATGCAGAAACTATTAGTTTTAATATGGTTCTGTGACCTTGGGAATCGGGTCAAGTTACCCATATTCGAATTTGATCTAGACCTTGATTGGTAACATTATAGCCTACTACCGGTACCAAGTTTATCAAATTTGGTGAAATCCTTCTCGGGTTATCGTGCCCTGCTTCAAAATTCACTGTGGCTCTGTGACCTTGGGAATTGGGTCAAGGTGACCCATCTACGGACTTGGCCAAGACGTTTATGTCAAATATTCTACAAGTTTGAATAAATAAAGTGAAATCCTTCTTGAGTTAGGGATCATGTCAGTGTCACAGACATGAGGGGTTCAGAGCTACCGACGTTAATTTCGCAAAAGCATGACAAAAACTTTCTGGAACTAAAGATTAAACCATTTAGGCCTATGGTCAATTTTTGTAGTGCATCCATCTCACATTGCCGCTTTTAAAAGTGTACTTTGCAAAAGCATACACAGGAGTAGCCCCAAGGCACCTCCCCACGCTCTGTAAGCTTGCGGAGCGTGGGGACCTAGGTCCCTTGGGGCTAACACAGGAGCTATATATATGCTGTGTAAAGTGCATGTGCAGTTAACCTTTCTTTGTCACCGTTTTGTTAACATATATTCTTTAGGCACTTTGGTCACACCGTGACAAGAGCATATTTCAGAAAGCTGTTGACTCAGTCCTCAACTTTACACAAGAATAATTAGGGACAAAAAAGAAAAAAAGAAAAACTGGATTAAAATATTAAAAAACAAAAAACAAAACAAAAAAAAAACAAAAAAAACCCATCAACCTGAAAGTGCATGTTCCAACATGACTTGTTCAGCGACCATAATAATAAAATGAAATCCTGTTCTAAAGACTCCATGTACTTAAACTTTATAGGCTATAACCTGCAGAGTGCACGTACGAAAACAGTCTACACTTTTGAATACTGTTTTAAAAAGTTATGTGGTGTACTATGAACGTTACGTAGTCCTACACATGGTGATTTTAAAGTGAGACCCAGGCTGCAGGCCTACCTATCACATAGTTTACGTGTCTGTCAGATGCTTATGGTAGATATTAGGCCTAAGGTGGTCTGTCGCAAATTTTTCAGTTTGAAGCCAAGCGACGGTTTTGAATGTTTCGGGACAATTAGGAAATTAGCGAACATTTTAGCTACTACTGTGACTGCCCTGTTGCTTTGCGCGGGTTCTGGTGCCATATAAATTATAGAAATGATGCACATGGCCAAAGAAGGATCATTTCGACGCTAAGGCAAAGGGGGCAAGGGTCCAAAAGCCCAACGACGTCGTATGACACTGACAAGTGACAACTGACATGATCCCTCAGCGCGTCCGCATCGAAGTGTTGAAGTCAGAACAAAAAGCGGAAGAAACAGACGCAAAAGGAACATCCCCCGGTGCACGTGAGACAAAAAAAAGGAAACCACTTTTTGCTTTGTTGGCGGGCTCTTCAGTGTGATGTCACTCTGTAGTAATCCTATAATAATTAATTCTTTTATCTCGCTATATGACCCAGGCTGAGGCGTGGCCTACTTCATGGGTTGGTAAGGCATTAAGACTATGTTCACTGGCCTGCCCCATGTTTAAGACACGTGGTTGGAACAGCACTTCTCTTTCCGTTTAATCACCACTGCTCCCTACCCCAACAATGGAGAGGACTGTCCGGTGGGAGAAAGCGAAATTTGGCCATTGGGTTATTTTTCAGACCGACAAGCAGCTAGCAGAGTTGAAGACTCGGCTTGTGATAGCCCTCTCTTATGTAATCCAGGGTAGCCATGCATGCAGTTTACCATTTACTGTCAGCATTCAAAAATAGTCATTTGTGCGAACTTCTCGGCATTCAAGAATGATTTCGCATAATGACCGCGCCCACTGATGCACGGAGAGTACGGCCATTACACAAGTCGACCAAAGGTTTCCGTGTTGTGTTGACAAGTGGGCAACAAGAAAACACATTCGCCATGGCGATCTGGAAATGACGGTAAGCATTCAAGTGAGCAGTCAAATCATCTAGAGTACAAGTTTCCAAGAGTTTACACGACTAAACATTAAAAAACAACTCCGCCTGGTTTGTTCTATCAAAGGCTGTGGCTCATGAAGGGGATCGTTGCTGAACATTGGCAACATATTTGGTCATGCACAACGGGTCAGAGGTCAAGTTAAGCTCTTAGCTTGAAACTTTGTTGACAATGATTACATATTGCTGCATCATGCTTATGTAGGCCTGTATACCGAACACCATGTATTGTCTGAGTGAAAGATAAAAGAAACTCGTACACACACACAAAGCTACAGTAATGACCAATGTCGGCATTTGTTAAGCAAGGAGTCAACCAGCAGGCAACAGCACTCTTGGGTTTTACGGCCTTGTGCGGGTGATGGCTGATGCATGTCCGCCCTACTCATTAAAGTGTGTGTGTCAGCACACACTTTTCTGTTTTTCTAGGAATTCTTTCTTTCTTTCTTTCTTTCTTTCTTTCTTTCTTTCTTTCTTTACAGGCAAATTTGTCCGACATTTCATTTGAAAAGTATTATATGTAGAAACTCCAAACTTGGCACATTTATACTTCTATGGATAAAGTCTGGCCTTTTTATAATGAAAGGTCAAGCTTTTCAAAATTATGCAAATGAGGGCTAATTAAAGTTTGAAATCTTCAATATCTTATATACTATAGCAGATGTGGTTCCGAGTGTATAGGAGTTTGATCCTAGCAAGGTAAAGGTCATCTCAAATGTCAAGGTCATGTCAAGGTCAAAGGTCATGTCAAGGTCAAAGGTCAATTTTAAGCCAAAATGTCATTTTTGAGGTCAAGGTTCACTTCAGGTAGAGGTCATGTCAAGGTCAAATGTCATTTCAAGGTCAAAGGCCACTTTCGGTGCTGGCTTTCTTCTGGCCATAACTTGGTCAATTTTTATCCAATTTTCATCATGTTGAGCTCAAATTGTAGCTATTGTAACCTTGCACATTTTTTAAATGTACATGTGACTTCTAAAGTTTAAAGGTCAAGGTTATTTGGACCTTTGAAAGTTTCATCCAATCATAACGTTGCCAATCTCCATCCAGTTTTCATCATGTTGGACGCAACTTGTAGGTATTGCTACACTGGACATTTTTGTAAGAACATGTAACCTCAAAAAGGCAAAGGTCAAGGTCACTTGGCCCTTTGAAAGTTTCATCTTGCCATAACTTGGTCAATTTTACTCCGATTTGGTTCATGTCTGGCTCAAATTGTGGGTATTGTAACACTGTGCAATTTACATATGACCTGTAAAGGTCAAAGGTCAAAGGTCATTTGGACTTTGAAATTTGCATGCAGCCATAAGCTTAATGGAATGTGAAGTACCAAAGGACAAAAGTTGTAGCATTTAATATTTACAGCCTTTGAAGGCACACAGACAGAAAAAAAAAATCTTCTTTTCCAGTTTGTTTCTTTTTTTCTTTCTTCTTTACCAGCAAATTTGTCCGACACTTTTCTCGGACACTACTATACATAGAAACTCCAAACTTGGCATGATTGTACGTCCATACAAGGAGTTTGGCCGTTTTATACACAGAAATGAAGATGTTTAAAATTATGCAAATTAGGGGCATTTGAAATTTTAAATCTTGAATAACTTCAAAGCTATAATAGATAGAGATGCCATTCCAACTTCCACTCCTGTGTTATGGAATAGTTGTACATTGCCATACTAATGTGGTTTGAAGACACACACACTGATTTGCTATGCAGCAAATCATCTTTCCTAGTTCAGTCATTGTTCTTGCAACACCCTACATTTTGGGTTATGGAAATAGGCTAGTATCTTTTGAAATCTTTGAAATTGTTGCTCGAGTTTGGATTTACAAAATTCAAGGTTTTTCGGGGGGGGGGGGGCATATTATGAATGTAAAGTTTGCATCAAGAAGCACGCACATAATTGACAGTGACCCTCCTCGGCCTTGTCATGGACCGTCAATAATGTCCTAGCCGATACAGGTAACACTGTTCTGATGTTCCCCTCATTGCACAGCTGCTCTGCAGCACCGGGTACCTGCAGTTTTTAAGCTGGAAAATATCAAAACACTACCATACTCCAATATAAAAATGAAGTCTGTCTCTGTTGTTGTCATTGGCATGTAACAGCGCAGTTGTTGGTATCCCGACGTCATGAAAAATGCCTACCAACAGCCAACAACAGAGACAAACTTCATTTAAGAAATGAGGGTCGCTTTTGTGTGTGTTATGGCATAATGACGCGCGTGATTGAAGCTGACATCGTGGGCGTGGCGCACGCCAGTGCGCCTCGCCCGATGCCAGCTTCAATCACCCGCGTCATTATGCCATAACACACACAAAAGCGACCCTCATTGCTTATATTTACATTTCCCTCTTAATTTTTCTGCTCAATTACACGAAATTTAGAAATGTAATGCATAAAATGAAGAGAAACATCCAGAAACTGATTTACCCAGCATGTTCAAGTGTTAAGTTCCGGAAACCCAGGTGGGCGTGGCTTATTGGAACGTGGGCGGGACACTTGTGTTATGGTCCCATAACACACAAGGCTACTGTGTTATGGTCTCATAACACACCAGGCTCTCTCCTATACTTGCAATCTAAAAAGTTAGATTGAATGTAAATATTTAAGAAATGAGGGTCGATTTTGTGTGTGTTATGGCATAATGACGCGCGTGATTGAAGCTGACATCGTGGGCGTGGCGCACGCCAGTGCGCCTCGCCCGATGCCAGCTTCAGCCACCCGCGTCATTATGCCATAACACACACAAAAGCGACCCTCATTGCTTATATTTACATTTCCCACTTAATTTTTCTGCTCAATTACACGAAATTTAGAAATGTAATGCATAAAATTAAGAGAAACGTCCAGAAACTGATTTACCCAGCATGTTCAAGTGTTAAGTTCCGGAAACCCAGGTGGGCGTGGCGTATTGGAATGTGGGCGGGACACTTGTGTTATGGTCCCATAACACACAAGGCTACTGTGTTATGGTCTCATAACACACCAGGCTCTCTCCTATACTTGCAATGTTAAAAGTTAGATTGAATGTATATATTTTTATATTAACACACAAGGCTAATGTGTTATGGTCTCATAACACACCAGGCTCTCTCCTATACTTGCAATGTTAAAAGTTAGATTGAATGTAAATATTTTTATATTAACACACAAGGCTAATGTGTTATGGTCTCATAACACACCAGGCTCTGTCCTATACTTGCAATGTTAAAAGTCAGATTGAATGTAAATTTAAGGTAATATAGACCAAGCCCAATATTAAGTTTTGGGAGTCCCGTAAAACTTCTTATTTTCCCTTGCCACCATAATCCTTTGAAGTTGGGTGCTCACGTGAGTCCGTTATCTTGGATAACGGTGCTCCCTTTACCATAATATTGAAAACGTTGAAAGACGTTTTTGTAAATGCGCGTGTCAAATTACTGCTAAGTTTTATGATTGACAGTAGGTCTAAAAGCCTCGTGCTATGGGCAAAATGTGCTAGATCACGTGGCTCATAGGCCAAAATGTGTTTCACTGAAAAAAGACATGAATGACAAAAGATTGAAATACATAACATTTTAATAAAATTCAAAATGGATAAATATATAAATAGGCCTACAATAGCCTGTTAAGTAGATCCACATGTACGAAATTTATAATAGTGTGCTAATAATTAGTCCCTTGATTGGTGTCATTAATTTTGCGTTATCCTAAAAAAGGAATAGGTTTAGTACGCTTGGATACCAAGCAAATGTTAGCATAGGTCTATGAAGCAATTTTTTCAGTGTCTAATAAAATGTACAATCGTTGAAAACGCATGTTCCTTTCATAAATTATGACCAATGCATAGGCCAATCTTCTTTCACCTGTGTTTTCGCAACTCGCAGTTTCAGATGCCTTTTTGTGGTAGGCCGATGCCTATAAATGTGGTGTTTTCCACGTTATTACTATCAACACAAGGCCTACTATTACTAGAACTGGGTGTTATTTTCCACACTGGCTTGGCACATCTTCTTGGGACTTGGTGGATTAAGAACTTTTGAGCACTCAATTTCCATTTGTTCACTTGGGCCGTTTATATGCCCTTAGTCCTTACGCCATCAGTGCTTCGATGTCCAGTGCTTTGCATAATCGTCTCTTCAAAAGTTCAGGGACTCTTGCTTGATACAAAGCTGTCGCACATGTTCTTTTACCAGAGTGACTAGAAAAGTTACCATCCAGATCAATTGGCTTCTGCACACATTTTTTTTCAATTAAGCCACTCAACGTTTTAAGTCCAACTATCTGAGTCGCAAAACAGATCCCAGGTCCAGGTTGTGGTCTCCAATGTCCTCGTTGTCACTTGATGAGGGTAAATCTGAAGGCAAGGCGGCCAGGTACTTCTCATACAAGCTGACCACGCAGCGATCATCATTACGCGTTGAGTAATGCCTAATTTTCATGACATTTAGCTTCTTTTTGTCCATGCCGCCCTGCAAGTTTTTTTTGACGTTTTACCATAAAATTCAATATATTTGCCATGGGAATCTTGACCAATTCTAAACTGATTGATCGTCAGATTTCCTTGTTTATCTCGGCCCCGCAAGCCAAATAATTTACAGTTGTAAAAGTAAACAGTGTTAAGCAAAGATGATGCGGAATAATCACCCATCTGACCTTTGGACCATAGTTCTTCCTCCTCAATATTTCCAATAGGATCCGCCTGCTTTGGATGCATGCCGATCCGTTTACTCGCTAGCTCCTTCAAACGTGAATTTAATGTCCTCCGAAATAATGCAAAACGATCGTCGGCCTGATCAGGAAAATTCATCTTGTTCACATTAAATCGCATATGACGTAAAATGCCTGACAAAGGTGCGTTTAATGTTTTGTGTCCATATTCTTCACCCTTAATATTTCTTCCTTCATTTACGAAGCAACATAAGCGAGTTTAATTCTTCAGCGGACCTAGTTGCGAGGTTTGGCAGAAAAGAACGTTTTATCCTACTTTTTATTTCTGTTTTTTTACCCAAGAATCCCATACGCGACGAGCTCAGTCTGTGCTATGCCTTGTATTCTTGCACTCAGCATTTTTGTTCAATTCAGTGATATCATCTGTACTAACTGGTTCTGGAAATCGACTCTTTTCATGACATTTGGTGCCGAACTTCCCTCTTCTTCACTGATATCGGGTAGTAGTTATATAGGGGAAACATACCTTGACCCTTGCAAATGCTATCGGAATGTGTTCTGCTGGAATGAATGCGATGCTCCTTAGCTTCCTGCAAAAGGTGAATGTCGTCTACCCATTGTTGTATGATGTTGACAGCCCAAGACTTTGTATCTGGCGCCAGACCGCTTGGGTGAAATGGAAGTTACATCCATGTAACCTCACCGTTGCAGGAAATACCTGAAACGTATAATAATTTAATAACTAAGAAGCTTCCAAATTTGACAAATCTGAAAATGAATTCAACATTTAAAACATGTACATCGCCTGTTATATTGATTATGTTGATAGAGAATTTTTTAAAGATTATTTTACCTCCTTGTACGCAGCCCACATGGCAGCTTCAAAATCCAGCATTATGGTCCTGATGTTTAGGTCCTCCTTAGCAACTGGCATGAGACTTAGAATCCTTTCCATCACTGCCACGTAGTCATCCTTGCTTTTCCCCGACATCATGACAAATATGCATGGGACCTGTTTTACACAGTCTCCATTCTTGATAAATACATTTATCGAAAAGAGCAGTGTGAGTGGAGCCTTAATTACTTTGAAGGTACTATCTATGTACCAGTTTTTTGGCATTTGCGAGGAATGATAACTGTGTATCAGTGCAGAACATTTAATAGGTGTCTGAAAAAAAATTATAGGCCTACAGTACAGTGGTAATAATTATAACTTATTCTAAATTTGTTAACTGTAATACAGAAGCACAAGAGGTAGTTATGCAGTGACCGTTTAGGTTTAGTTCCCACCGTGACATCTCCCTTGAAGAAATCTTGTGGCAGTTGCAAGTCGGCAATATTGAAGAGCAGATCTGCTGGGCTTTGCGGCCTCGGTTTGTTTTTCTTGCCAAGTTTACAGCATTTGGCAAAACCGCTGATGGAGTATTTTCTGTTTAAAAAACAGAAAAACTGTAAAGGATTGAACCACTAAATGTGATTTTGTTTGTTGAACAATTAACGTGATATTGAACTCCTACATGTAATGTATACCTGTTTGTGACATTTAATTGTGTCAGCTTTGAGATAGAATCAACAGCTTTCCTGGCCGCTCTGGGCGTAATGCGTAAAAGGAAAGCTGTTTACTAACATGAATGAAAGGTCTTTTCATGTACATAGTTCTAATTTAACTTCCCATCAAATTCTTCTTCCATCACTTTGTCTACAATATATTTGCTTCTGCCTCTTCCCGGACTCGTTTAATCACTCTTGCCCTTTGTGTGGCGCCAACCTGAAAATGCAATCATTATGTTTTAGTGTTTAGAGAATAATGCGTCTTAGTTGTATCATTCTGATAATAATATAGTTATGTTTGTATTTCTGATGGACTGACCGTGGGTGGATGGATATGTTCCTTTAGATTCGGCACAAATTCTTTGTCTTGGCCTGTAGGCTGAAATACTGTAGCACCACAGTATATCTTCGTATTTCGGACGCAGCATCTCCACGTTGTTCCTATAATGAAAATAAATAAAATTACATGATATCGATGTAGTTAATTGGTCTTTTTTTCAAATTTGTTTAAAGTTAAAATATAAATTTGCCTACTAAGTTTACCAGCTGGGAGCGCTGTATAGGAATACCCCAAATTGTTTGTAAGTTTTCTGTTTCTTTTGGTGGTTCTGTTGGTTGTTATTTCCCATTCAACTGGGGGGCATCCATCATCCAGCTCGACATCTCCGGTTCTTCGTACACCTGGGCCGTACATATTTGATTCTTCATGCTCTTCTTCAACCTAAATCAAATTGTGTTGTGTACATTAAAATATGTATAAATTAAATTGTATTATACATTTTAATATATATGTATTGGCGGATCATAGGATGGGTATACATTTACCTCATTCTGGCAGGTCGTCAAACTGAATATCGCTCATGTTTGGCGCAGACGTGTCTGGTGGTTCCTATTTAATAAAATATATATGTATGTAATATATATGATATGTATATATTATGCAAAAATATATATATATATACTATACTACAAAGTATACTTACTGATGTTTCATTGTCCATTGGCATGTATGTATATAATATATATGATATGTATATATTATGCAAAAAAATATATATATATATTATACTACAAAGTATACTTACTGATGTTTCATTGTCCATTGGCATGTCTGGTGGTTCCTGTTTAATAAAAAAAAATATAATATACTACATGTATATAATAATATTACTTGATGTATGTAATAATGTTATGCAAAGCTTATTATAAATTATTATTTGACAAAGTAAAAGTATACTTACTGATGTTTCATTGTCAATTGGCATGTCTGGTGATTCCTTTTTAATAAAAAAAAATATATAATATATACATGTATATAATAAAAAAGACATATATTAAACATGTACACTAGCTTGTTTCATTGTTCGAAAAAAAATATTGTTTATATTGTTATATAATATCAGTCGATAAAATATACTTACTGATGTTTCTGTGTTTCTCTGCAGGTAGGTATAGGTGTCCATTGATGGTTCCTAAGGAAAAAAACGTAAATCTAATAAATAAACAAAATATATTTACTTACATATTTACTTATAAATAAGGAATATATATATGCATGTAAATGCGTTTTTATGATATGCATGGAAAGGCCTTTATATGATGATGAATATATACACATGCATATTTCTTTATATTTTAGAATAGGGCTCACCAATTTATATGTCCTATTGTCAAGGAGAAGAAGCAACTCTAAGCCCGACATATGACAGCAGGTGGTGATATCAGAAAGTGAAAGACCATTGCCATTTGAGCAAAATAACACCCATTTAAAGATTAGGAAAAAAAAAAAAAAAAAGTGATGCGGCGGAAAAATCTCATGCGCGCGGAAATGAGAAACAAATTACTTTTTTTTTTTATTTGGCCTTACAACGCACCACTTAGCTGCCGTTACGTTGATTACGTTAATTACGTGTAATGTGCCCCTCATTAACCAAAATGCACGTGCTTGCTCAAATTAAACGAGTTACGTGATTGGCTGACTTTTGTGGGCGTGTCAAGTTACCGAACAGGAAAATAAACAAGTTATAGGATTAGTGACTGTCTGTTAGTTGCTGCATCGGGGCAGGGTTCAGGTGACATGGGCTCGCTTTTCAGGCTTGCCCATCTCACGTGAACCCTGCCCCGATATAGCAACTAATACTATAGACAGTCACCAATCCTATAACCTATACATAGTGCTTTGACATGCACTTCCTGTGTAATATTATGGTTCCAATCAGATGTATCTATTCATACCACGTGTCTGCTCTGTAAAACTTGATATTGGGCAGTCGAAACCGTAATATTGGTCAGCACGTGCATGTCACACAGTAAGGCACTATGCATAACGTGATGTGATAGCATGTAGGCCTAACCCACATGACGTTTCGACGCGCACCATATATGGATGACAGAACGTCACACCAATCATTTCAGATGTATATAGTAGGCCTATTTGAGTCAATCAAATAGCAATAAGTGCTGAGTTTGTGAGCAATAATTACTGGATCAAGATATATCATTACTTAAATTGCATAATATAACAAATATTAGATGGCAGGTTCGTCCAATATGAAGTTTTATCTCACATTTGGGTCGACTTTAGTGCTTTCGTCTCGCCCAATATAACATTTTGTCACCCTGTAAAACTTCACATTGGACTCCCTGCCATCCAATATTTGTATAATACAGGTCTATGATAAGGTAAGAGTGCCTGATAGAGTTGCTTAGTCACCATACTTGGCAACACACACACACGAGCGCGTGCGTGCATGCAGATTGGATATGGTAGGGTAGCATAAAATAAAATGAACGACAAAATACAATTATGGACTTTAAAGTGGATAGACATGCCGGGATATCGACCAGAAAAACCAGTGTCGATCTAGGCGAACGACATTGGTTTTTCTGGTCGATATCCACTTGTTTATCCACTGAAAAGCCCATAATTATTTTATTACATAATAAGAACATAATTTTCCATGTTTTCTGTTATAAAGCGAATTCTAAAATAGTGATTACAATGAACAAATAGTAGACACGCTATGGATATCGACCAGAAAAACCAATGTCGACCTCCGCCTCAACCATTTTCCTTGAACAGTGGGGCATGCTCATACACAAAGTTAATATCAAATGGCCAGCAAACATCATGTAATAGCAAGCCTCACGTGATTTAATTTATCCAATTATAAACTGCTTATTTTTAGATTATTAAATAATCAATCATGTAATCATTTTATTTGAACGGGTACTAAGGACATCCAGGAAATGCCCGATTCTGGTAATATAGGGCTATAAAGACCTGACGTTCATGCCCGGATCCAGTATCATCTTCTAAGTCACTTTACCAACATAAATATAGGCATAAGTCAAACCCCACTACATTCATGTGATTTTTTTAAAAAAAGTTTTATATATGACATGTGTTTGTTACACTATTTAATTTTGATATCCAAATATATTATTCGTAGTCATGGGCGTATCTCAATGTGTACCTCCGTGGCCGTGGCCTAGGCTTAGGCTGTAGTGCTCTAATCTGGAGGCTCGCCACAAAAGTGTGACGCACAGGCAAATGTACAACGCACAGAAGACATACGAAACACAAAGATAAGACCAATACTGCTGACAGCTATGGGTTAACAGTATAGGCGCTACAATGCTTAAATTCAAAGCAATATAAACATTCAGATCTGGGCCTAGCTAGTAAGAACAAGGTTCATTTAAACACAGTCTCATTGGCACCGCCCTTCAATTTCTGTGAGCCATGCAGGGACATTTAAATTAAAAAGTTATATATCTAATCAGTTCTTATATTTATCTATTTTATCTATTTTGATTTACTTGCAGGTAAAATATTGAACAGGATGTATGGATATTAAAAACGAAGCAATGAAGTCAAGGACATTGGCATGTATGAACATGATGCTAAGTTTGAGCATCGTCGTATGGATTATTCTATACCTGCGTCTAACAACACCAACTGATGTCAAGTTGGCGGGTGCCAGCGGGACGCACGACAAGAATGCTCCCACGTCATCTATCAGTAAAGGTTTGGCGGAAAAAATTCCCCCATGGAAAGCCGTTTTAAATCGTTTGCTCAAAATGCTGCCTCCAAATAATAGTAAACATACACTTGAGCCCTTATCTCTGAAAAATGTCACAACTTCGTTCGTGAGCCAATATCCCCCAGGAAAAGTACAGATTAACAAGTATCAAATAGGTGATCACGAAGTTTATATCTATTCTGCTTTCGTGGACAAACGCTTCGACCGTGGGGCAGGAATGCTTAGGATATTGGGGCTTCAGCACAAAGACTTCAAGTTTAATTTGACATGCAGATTTACATATCCTGAAGAAATGTGGGAGGAGACGGCTGTTAGTGCACATGCCATATATCATGTGTGGCCGAAGAATACGGTTTATCCCGCATATATGTATAATTGTAAGGTACCTAGGGATGGTCCTTTCCAGGATGTCACAATTCACCTTGGGATATACGAGTTTGGAGTGACTGTTATTCCCCAGATAGTGGACAAGTTGGATAGCAAGAAAGGGGAACTTTCACTCTGCATAAAGGCAACATCAGGAAGGCTCAGCCGTTATCGTCTGGCAGAATGGTTCGAAGTGAATCTTGCAGTAGGGGTACACAAATTCATTTTTTATGATGCTGACACTCAAGGCTCTGCAAGGTCTGTTTTACAGTATTATGCACAAAAAGGACAGCTAGATTATGTTGAGTTTCCCTTTTTGAAGACAGTAACCGATCATCTTGTTGAGCTTGGGAAAGTACCCATGACTAAGTGGGGCAAGAGTACCGTCATAGAACAAATATATCTGATATCGCTCAATGACTGCATTTATAGACAACGAAAACATTATCCATTTATTCTTATTATCGACCTGGACGAGATTCTTCTGCCAACCCTGGAGAACTCGCTGACTGAGATGATTGCAAGGGTTTCCAAAAAAATCCCAAACTCAGGAGCATACACTTTCCAGACAGCTTGGCATTTTGATGACTTTGGTGTCGAGCCATTCCCTTATATCTCCCATAAAATGCACATGTTTCGACATATTCGGAGGACCGAAATTCTCAAAGCCCAACCAAAGTCAATTTTCAACACAAAATATGTTATTGATGTTAACTGGCATAGTCTTTGCCATTCTCCATCACTGGGTAAAAATATGACTTTGTACCGTAACTACAACCTGTCGTGGTTCCGCAATGCATACGTACATCACTATCGGGGCTTGTGCAGAGACAAATTTGGTCGAGAGAGATGCAGGAAAGACCTTATAAAAAAATATCAAATTGACTTTGTGGTGCCCAGGTTTAGAGAAATCGTCAAACTTAAGTTGAACAGAGTACTAGCAGATCTGCGTTTGTAGTGGTGCTGGACTGGACCATGCATACTTGATTCGTTCCTGGTGTTTCATGCTCTCTTGTACTAGTAAGTACAAGCCATGTGTTCATCCTGTAAATGTTTACTTGCATGTATGCTTACATCAGTGACTTACAAAAATACGAATGTGTAAACAGTCCATGCTCAGCTGACTCAAGTGTTTAAAATAAACTTTGTAAAAGTTCACCAGTTCAAAGGCAGCTGTTACCGTGTTTAAAAGGAATGAAGTAAACAAACTGAGAGAAAACTTCAATCAAGTGTTGTACGTGCATGCACTGCTAATCTTTATGTATATTCAAAATCAGCAAATCTATCAGAGGAACACCCAGTGAAGCAGATCTGACAAGTAGACTGAGACAAAGTCAATTTCCACCAAATGTGAAAAGAATGTAGAAAGCTGTTTTTACAAGTGAAATATCAAAAAACCACACACACCCCGAGTACTGATATGGCTGTGCTCAGGTGACCTTACATGTTAAGACTGATGTAAAGTGGTCCTGTGAACTACTTCAGAATGATAGCAAGGTCACCTTTGTTTAAGACCATCTTCACAGTTCCTAACATGAACAAAGATCCTTACAGATTTTCTCTGACTTTTGATAATTTGCATATATATGCAGCACAAAAGTCATCACAAGTTAAAAGACAATGAATTACAATAGCAGGACCGTTAATAGGCACATCCATCAAAACATACCCCTTGTCCAACGTGTGTGGAGAGTAGTTTTCTCAGAAGACAAAGGCTATTGGCATACTCAAAGCACCTGGGAAAACTGGGTCTCATTCAAACAGTAAATTAGCTCACCAGAAGTATATGTGTACTATTGTGTTTGTGCCCATGTGACAGTAAGTACTTGCCTGCATATTATGCATCAACAAGTAACTGATCAAGCATTTCTAGTTTTTGGCTCTAATTAATGGTATTTACTAAGCATTGTACACTGGACATTAAGATAAACGGGAATATTTATGTATAGCCATTTTAAACAAGATGCATAGGGGTATGCCCACACTTTGACTGAAGGTTAACTTTCTCAATGAGTGGGGGGGGGATGTTAAGTTTGTACTATTTCATTCCAGATGCCAAAGTGCATTTCATGCTCTCTTGTACTAGTAAGTACAAGCCATGTGTTCATCCCAAATAATACAGTCAAACACGTGTCTTGCTTCTTGATTTTTAGCTCAGCTGACTTGTCAGTCAGCTGAGCTTATCTTATGGTCCTCCGTCCGGCGTCCGGCCGTCCGTCCGTCGTCCGTCAACAATTTACATTTTCGACTTCTTCTCCGAAAGCGTCAGCCAGATCCACTTCAAACTTGGTGGGGATGTGCCTTGGGTAGGTGTCTACCAAGTTTGTTCAAATGGTCACGGTCCATTGATTTTTGGATTTTTAATGAATTTTTTTGTTCTTTTTTGGGCAAATCTTAAAAAATCTTCTTCTCTGAAACCGCTCACCCAATTACTTTCATATCACACAGAAACACTCCCTGGGATTCGTAGTTCTTAATTTGTTCACCAGGTGGCGCTGCAATTTTTTCCTATTTTTTTATGAATTTTTGTGTGTTATAGCTATTTTCGACTTCTTCTCCAGAACCGTTACTCAGATTAAGCTGAAACGTGGTGGATATGTTCCTTGTAGAAGGGTCAAACAAAGTTGTTCACTATGTGTGAATTCTGCAGATTCCTGATTTTTAACGATTTTTTCCATTCGGGTACTTATCGGTTAATGCAGCTTTCCTATTGATTACTATGGAAGTCAATGAGCATTCTAATGCTAATTCACATTTTCGACTTCTTCTCCAAAACCGTCATCCAGATTAATTTCAAACTTGGTGGGGATGTACCTTGGGTGGATGTCTACCAGGTTTGTTCAAATGGTCGTGCTCCAGTGATTTTAAGATTTTTAATGAATTTTTTTGTTCTTTTTTTGGACAAATCTTAAAAAATCTCTTTCTCCAAAAGCGCTTACTCAATCGCTCTGATATCACACGGGAAGACACCTAGGGACTTTGTGTTCTTAATTTGTTGACCAGGTGGCGCTGCAATTTTTTCCTATTTTTTTATGAATTTTTGTGTGTTCTGGCTATTTTCGACTTCTTCTCCAGAACCGTTACTCAGATTAAGCTGAAAAGTGGTGGATATGTTCCTTGTAGAAGGGCCAAACAAAGTTGTTCACTATGTGGGAATGCTGCAGATTCCTGATTTTTAACAATTTTTTCAAATCGGGTACTTATCGGTCAATGCAGCTTTCCTATTGATTACTATGGAAGTCAATGAGCATTCTAATGCTAATTCACATTTTCGACTTCTTCTCCAAAACCGTCATCCAGATTTACTTCAAACTTGGTGGGGATGTACCTTGGGTGGGTGTCTACCAAGTTTGTTCCAATGGTCATGTTCCAATGAATTTTGTTTTTTTTATGATTTTTTTTTTTCAAAAATCTTTACAAAAGTTTTAATAGGAAAGATTTAACATGGGAATATCTTGTAATGGTTATAACTTAAATACTCTTGGCCAGATTTACTTCAAACTTGGTGGGAATGTGCCTTGGATGGATCTCTACCAAGTTTGTTCAATTGGTCTACTTCTATTGATTTTTGGAATTTTTATGAATTTTTACCTCAGCTGACTTGTCAGTCAGCTGAGGTTTTTTGAGGGTCCGTCGTCTGTCGTCCGTCCGTCGTCCACAATTCACATTTTCGACTTCTTCTCAAAAACCATCAGCCAGATTCAGTTCAAACTTGGTGGAAATGTGCCTTGGGTGAGTCTCTACCAAGTTTGTTCAAATGGTCATGGTCCAGTGATTTTTAGATTTTTAATGAATTTTTTTTTTTTTTTTTTTTTTGGTAAATCTTAAAAAATCTTCTTCTCCGAAACCGCTCACCCAATTGCTTTCATATCACACAGAAACACTCCCTGGGATTCGTAGTTGTTAATTTGTGCACCAGGTGGCGCTGCAATTTTTTCCTATTTTTTAATGAATTTTTGTGTTATAGCTATTTTCGACTTCTTCTCCAGAACCGTTACTCAGATTAAGCTGAAAAGTGGTGGATATGTTCCTTGTAGAAGGGTCAAACAAAGTTGTTCACTATGTGGGAATGCTGTGGATTCCTGATTTTTAACGATTTTTTCAATTCGGGTACTTTTCGGTCAATGCTGCTGTCCTATTGATTACTATGGAAGTCAATGGGCATTCTAATGCTAATTCACATTTTCTATTTCTTCTCCAAAACCGTCATCCAGATTAACTTCAAACTTGGTGGCAATGTACCTTGGGTGAGTTTCTACCAATTGTGTTCAAATGTTCATGCTCCAGTGATTTTTGGATTAATGAATTTTTTTGTTCTTTTTTTTTGGACAAATCTTAAAAAATCTTCTTCTCCAAAACTGTGTACCCAATTGCTTTGATATCGTACATAGACACTCCTGGGGATACTTAGTTCCCAATTTGTTCACCAGGTGGCGCTGCAATTTTTTAAGGAATTTTTTTGTATGGTTTTGCTATTTTTCACTTGTCAGAACGGTCCCTCAGATTAAGCTGAAATGTGATGGATATGTTGTTGTGGAAGGGTCAAACAGTTGTTTACTAGGTGGCACTGCTTTGGATTCCTGATTTTTCAGGATTTTCAATTCGGGTACTTATCGTTCGATGCAGCTTTCCTATTGATTACTATGTAAGTCAATGGGCATTCTAGTGCTAATTCACAGGACAACTGACACGAAATTTACTGTTTACTTGATAACTTGAGATCTGTTTTGAGTTAGCTACACATGTTAATTATTCTGTATGAAGGTCATGCTGAGACAGTACATGAATGACCTTGACCTCGTTTGTGGGGTCACAGTGCAACATACATGAATTCTACTCTTCATAATAACTTGAGAACTACTTGAACTTTGATGTTGCACAGGTAAGTGTTCTTCTATAAAGGTCAGACTTACTCAGAACATTGTGTCCTTGATCTTTTCCCAAGTTCCTAGAGCTGCAAGTGTGATGAATGTCAAGATCAGCTGAGGCACGGGCTGTTCACACAGCCCTCTTGTTTGTTATACAAGAGTGACATTTTGTATCCCAGAAAGTATGTAGACCACACCTCCTTCATAAATAGCAACTCCCAGAAACCTTATTGACTATTGTAGGGCCAAATTTTCCTGTACTATCAAGTTGTACTGGTGATCTCGCATCTTTTTTTCACTTGCACTGAAAATCGTATAAAAACTATTTGATCTTTATGGAAGGCTGCATAATAGTTCAAAAAACACTACCCACATTCATAAATTTCAACCCAACAGTGGCAGCAACGTTAAATACAGCAAAAGGCAGAGATTCAAGAATTACCAAAACATCAACTTTCAATACCAATATGAAGAAACAAATTTCACTCCTGACTTGAGACCGGTAGTCATCTATAAAGGGCAACTGGTGGTTTTAAACTGGTCCTTTCAACCTTTGAAATAGTCTTCATTAAGGACAAATTTAGTTTTATCCAAGACATATATGGAAGTTGTACTGTTCAATAATTCACAAAACCCTGAGCTTTGGTCTCAAAACCGTGGGTTTTGTAGCAAAACCCTGCGTTTCGCTAACAGAACCATATCACAAAACCCTGGGTTTTGTTACAAAACCTTGTGTTTTGATTAGTTATTGAATTTTGATACTATGGACAAAACTCTTGGTTTTGTGTACAAAACAGTGGGTTTCATGAACAAAACCCAGGGTTTTAGAGCAAAACTTCGGGTTTTGACGGGAAACCTACAGTTTAAGAGCAAAACTCCCGAGTTTTGATCACAAAACCCTCAGTTTGGTTATTTTTTTTAACAAAACCCACAGATTTGTTCCTAATACCCTCGGTTTAGCCAGAAAACCGTGGGTTTTGTGAGATTACAAAATTCTGGGTTTTCTGACACCACGAATCCCAGGGTTTTGAAAAGGTGCAATACCCAGGGTTTTGTTACCAACCAATCATTACAGCTGTTACTTGGTAGTTCTTGCTAGGCTACTCGACCTAAAAATACAGTCAAACTACAAGTGGCTCAGTTATTGTGATCAATAACATCATTATTGGTTACCACCTCAAAGTCTACCTCTTTGCGGCACGACAAGAATATAAGTTATGTATTAGTTAAAGGGCGAGAGGTTGTGCATCCAATGTTCAAAATAATCCACACGCTGGCGGGAAGAGCCGCCTGGACTATTGAATCATGGAGGTACCCCTTTCTACCTCCATGACTGAATGCAGAGCCGCCAGTTCTTTGATTTGCGTAAAACATTATTTCTGTTGCAAGCATTTTCGGTCCGATTCTTCAACCATTATTGTCTGAAATATGCAACAGTTATTGGCTGCGGTCACCTTGGCTTTGACTGGCATCACCTAGATGTGAGACAGTGCACAAAGCTGCGTGGTCTGACCAGTATCGAATATGAGACAGAAACCTAACTGCATTTCTACAAGCTGACATCGCCCCATGCTTAGCATGTTGGACTGCGGGTCAAGGGGTGGCCAGATTGATTCTAATCAAATCCTTTTACTTTTTAATTAATTAATCTAATCGAGCAGAAATTTCTGATTTGGAAATTTCTCAATGTTGAAGTTGTTGGTTCTCATAAAAGAACAATGATGTGACGTCAGAAAAAGTCTAACTGGCTTTTGGTTTGTTGTGTTTATATATCAATATTATTGGTGGACGTGTGTGTACACTGAGCCATTCGACAGTTCTTGAAAAGGTGCCAGGCTATATTACGTTATTTGCAGTGCTTGTCAACAAAAAACTTGTACACAACTCAGTACTGGGAATTGGTAGTTTTTATGGGGGTAGTGGCTGGCACAGGGACATGCCGTTACAGATGGGGTTTGCACCCTTCCGGTTGCAGAGCTCCCGGGGAAAAGCTTTAGTATCTTTCACCAGAGCTAACACAGAAATAGATGCAAAATTCTGCATGGTGGGAATGAAGGTGGAGTTAAAGAATATACCATGTAACAATTTAAGACTTTGTCGTGTTGAGATAATTTTCACCATGATGTGATGTGGCAGTAGTTTTGCAATCAACGGTCGCATAATTTCTGCAGGCAGCGGCACAATGTACGGTGGATTTTAACGACACGGCAGATCAGAGGCCTAAGGCTGCCAAAACTCCAGCCCAGTCAAACGGTTCCAGAAACTGAAAATCAGTCTTAATCTATTAAATTTCTTAAAACCCATGTACGATATATATCTTACATGTTTCCTCTTGTCGTACCTAAAATATGAGCTCATGAAATGCACACAGTGATAAAATACATGACATTTAAGTCGCGAATTGATGGAAGTTTTCCGGGATCCGCCATCTTAACATGATATTGGGTTACAGCAAGATCAGCAAGCAAGCCATGTTGTGAGTGGTTGGTGTATCCATGACCCATTTTGCTGTAAAATACCAAACCGTGGGTTTTGTGACGTCACGAATCTCAGGATTTTGCGAACTGTTCATAACCGTGGGATTTCTGACGTCAGAAAACCCTGGGTTTTGCAAATAGCTGAACAAAACAACTGCAAAACCCACGGTTATCATGACAAAACTCAGGGTTTTGAAACAAAACCATGAGTTTTTGTGAAAAGTTTGCATAACAGAGCAAAACCCTGGGTTTTGTTATAAAACCCAGAGTTTTGTGTACAAATCCCTGGGTTTTGATACAAAACCTTGGATTTTGCGAACAAAACCCTAGGTGCACATGGTCATTCATCCTCATGATCGATGCTCTGCGATCAGTATAAGACTTAAAGACTGTTGTTGGTCAAGTATGCAACATCTGCATTATTCATATTGCATATAGGACTGTGGTATGTCTGTGGCAATTATGCCATTTAGGCCGAATAGTTCTAGCCAATTTACTAATGTACTGTTTACCATTTCACTTTGAATGTGTTTAGTATTATTTGGTTGCTTTCCTAGAAAAATTTAGTGTCACTGTGAATCATCTTTACAGTATGTGTCTGTGTTGCCATTGTCCAGGGAATACATATGTGAGGATCCTAGCGGAAGAAAAAACGAAGATAAAGTTTTCTTTCAGAAGCTCTGCATTGATGCTCTTGGGTTGTCACAGATGGAGATAAAGAATGCAATAAGATTAGGAAAGGAGGTTGAGAGGAATACGAAGACCTTTGAAAGTATTTAATGAAAAACAAAGAAGATAAAAATCATGTCAAAGTTGACTAAATTGAAATCTGCTGAAGCCAAGTTTTAGGACATCAGTATAGTTAATGACTTAACTCTAGAAAGCAGAGAAAAATTAAATTGAATGCAGCAGAGGCTACACAAAAAGAACGAGTCAGATGGGGGGGGGGCACTACGTGTTTCTTGTACAAGGCCCTCCTTGGGTGCAGAAAATTGTAAAGCTGAAGAGCAGAATTTGAAATCAAGTCACCAGGATAGAGACGAACAATCAAATCAACATATTAATGTAAATAATACAACACATTGCAGTGTGCAGTATCTAAATGTTTATTATACAAATGCAGGCTCGTTAAGTAACAAAACAGTTAAACTATGTCAAATAATTTATAAAGAAGAACCACATATACAAATTACCGGAGTAAAACCCAGAAATTCAAGATTTAAAGTTGAAGCATGTCAACTACAGAAAAAAAGAAAAGAACTCCATTTGAAAACCTGGACACAGATGGTAGAGGAATATGTATATTAAGAAGTTGAACGTTTATGAATGTGATTTTGACTAATACAACTTCAGTGAATCTATGTAGACAGAAGTTATGCAGGTTAAAGTTAGAAAAATTAGAATATGTATACTGGAGTCCACATAGTTCTGTTGATAAAAACTTGTTAAAATTAAAGCAATTGGCGAAGATAAAAGTACAGACAACTGGTTAGAAACTTCAATTACCCAGATATAGATTGGAAAAATAAGATATGTAATAGTAAATCTGGGCAAGAGGAAAACATGTTTTTAAAAGGAATCAAAGAACCATTTTTATTACAACATGTCACAGAACCTACCCGCTATGGAGAACCCAGTCGACAAACATTTTGGACTTCATATTTACAACTAAATAGGAACAGGCATGGAACACAGCAATGCTTCCTCCTATTTGGAAGAGGGATCATTTTGCTCTTTAATATATGATCGGGGGGGGGGGGGCTATAAAAGAAAGGATCATGTTGAACCAAGGAAACCACAAAACATGTGGACAGAAATGGATATCAATTGGAAAGGCATATGTGAGGAGTTGTTTAAAAAATAAAACACGTGACTCTTGTGCCGGAAAACCTTTTACAATCCAAACATGGTATGAATGCCTATAAGCCAGTATGGATGAATGGTACTGCTCTTAGAAAAAGTAAAGAAAAATACAAGGCTTGGAACAGATTTTCAATTCCGAGTCAAAGGACTGTCCTGCCCATAAGACCTTTGCTTGAGCCAGAAGTCAAGCCAGATGGGGCATTCGAAAAGCTAAACAAGAATATGAAAGAAAATTGGCACCTGAAGTCAAGACAAATCCAAAAGTTTTTTGGAGATAGGTCAAGTCAAAAACCGACACAAAAATTAGTACACCCAATTTAGAAAAATATGAGAATCCCCAGAAAAAACAAAATCAGATGTGGAAAAAGGAGAAGAACTGAATACTTATTGCAGACAAGTATTTGCAAGTGAAGACTGCTCAAATATATTGGATCCAATCCCGCAAACATGCAGTTCTAAATTAGAAAAGATTGAGATAAAACCGTATATGGTATTGAAAGAATTACAAGATTTAAATTCTAATAAGTCAATGGGATGCGATAAAATAGATCCATAGGTGCTTTTTGAATTAAGATATACTCACTGAACCTTTGAGCTTAATATTTGACAAATCAATGAAGACAAGTACCTTCCCTACAGACCAGAAAAATGCAAATGTTACACCACTACATACAAAGGGTAGTATAGTGGTGTCCCACAAGGTAGTGTTTTGGACCCTTGGTTTTTGTGATAAATCGTAATGAACTTCCAGAAGTGTTGTTAACTGTGGAATTAAAATATATCAGGATGATACAAAAATTTATGGCTGAGGAACTTGCGAGTCAGATTGTTCACTTTCTTCAGCTGGACATCAATGCAATATTTAAAGTGGTTTCAAGATTGGCAGTTACCGTTCCATCCAGAAAAATGTCACATTTTGCATCTCGGGGATGGGGGTGGGGGTGGGTAAATGAAACCTACATCATGGGTTAGGAGACACCACTGTTCAACTAGATGAATGTGTGAAAAAGACGGGTGAGCATTGATCAATACTGTGTATTTGATACACATTTCCATAATATTTTATCTGCAGCAAATGGACAAGTGGGAATGAAAAAAAACCCTCAGTCACATTGATAAAAATCAACATTTAATTACATGTACAGAGGCCAAGGTAAGACATCAGCTGGGGTATGCATCTTCTGTATGGAATTAATTGAGAGTTAAGGACTCTGATCTGATTGAAGGGATACAAAAAAGACAAACAAAATTAGTATCTGCTGCTGAAGAAATGAATTATGAAGAAAGACTGAGGTTTTGTAGGGCTGCGGGGGGGGGGGGGGCACATACTCAACATCAGGGTGGGTGTGTGCCTCGGACATTTTTATACAATACCCTATCTTAATCCTGCACCAGATGTAAAAAGGTACCCTTTCTTTATCCTGTAATGTGTAGTACTGCGTTGGTGCATCCGAATTGTTATCCCTAACCTAATCCAGCTGTGTACATTTTTTTTTTTTGGGGGGGGGGGGCTTTTCTAATCCTGGGAGAAATGAAAACAGGGCCTTTCCTGCTGCATATACCCAGTACAATCCTACATGGAAGAAGGGGGGCTGCCAACACAATATTTTAGAAGACTGTGGGATATGATTCAAGGTTACAAATGCTTTCATAATATGTATGACAAAAACTGGGTTCTTATGCTCCCCTTAGCTGATTCAGTTGTGACTCGTGGACATCCGTTTAAAATTATTAAAACACGTAAAAATAACAGATTAAGAAAACAAGCTTTTCCGTCAAAGAATAGTATATGACTGGAATATACTTCCCATAGACATATTGACAGCTCCATCAGTGAACACTTTTAAAATAGATTAGATAAACATTGTACAAATTTGGACCATATAGCATGAAAAGATGTCTTCACTAGCCTATTGTGAACATTAAGAGCAGCCTATGTGCAAACTATTGTTTTTTTGCTGTAACAGTTATCTTATCTGTATCTACACTTGTCACTGCCTTTTATCTTGGCTTTCACTGGCCTTGAAAAGACGTTGTTAATATGTCCTGTTTGACCATATATTGATTTGTCACCTTTAAGACAGCTCGATGTGAAAGCTACCTGCTTGGGATTGGTAGTTTCCCACATCGTGCTTATTCCTACTTTCTGTTGTATATGGTTTTCAGTGTGTAAAACAGTGGGCTATTTTGATGACACCTTTTAAGTTGACATAAGTCTTTTACAATTCTTGTCCGTATGTTTTCTATGTAAACACATGCAGCACAAGCCTTTTTCCTTCAAAAACTATTCTTTCCTAATGGAGCTTTTCTCCAGAGAGGCACATAATTTTATTGCATCATTCTCTTTACAAAACCAGAATGGAAATAAAAAAGGACATATAGCTTTAATATTCTCTCTGGGTTGCCCTCTACTTTTTTGTGCCTTTTGCTTGCTTTTGTTTTTCATGCTTTGCTAGAGTGCTGAAACTTGTTCCTGTAGACATCAGTTTTGTTCCAGGTTTAAGTTGACATGTGTTCTCTTGGGCATTTTTTTCATTTGCGATTTCCCAATATACTGAGTCAGTGATCATTTTTAACCTGACCTGTGATAATTTTTTTTAAAAATCATTGTTGTTGGCTGTTCTCTTAATCTTCGTTTTTTTCCTGGCGTGGAAAGCATGGCCATGGCACCACCAGTCTCTCAGTTTGTAAAGTGATTTTCTAAAAAGGTTCTGTATCGTGATGATTTGGCCCATGCCACATTTTTTTTATTCTCACTTACTGCATTTTTGTGTGCAATAATCAAAGAGAATCTTGCAGTGCTTTACTGAGTTCTGCCTTAATTGGTTCCATTCATTCAATGTCTCTGATGTACACACATGCTTTCATGTAATTGTATGAACATTCTTCATCTGTTTCATTTTGACCTTGGATGTAGGCCTGATGAGGACTATTATTCTTGCAGGCCTCTCACAAATTTAGGTTTCCCAGCCCTGCATTCCTGAGGAAAGTATCCCTGTCAGATGGTGATTCAATGTTATGCTCAAAGGCTGTAAAGAACTGTTGATAATCCTGAATTCTATTGTTAATAGCGTATATGTATCTTTTGTTTTGGAGGGCACAGCCTTGTTCTCTTGCTGGACCAGCATCCTAGTGATTTCATTCTGTTGTTTCAATAAATCATGGATACCATTATTGCCTCTTTGATGTTCTTAAATGGTAAAGAAAAAATATTACACATGAAGTTCATATATCAACATTGTTCTTTGAAGACTTATGGCTTTCAGCATTGGCACTTTTGGTCTTGGCCTACAGCATGTTTATGTTCATTTAATTCCAATGTTTTCCTTGGTGTCAATTTTTCAGTGGGCACTTTTCTGCTTCTCATAAAAGGTAGCTTGTGTAGGCCTGTTACCAGTTAAGTTACGCTGTGATTATTATTTTGTTTAGGCACATTCTCTGATTCTCAACTGCATTAGTGACATTTCAATTTGGTCATCGATTCTGTAACTTTGCTGCATAAATATGAGTTTGCACTTCCAGGGTTACTTTTTTGTTTTGATGTTCTCATTTTTCTATTGTTTTGGTACCCTAGTTTATATTGCTGTATCTACAATGGGGCAGGCTTTGCCTGTTTATATTGTAACAATGCTTGTTGTGTTTTTGACCAAGGATGCTCAAAATTACGCCATTGGTGCTTTGAACATTTATGGTTTCTATGTGGGCTAAAGATCTACTTGAAACACTGGGTTTTTGCTGATCCACGTATATACTGTATGCTGAAATTGATGACAATTCACTTTGGTTATCCACGTAAGGGTAATTTACCATGTTAAATTCAAAATTGTCACATTTATCAAATAATTTAAACTTTGATTCATTATTATTATTATATATCATCATATCTAGAAGTGAACATTTTATGTCACTTCCTGTAGTTTCCTTTATTTTCAGATCATCAGGGTATATTTGTTAATATGTTCCCAAAAGTATTTATTATTTTTAATGCTTAAAAGATCATCAATATATCGAAATGTCGACTTGAAACATTTATCAAGGATTTTTTTCTCTTTTGACAGTTTTACCAAAACTTACACTCATGGTAGGGTAAATATAAATTGCTTAAAGAGCCGGACAATTAGTACCCATTGGATACAAGTTGTGAAAAACAAATTTCATTTATGACTTGAGACAGCCAGTTGCCTGTTAAAGGCAAGTGGTGATTTGAAATTGATCCTCTCAATCTTTTAATGATGTTGATATTTTGCTAACTCTTGAATCACTTTGCTGTTATTGTTGGATTGAAATTTATGAGTATAGGTAATGTTTTTCTGAACTATGTGGAATATTCTTCATTAACTACCAACTTAATTTCATCCAAAACATATAGGCCTTACCACCTGAAACCCAAAATTTATCACTTATGCCAAAGAGAAAAAGTCACATGGTAGGCCTGCCACATTTTGGTGTGACTGATTTTTCAGTCAGCTGACAACAAAGACAAAAGTAGGCCTACATCATTTTGAGGACATTTATGAATCTGCAACATTACAACAATGCTCTACCTCCATTATAACTATGAGTCGAAGAACACAGCCCACAGCACAGCAAAGCCAATGAAGTATTTGTCAAATAGTTCAGAGAAACATTACCCACATTCCTAAATTCCAACCCAACAATGAGAACAAAGTTAAATACAGCAAACGGCAGAGAATCAAGAATTACCAAAACATCAACTTTCAGATTTCAACACCAATTAATATATATGAAACAAATTTCACTCCTGACAGGCAGTCACTTATTATGCAAATAGTGGTTATGTTGCCATACACAATTGTGGTGTCATTTTGACGTGTTTGCTGTCTGAATGAAATTTCATGATTTTTATAAATCATGATATTGTACTGCATCGAGCTGCACATTTGTGGTTCAGCATCCTCCTTAATTTTTTTGTGAAGCTGTTCAAAGTGTTATTCCCTTGTCAGTCAAGAATGCCCACAACGACATCACAAGGAGCTAGTACCTTAACATTACAGCCTACAAATTTCAATTTGATTAAATGTCAAGAGAGATCCGATGATGATTCTTCAAAATATTCTTTGACATTTAAAATAAAATGTATCACACTGTGGAGTAGGGGTACTGAGAAGTGTTTACCTGCAATTTCAAAACCATTAGCCAGGTGGTTGTTGAGAAGATAGAGATAGGGTTTTCACAAAAGATTTTTTTTTTGTCAGCTGCTATGAGTGTCTGCACTTGGCACAGCACATTACAGTAATTCCAAATGATCTACAGATAAAAATAGTTTATACTCTCTGACTATGACATAAATATTCAAAACACGTTTCGAGGAGAGGAAACGTAAAAACAGATCTGTGGACCCTGCTCTGTCCCATGGAATAGAGACATGTACTCAATGAAACCGAGTTGTATTATCAAAACATGGAAAACTTGTTTGAAAACTGCACCTGATGTACTGGTCTACATCTAAATTAAGTATAATTTGCACCACAAATACTGACCACACTATTCAAAAACACAGATTGCAGTAAACACTCTGCTGTCCCCTAAAATAGAGACATGTAATCAATGAAACTCAGTTGTATAATCACATCATAAACGAAAAATTGCCTTTCAAAATGCACCAAATGTACTAGTCTACCTCTTAAGTAAGTTTAAGTTGCACCACACTTGCTGATCACACTAATTAAAACACATACTGCAGTAAACTATCTCTCTTGCTCTAAACTCAGCTGACTGACCAGTCAGGAGAACTAACAAGTGATAGGCATACCAGGTCTCTTTCTATTTTTGGCAGAAGTAACAAAATTTGGGTTTTGAGTTGTTAGGCCTATACGTTTTGGGAACACTATAGTCTGTAGTTAATGAAGAATATTTCAAAGGTTGAGAGGACCTGCTTAAAACCAGCAGTCGCCTTTTATGGGTGACTGCCTGTCTCAAGTATTGGAAGATGAATGTTATTGGTTTGGTAACTCTGGAATCTCTTTGCTGTCATTGTTGGGTTTGGAATTTATGAATATGGGTCATGTTTTTCTGTACTATTTAGACCGTGCTGTCCCCTGGAATAGACACATGTAATCAATAAAACTGAGTTGTATTATCACATCACAAATAAAAAAAAAACTGGCTTTCTAGATGCACCAAATGTACTGGTCTACATCTAAAGTCAGTATAAGTTGCACCACAATTGCTGATCACACTATTCAGAACGCATATTCCAGTAAAACATCTGTGGACCCTGCTGTCCACTGGGATAGAGACATGTACTCAATAAAACTGAATTGTTTAATTTCACCATAAATGAAAAACAAACAAACTGGTTTTAACTAGACATACCTCCAATGCAAGCGTTGACTGAAGGGGTCCGCCATTTGCTCACATTAGGTCATGGTAACACCAAAATCGAATCAGTTCACCTTGGGATGCTAAATAAGCATACTGCGAAATGTGAGCAAAATACATTGTAGCAGTCAGGCGATATTGTGATAAACAGCCCTAACAAGCATGTAATTATACTGATATTTGCTCAAATCAGGTCATGGTGACACCAAAATCTAATTAGTTCATCTTGCCATGTCAGGTTAGTATATTGCCAAATTTGAGCAAAATACATGGAGACAATCTGTAGATATTGTGGTAACAAGAATGTGCACATCCAGATGGACATCCAGATGGACATCCAGACCGACGGATGACAACCCAAAAACAGGTGACATAAAAAATTCAATTGATGTACTAGTCTGCAGCTAAATTTATCATAAATTGCACCACAATTGCTGATCAAAATTAAGCAATATTCAAAAGACCTATTGCACTATAGTAAAAGATCTGTGGACCCTGCTGTCCATTAAAATACAGTCTTTACTCCTTTAAACTCAGTTGTACTATTCACACCATAAATGGAAAAAAATGCTTTTAAAAATGCACCACAATTGCTGATCAAAATTAGTCAATATTTAAAACACATATTGCAGTATAACAGCTGAGGACTCTGCTGTCCCATGGAATAGAGACATGTACCGCATAAAACTCAGTTGTACTATCATATCAAAAATGGAAAAATGGTTTTCAAAATGCACCTTATGTCAAAGTTGCACCACAATCACTAATCATGACATAAATATTTAAAATACATATTGCAGTCAAGCAGATCTGTCAACCTTGCTCTGTGCACACAGTTCTATTATGACAGTATCATGTAGAAATGTGTTAACGAAAAATCCTGTAAAGTACTGGTCGACACTTGCACTGAATATGTACAAAGATCAAAACAGTATTGTAATTGGACACATGTAATAAAAAAAAAATCTACAAAATATATGCGTCACCAGAAAACCCAGTAGCTAATATGCACCACCACAATTTCATTAATGTACAATACTATAGGGAGTGTATCCACCATAATAGATTGTCACTGATCATGCTATATACAGTTCGCCATCATAGTTGGTCTTTCATTTTATAATTTATGTAGCACTGCTGGAGATTCACTCATTGATATATAAATGCTATGCATGCACCATAGGGAAATCCATACACTTGCTGTACACATGTAGTACTCACTTTCCGTGGACAACCACTTTTGCACTGGCATTCACATAGAAGAAATGGCTGTTTAATTTGATTCTTAAGATCCTATCTAGGTTCGAACAGTCTGGCACGATGATCTGTGGCAACAAGCTTCAAGTGGGAGAATAAACGCTCCACACCGCTGTGTTGATAGCCAATGTACTGGCCACACAGTACATAAGAAAAATGTGTTGGAAGGAGGACTGAAGTAACTCACTTTTGCAGAAATGACTGCAAAGTTGCTTTGGCTTTTTCAGTTCCATCAGAAGACCCAGTGGCAGTGTTTTCTATGTCATACAGGATTTCAACATATGAGAGACATAGGCAGTTGACAGTGGTGTCATATGACAGCCACCTGAAATGTCATGCTTGCTTGCCAGTGCCGTTTTCTCGTACAGTTCCTGGACCATTTTTAATCGTCCAGTCCTGTTGGGACTATAGTGATAAAGGTCAAACAGTTCGTCCAGGGCTGCCTCAACTTCTCTTTAAGAAGGGACATCTTTGAAAGATTGTTTTGCAGCTAAGGTCAATCGGTGATTGTTGCAGTGCAAAGTGACAAGACCTGGACTGTCTGTTGCCAGCCTTGCACCAACACCACTTGTCTTGTCGGTCATGATGGCAGCACCATCTGTGGACATTGAACCTAAATTTTTCAGAGGCGGTTCAGGTTCTTTGGTACAGGTGCATATATAGTGAGTTAAAGTCTGTGCCTTTCCATCACTGACCTTTTTATTGAAAAGATAAACTACCTCTGGAGTACTGTTCTCAGATGCATACTTCACTACACTTTCAAGGTGCTTGCTTACACTGTGCATGCAACGGCCCTCATCAATACCCATACCGAAGTCTCAGTGTCCACAACATGAGAAATTGGCTGCAAATGCTTTTGTATGCTGTCTTGGCCCACATACATTTTGTTCATTCCTTTCTGAAGTTTGGCAATCTTCTCCTAATCAATAGTCAGCACTAATTCGACCAGTTTCGGGAACAACATTATATATGTGGTAAGTTGTGTTTGGCTAAGAATAACATCTTGTGCATCTCTGCTATACTAACCACTTCGTCATAGTCTTCTTCTGCAAAAACATCACAGATGCCCCTGCTTTCCAGATCAAGCATTTACGCCATCATGTGTTGGTCTCCTTGGAGATGTAGATGGATTTTATCCTCTCGCACATACAAACAGGGTTCTACTTACCACACCTGGGGCCCCCTGGTTCCTTTGACATTGTGTTGTTTGCACAGTTTACTAAAACAACACCTCCTGATCAATTCCTTCTGCATTTGTTCAACATAGCTAACAATGTCCGGATACTTATGTGCCCATTCAGTCTGATAACCCACTTTGTGGCCTCCATGGGTTTTGGTTCTTTTCACTGTATTTAGCCTTGCTTGAGCCTTTAACTTCAGACATATTTTGGCACTATTGATGTCTCTGATATAATAAAATATGTTGGTTGGTAACAAATTCTCAATGGAGGAACTTCCAGGAAAAAATCTTTTCATTTGCATCGTATTGTTTACACAAAGCCACAGATTTTATCAGAATGGACACGTTTATTTTCAATTTTGATACACCCCTGTATTTCTCAGCAGATTTGAACTGTTTTCCACTGTTATAAGCTTCTTATTCTTCAAATGTAATGGAAAATACCGAAGTTCGCATAAAATCATGAAAAACTGCATATTTGTTTGAATATCAAAAGTATCATAGGAATGTATTAAATTACCCAAATTATTGTGATCTTTAAACTAAACCAGGTCCCCACTTGCCTGGTTCCTGAGCCGATCAGAATTATAGCGCCATCTAGCGAGGTGTCCAGGGTGACAGTACCTGTTCAGCGAGAGACGGGAAACATGTCCCACCCCCAACTAAGCAATCACGAGTGCAAATTTCCCCCTGAGGTATAATAATTTGAAATGCTATATTTTGCCATTGTTCAACATAATCTAAATCTATATTTGTGTATTAGCCTAATTTGCATAAATTAAAATGCTACAACTGTGGTTCTTGCTCATTGGATGTGGCGATGTCACAAACTTATCAATGACACCACTAAGGCACTATATACAATAGTTTTGCAGTTATTCAAGCATTTAATTGTGTGTATTTGCTTAATTTGCATAAATTAAAAGCCTACAACTTTAGAATGGCGCATCCATGTATAATAGTTTTGAAGTTATTCAAGTTTTTAAGATTTAAATTTTGTGTATTCATCTTATTTGCATAAATTAAATTTGTACACCTTTGGTTCATGGTTCATTGGATGCAACTATATTACAAACTTATAAATTTAATTTTGAAGGGCACCTCTATCTATAATAGTTTTGAAGTTATTCAAAATTTTAATTTTGTGTATTCACCTAACTTGCAAAATTTACAATTTTACAATGTAAGATCATGGTTCATTGGATGCGGCTATGTCACAAACCTGCAAGTTGAAGTTGGAATGGCACCTCTATCTATAATAGTTTTGAAACTATTCAAGATTGAAATTTTGCATTTCACCTTATTTGCATGAATTAAAATCCTGCAACTTTGGTTCATGGTTCAGTGGATGCGGCTTTGCTACAAACCTATAGACTGAAGTTGCAATGGCATCTCTATGTATAATACTTTTGGAGATATTCAACTTTTAAATTTTTCAATGCCCCTAATTAGCATCATTTACAATTCTACAACTTTCATTTACTGTCCATTATATTGGTAGGTATCACAAATCTACACATGCACATTGAAATTTTGTGTTTGTCTGCAATAGTATGGAAGATATGAAGCTTGCTACTAATTTGCATAATTATAAACTTTATAACAGTTCCAAACCATATGCACAATTTTCTCTGGTAGGTCAGTCACTATGGCAAGTTTGGTGGTTTTCGGAATAATAATGTCTGAGGAAAACTCCGGACAAATTTCGTCGTAAAGAAGAGAGCAAGAAGGAAGAAAAAAATTCTTGGGGAAAAAATTTCTGGGTTTGAACGCAGATATGATTGATAAACAGCACACTTTTGCCTCATTGCATCCGCTGCATATGTTGCACCATGGAATCACCAACGGAGGGTATGGGGTTCCAAGTGTAACATCATCGATTTCGTGCACGAAATAGTAATACTTAGCGTTTTCGTTGACGGAATCATAACGGGATTCACAAAATTGTAAGAGCAAATTACAAAATCGAAGTCCCATCACGAAATTAAACTACTCTTACGCTTTTGTGGACGAAACTTGAAGAAAAGATCACAAAACTGAAAGTATTTCACAAAATCCAAGAAGCTTGTTGAGTTCTGTGCATGGAATTCTAATACTTTATCAATTTCGTGCACAAAAGTGTAAGCTTTTATCAATTTCGTCCACGAAATTAAAATTTGGGATCTACAGAATTGTTAAAGATATCGATTCTGTCGACAACATCGGTAAATTTATCGATTTCGTCCACAGATTTGGGTAAGGTTTTAAATTTCGTCCACAAAATCTTAAAAGCTTTCCAATTTTGTCCACAAAATCCATTTTTTGATCAAATGTTATGCACAAAATCGAAAAAAAAAATGTCAAGTAATCCATATATTATCCAATTTTGTCAACGAAATTGGAAGAACATTTACAAAATCCATAGCTTTCTCGCTTTCGTGCACACAATAGAAAGAGTAAATCTGAGTATAACAGTTTTGTTCACAGAAATCTAAAGATGATACAATTGTCAACACAATCGGTAAGTTTCTCGATTTCGTACACGAAATCGCAAAAACTATCTCACTTGTGGCCAGAAAATTCTTAAACACACGCTAATGAAAAACTTCATCCATTTTGTCCACGAAATTGGCAAAATGTAATGTGACGTTTTGAACCCTAGCACGCCAAGTGTATAGCAGCTTAGCATTTTGTATCATCAGAGACCCATGACGATGTTATCAGAAACTAACAAAATCTGGGAAATGTATTGACCGTTTGAAATAAGAAAGGATAATAAGCCTAAAAGAAAAAAAAGATGGGCTAAAAATAAAAACGGGACCACCAACATTCAGTATTGCCAGTTTGCAATGTAGGCCTAACGTTTACAGTCTCCTGTCGCACGGTCAATCCACAGCTTGCTGAATTGTCACGACGGTACATACTAAAATGCGGACCGCGGAGCCTATGCTAAAACGCCGACCCCAACTGCGGACCCTGGATATCTTCCACACCGTCCCGAACTGTATGGTTTACACACGACACTATAAGCCTATTCCGTGAAGTATAATTTATAAACCAGCAAAATTTCAGGCGTTAAGTATGCCTGTTTATCGAGATATTTAAAGTTCCGCAAATTCTAGCTTGTGTCTGTGGGTTGATAAGTGGAGTCCCGTAACGTTAACACAGTGTGCGTTCACCATTGCCTTCACATTCATTTATCACTGCTGTGCTCCGGCCGCGGCCCGCTTGCCATCGGGGAAAAGCTTCAGTCGATCAAAATGAGTTTTCTTTGACTACAAACCAGTTTCTATTCTAATTTTAATGTAGGCTACACTCTGGCAGTTTCTAAATTTGCTGAAAAGTCCATTTATTTGTTTCTACTCTAGCTACCGGACTAGTGTTTCATCCTTGTTCCCCTGGCTTGTGTGTTTTGTTTCCTCAACACGCTACGTATTTTTATTCTTCACTTCAGCTTTGTACCATTGGAAGTTTCTGAAGTGGAAAACGACTGAAAAAAAAGGACTTATCACTTGTGAATCTTTGTACGCTGTCAGCTGCAGGGTAGGTTCACTACGGCATCGATCACTTAAAGTTGTTAAAAGTAGGGCCTATACTTACATATATATACACACATATATATATATATACACACACACATATATATATACCTTAGCCTAAATATATAGTTCTATATTTTTCGGTCTTATTTTTTCTTCCTTTTTATTTTTTTTTTTTCTTTAACTTAACTTCTCCCACAGTTTTCTTTGATTGAACTTGAGGGAAGTGTTACGGGTCTTAATTTCCGTGCTGGCGTACTGGGGTATTTTATTTTCCGTACCTCCCGACATTTTGATAAACAACAGTCTTTAAAGGACAGGATTAAAATCACATAGGCCCATAAAAATTACCCCTGGGCAAATTTTGTTTATGGAAATAGTGTTGAACGCAACTTGTGGAAAATTGTGAACATTTAAATACGACACAAGAAGTTTTTTTATTGCAAGAAAGTCTGCAAATTGTAACGCTAAAGGCCAAACGTTATGTACATGATATATACAATCCTATTATGGTCATTTTCATTATCCAAATTCTTTAAAACTAGAATAGCAACGTAAACGACATTGTGTGAAAGTATGAATGAAAACCCTATGTGTCATGTGCTACGCTTGCTAATGTGAAAAGTTGTCTGGAGTTTCCTTTGTATTTATAAAGTGGTAGAGTGTTTACGCACCTTTTTGCATGTTGGCGAGAAAGCACAAGATCGAGGAATCACCAAAATTTAATGCAGGCCCTCAGTTCACCGGTCTGAGCTAAATTGACACATTCCTATATTCGTGGAACTCTTGTGAGTCTAAGAAACTTGCCTTTTGGGAGAGACTCGGCTTTTATTGATTCCTAATTTTGTATCGCTGGGGTTAGAAGACCTGCTTCGCAGACAAGTGAGAAACAAACAAACGTAGAAATGGGCTTTTTAGCAAATTGAAACTGTCAGGTTTTAGTCCTACCTCGCGGTATGCTAGACCTACACTTAGAAAAGAAACTGACAGTCAAATAAACTCACGTTAACGGTTTACCCATCACCTGTTCCACGATGTAGCCAAGTGGGCCACGGTGGCCTGTACAGTCACTAACCCCAGTGCCCACTTCCCCAGGTCTCGACTCTCAGGTCACTGAGGTCAATGGTGGGCGTGATACCGGACTCCAGGAACAAGTTACAATTTGTCGAACTTCAAATTTCTTGATAAATAAGCATATTTAAGACCTGAAACTTTTGCTGGTTTACACATTATGAATCATGGAATATAGTTTCATGTAAACTAGGTCTATACAGTTCGGGGTTCGCGTTTCAGCTGGGGCTCCGTAGTCCGCATCCGCGTCTGCGTTTTAGTATGTAGGCCTACCGTCACGGCGGCACATGACTCATTGCGAGACGAGGTGACTGATGCCCTCTACCAGTCATTGTGAGAACTCACAAAAATGACCACGGTAACGATTCTGTGCACACAACGTCATTCCTTCCAATTTTGTGCACGGAACTGGATACGTCTTATAGTAGTCCAAGAGATAACACACTTTTATTCATGTTTTTGAGTGCAAACGGTTTGAAAGTTGTTTCTAAATCCAAATTTTGTGTAGTTTTGAAAAATGCAATTATTAAAAAAATCTACCCGGACATTTTCCTGCAAAAAAGCCTTAACTGAAGTAACCTCAAATTGATTTTTCCCACAAAAAATAGCTAAAATGAACAACTATAGACATGGAGATAATTTTATAATGAGTTATTTCTGCAAAAAAAAATGCTGACTTTGGGTTTACAATCAATAGCATGGTATCTATGAATGTTGAGAAAAATTCAAAATCCAAGATGGCTGACCAAATACTCAAGATGGCCGCCAAAACAATGCAAGATGGCTGTTACAATAACAACTGATTAATAATTGTCCAAAAAAACTTTATCAATGCTTAAAATGAATTGTTCCTGTTTTACAGTACAAATAACTTTAAAATTGCTACTACTCTAAAATTTTGTGTAAAATTCAAAAATGTTCTTCTTATAGAAATCCTCTCAGTAGTTTTCTTGTAAATTGGCCTGAAGTTAAGAAACTTTGCATGACTTTTTCCTTCGAAAATGGTGAGTCAGAGGCCATTGAGCATAACACTTTGCAGTCAGCTCTTTGAGAACAATCTGTTCATTTGGAGGTATAGAAAACCACAGAACATTCTTAAAGAATATTTGTGCGCATTAAAAATTCAAGACGGCGGAACAAATATTCAAAATGGCGGCCTCCACATCCGATGTAGATGCTACATTGATTAGTGCAATCTATAGTCCGGAAGATAACACGTTTTACTAGTGGTTTTTGTGCAGAAGGTTGGAAGGTTGTTGCTGGAAAGAAAGTTTCTCAGGAATTCAAAATTTCTTGCTATTCTTTAAAAAACTACCTGGACGGTTTCTCACAAAAATTAATTGGGGTACTTTAAAGTACACTAAAGTAACACCGAATTTTGTTTTTCCTTATTTTTCAAAAATCAATAAGTAAGGCATAGAACTTATTCATAGATCCTATCCTGCTTGACCAAACCTGGCTTTGAATTCTTAAGTTTTGGTATTTGAAGAATGAAAAAACAACACCCCAGGAAATGTTAAAAATTTAAAGTGCTACTTAAATGTTCAAAATAGCTGCTCATAAGTTCAACATAGCAGCCATAATGACCGATGCTATGACACATTGTATAAATGTGCATTTGAAAATCATAGATCAGCATTTATATGTCTATGGCCTGATTTAAGATACCAAAATCATTACAATTTACTCAGCTGAACAAAGCAAAGCACAATTCAGGAATACAAAAGCATAGCTGGACAAAAAAGGCCACTTCTTTGAAAATCCAGAACAGATAATAAAGGTCAATGCTGACCAAATTGTCATATCATACAATGCCAAATAAATAACAGCTACTTAAGTCTAAAAACGTTGACAAGACAATTTGTCATGGGCGTTTTCTTTTACGGGGGGAGGTGGGTGAGTAGAGAGGGAGAGGAAAATTAAATGTTCGAGTGTTGACAATAACAAATTCGACATGATTGCTTTCAGGTGGGGAAGTCAAAAGTTTCATGTTCATCACCTATGTTAAGGCGCTTAATAATTTTATTTAACATGATTGGTTATCAAAGTCTTCCTCGTGGTCAAAGTTTCTCTTTCAGCTGTCCCATTTGCTAGTGCCATCTACAGGCAGGCAAGTGAAAACCGGGAGGGGATGCAGACGAATTCGCATGTATAACATTACAGCCATTGCAACTTCCGGATATAGCCGTTACAACTCAGAACAATATTTGGGGGAGTCACATAACATTATAACACGCATGACTTAAAGAATGAAGAATACTTGGAGTTTGTATTTCTGTAGACCACAATATCTGCGTATTTGGTTGCGTGTCAAGTTCTACATGTATACTTGATGACGTGATGATTAAAATGAAATTATCTCAGAGTAGGTACTCTTTAAAAACCAAAGACAGAGGCCTCTCATGATTTAAAGTCTCTTAAACCCCACTCCAGGTGGCTGAAGTATCAGCGGATTCAAATCCTTACTGGAGTCATCCTAATTTGGTAAAACTGAGGGTGTTTTGATTTTATAACAAAACACCTTGTCACAACATTTTTGCAGATTACAATGTAAACCCATTGAATTTGCACTCTTTGTATGTGTTTTTTTTTGGGGAAGGGGGGTGTTTTTTTGTTTGTTTGTTTTGTTTTGTTTTTGTTTGTTTGGTTTTGTTTTGTTTTTTAAATTTGTTTTGTTTATGTTCAGTTTCTCTTTGTTTTCTTTGTTTTTTTTGTACTAATTGCAGTTCTTGTATGCCTGTTTAATTAAAAAAGATCCCACAGTAGGCTCACAGAAATGTCAAGGTAAACTTATAGAAAGGTGGGGAAAATATTTGTTGCTGGCCAATACTAAGTTCACTTATATAATTTAGCCTCGGTTTGGTATCCCTGTTTCATTCAGAAGATAGAGAAGACATATTGCAGAGAACAATTGAACCATTGCGCCAAAATAAGCTTATTAAATCTGTGTGCCAACACATGCTTTTTTGTTTTCCTTCAAATGCTTTATGGTTTATTTATATATTTCTTATTTTGTTTGTTTTTTGTTTGTCTGTTTATTTTATTTGGGGTGGGGTTTTTGGGGGGGTTGTTTTTGTTTTGTTTTGTTTTGTTTTGTTTTGTTTTTTTGTCCCCAGTTTTTCTCTCACACTATTGGTTCCAAAAGTATCATACTTGGCATGGTGATTGACCTATTAATGAAATGAAGCACCTGTTTGGAATATATCAGCATGTTGAAAATTATGAAAATTAGGGCCTTTTGAATTTTAAATGTTTTTAATATCTTTAAAACTATTAAAGGGTCAGGTATTATTCCAACTTCAATTGATAGGTTTGTGCTATAGGGGCATGCAATAAACCACAACCAGCAATTGTAGAATTTTATTTAATGCTAATTATGGGCACTTGAAAAGTGTAAATCTTTAATATCTTTATAACTATCAAAGGTAGATGAACAATTCCAAGTTGATTTATACGTTTGTGCTATGGGCGTATCCATGGACCACAAACAAAAGCTATAGAACTTTAATTTATGCAAATTAAGGCACAGGCAAAGTTTAAATCTTCACAACTATTAAAGGTAGAGGTGTCATTCCACGTTTAATTCATAGGTTTGTGCTCTACGCACATCTAATGAACTACAGCCGAAAGTTGCAGAATTTCTATTTATGCAAATTAGGGGCACTTGAGAACTTTAAATGTTTTATACATTCAAAAGCATCAAAGGTTATAGTAATGTGCAGACTTAATTTCATAGGTTTGTTCTATAGGCACACCCAGCTGACCACAAACTAAAGTTGTGGAATTTTAATTTATGCTAATTAGGGACACTTGTCCTTCATTCCTTCAATTCTTAGGTTTGTGCTACTCTTTTAGTTATACTTGTATTTTGAATGCCTGCATTGGGCTTACTTTGCATTAATTTGTAGGTTTGTAACGTAGTTGCATCCAGTGAACCATGATTTCAAGTTGTAGCATTTTAATTTATGCAAATTATGTGAATACACGAAATTTATGTTTTTAAATAAGTTCCAAACTATCATAAAGAGATGTGGCATTCCAACTTCAATTGATAGGTTTGTGACATAGCCGCATCCCATGAAAGGAAAAACTTGACCAGATTACGAATAAGCGCACATAATTTGAACATTGCAAAAGGTAGACATAGAAGGCCAGTTAAGGCTCCCATTGATGAGAGAATTTGTGATTCGTGTTTGGAAGTCGAACATGAAATTCATTACGTTGTAAATTGCCAAAAGTTTAGAGAAGCCAGAAATAGATTGTTTGATACCCTGAGTAAATCTATCGTAGATTTTGACCATTTATCGTCCGAAAACAAATTCATGAAACTTATGAAATGTGACGAAATTGAAATTATATGGCAATTTACAAAATTTATATCGGAAACAGTGAAAATCAGGGGTACACTATAGTACTCTAAAGTCATTTAAAACCTACAATACTTTGAGCTGTTTTTTTTGGGGGGGGGAGCTGCCCCTAAGGCATACACATCTGGGATTGTTGTAATGTACTGTGTTGTATTGTACTGTTGTGGTAAAGTGTATTGTTTAGTGTATTGAGTTACAGATTACCATTTATTGTATTTATGGTGCAGTAATAAAGTCATTCATTCATTCACATGGGCCAAAGTTGTAGCATATCAATTTATTCAAATAGGCAAATACAGAAAATGTAAATCTTGTATATTCAACCACAAAACTGTTCCAGATAGAGTGTGCTATTCTAACTTCAATTGATAGATTTGTGAGACAGCTGCATCCAACGAACCATGAATCAAAGTTGTAACAGTTTGATTTACATGCAAATTCAGCGAATGCACAAAATTTAAATCTTAAACAACTTCATAAGTGTTCGATATAGAAGCCATTCCAACTTCAATTTATAGGTGTGTGGCACATTTCAATTGTTTCTCTTTTGAACAGCTCAATAAAAATTATTGTTGCAGGAGTCACATAAATACTAAATGGGCAAGCTTTAAAAGTATTTATTTGCCGACACGCAAATTATATTTTTTAAAAAATTATTATCATCATCATCATAATCATCATGATCATTATTATTATTATTATTATTATTATTATTATTATTATTATTATTATTATTATTATTATTATTATTATTATTATTATTATTATTATTATTATTATTATTATTATTATTATTATTATTATTATTATTATTATTATTATAGTTTGACGCGTATGCCTTTGTTTACGCCGCGTCAATACACCTTGCCGCTGTTTGGCTGTCTCGGCCCGGCTCCTGCGGACTCAGTGTCAGATCAATTTATTTCACGTAAACAAAATGATGTGGTACAAAGATAGGTGGTAATAAACTAAAAATATATCATTTTTAATGACAAGGCACTCCGGCGCAAGTCTTCCTGGACTTTGAACTTAGTCAAAATTATCATTAATTTTTGGGACAATCAACCATTAAACCATTTCGCTTTCATAGATGTCAATCCCCAAAGACGCGTGACCTGGAAGCTCTTGCAAAAAGTGCATGAAAAAAAAAATAGTCGATTTTGCCTCCAAATCCCTGTCATTTTGATTCCCCAAAACAATAGACTCCCGGCGAAAACGGGGGAGTTGACAGCTATACGCTTTGAGGGCAAATAACTAAGAAAAAACTACAGAAAGTCCAGCGAAGTGTTCCTGTGGACACTGCAGTACAGCATAAAGGGTAGACTGCTTGCTCAATGGTAGCACAAGCTGATTGCTGAATCTAGACTCATAAGAATGGATGTGACCGCCCCGTCGAGATTGGCTGACGAATCACGTGACTTGGACTTCCGGATTTCCTTTATTTTTGCTGCCAGATGCAGAACTTATTTCCCGAACTGGGCGGAGAAAACCAGGCGGATACAAGCATGGAATGAAGTTAACAGGTAGGTGTCAACACTAAACTACTTTAATATTATATCTTTTCATTTTAAGTACAATGAAAAGTGCAGAAACAAGTACTCCATCTGAAAAATTAAGACTGAAGGCTCACAGAAACGAAACCGCGAGCAGGGACAGGGTTACTGACACTGACGTATTTACTTAATTTTTGAGGTCTTTGCAGTATCGCCACAGGCATAGTCCATACAAGTTGTCACTCTCAAGTTCTAGCTGAGCCTCTTGCTTTCGTCTTTGCGTGAAATGTTGTTGTTGTCTTGTAGATCCCACTGCGTGATCACATTGGTCTCTATGAGAATAAGCTCTTTGGCGGTTTTAATTGTACTATGCCCATCATACATGTGGACTTGAGGTGACTTTTTGACTGTCCACATTAATAGTAGACTACTACTATTGATGTGGTTGGAGATCCAGCCCAAGGCCAACAAGGCAACAGAAGCACAGAAAAGTGTAGACAAACATCTTGATACTTACTTATACTTGGTTGATTATGCGTCTCTTCCTTATGTGGTAGGGATCTCAGCCTTTCTTTGAAGGATGACCTATATTTATGACATGTAAGATTATGGAACACATGCTCTAGACTATAGCCAAATAATGGGACATTTAGAGTGCAACAATTAACATACTGACACAATAGGCAAGGGCAAGAACAGAACGTTCAAGAACTGCCTAAAAGAGGGCACTGCAGTCAGTGGAGGGCTAGGGTTGTGTATTCGCATTACTTTATATTGTAATTTGCAACTTGAAAACTACTGCACATAGAAACACGAAATTTCAGACAGTTAATCTAGATGCATAAGTAAATACCTCAAGAAAATCATATATCCATCGCTACAAAAGTGACAAGTTTATCTAAGGTTACTTTGACATTCAAACTAATGGGAATACACAGCTGTAGCCCTCCAAATGTTTGTGTATTCAGTTGTGTATTAGGGCAAATACACACCTTAGAGCTAATTCTTACCTTTCCTATTCCTACTTGGATCTAGAAAATGCTGATTCTTTGAGACTCAGTTATTAATATTTACAAGACTTAGCACATTCTTTTGACAAAAGATCAAGAACTCGCATAATCATCCTCGGCTTCACCAAAACTCTGTAGCCCATTAACACAATAACAGACTGACTCCTCGGGAAATTACACTTCTGGACTATGGTATCTGTGGACAAGCACTAGAATGGTTTAAAGCGTTCCTGCTAAATCATTTACAAAGTGTCCTCACTGGCAGATACAAATCATCACAGTCATCTTTCACATTGCAGTATTTTACCATCTTTACTGGAAAGAATTTGTGCACAGTGGCCTGTACAAGTCACCGAATTTGGGGTTTGCTTGGGTGGGTGGGGGGGGGGGGCGGCTGTACTTTGACTAAGTCACTATATGGTTTAGAGCATCTACTCTGCCTCTTGCTTGGACTCTCCGAGCTCGACAATTTTTCTAGAAATTACTTGTCCACAGGGCAAGTAGATTTCAAAATCCACTTGCCCATATGCAAAATCCACTTGTCTGAATATAACTTGATAGTATAAACAAACATTTTTTTCAGAGAGATGTCATTCCAACGTTTACTAGGGGGTTGTTGACCATTGCGCACCTAATGAATGAAAAATAAAAGTTGTAGCAATCTGAGTTATGCTAAATAGCACCATTAGAAATTTTAAATCTTGAATAACTTAAAAGCTATAATAGATAGAGATGCCATTCCAACTTCTACTCCTGTGTTATGGAATAGTTGTACATTGCCATGCCAATATGCTTTGAAGACACACACAGTGATTTGCTATGCAGCAAATCATCTTTTCTAGTTTCTTTATTCATTTACCAGGGTCACCGGCTCAGTATGGCAATACTGGTCTTCTACCATGCACTGGATGATACATGGTAAAACAATATGAATGACATGACATAGAATGGTAAAAAAAGAACAATTGATAATTGAAAGAGTGTTGTGATACAAACACTTATAAAGTCTGGTAAAACATAATTACACAGTCAAGTAAACAATTGACATAAATATACATCATATTACTATGGAAAAACAAAATAATCCCGTACATTTCAAGAAAGTTACACATTGACATATATACATGTATGTAAAAGCCTCAACTGGCTGGGATACTTTTTGATATTAAGATCAGGATAAGTGAGCTGAAGAAGACCAGTTTTTAAACAAGGGAAGGGTTGGTTGAAATCTCAACTGGAGTGGAATGTAATTCCACACCATAGCACCCTTGAATGATATCTGTGTTTTACCATTAATGGCTCTGCCAGGTGGTATATGAAGAGAACCAGTTGAGGCTGACCTTGTGGCATGGTCATGTAGATCAAAAACTAGGGTGAAATTGAAGTTAATATAGGTGGGTACCTGGTCATGGAGAGCTTTATACATGAACATACTGGCATGAAAATGTTGCAGATCTTTTAGAAAATGGATTCTGCTCATGCAATGTAGGTCAGCGACTGGAGTATGTCAGTCTGTCTTGTTGACAATGCGCAAGGCTTTGTTCTGAAGGATTTGTAATTTAGACTTGAGTTGTAGTGCACAAGAATCCCCGAGAATGTCACCATATAACCAAAATGCAGGAGAATCAAAGCCTTGTACAGAGTCAACAATAATTTAGTATCCAGGTACTTGTCCTGCAAAACCATTTTTCAGATTCACTTCAAACTTGGTGGCAATGTACCTTGGGTGGGTCTCTACCAAATTTGTTCAGTTCGTCACACTCTATTGATTTTTGGATCTACATTGCTGTAAATTGCTTTAATTTCGCTGTATTCTTATTTTCGCTTATTTCGCTAATGACACTAAACCGTGAAAATAAAAACACAGTGAAAATGTATTTCAACATTGTTTGAATGGGAATTATGTCCAAAACAGTGAAATTAAAACTACAGACAAATGTGAAAAATACGATAACAGTGAAAATTTATACACGCGAAAATAAAACAATTTACAGTATATGGTGTGTCTTTTTCCTGGTTTCGCAGTCCATGGGTGAAACAAGGGTGAGGCTCAGACCATCTTGTACTTAGGGAATGGTGGTGGGTAGGACATTCCTTTGGCCACAGTAAAGCAGAACATTGTTGATCAAAATCCTCCTTGTGTTGCCCATTTTGAATTTGATTTTGTTGAGTTTGTTTGAAGCCTGTATAAATTGCAGATACAACATCATTGTTGATCACAATTTTCCGTGTAGTTTTGTTCAGGAAATGAAATTCAAGCATATTTTTTTGTTTTCCTGTCACAGGCTGTAAGTGATACTGATAACATAGAGAGCAACATCCTTGTGGGCATTAAGTATCAAAATCATCGAGAAACCACACTCACAGAGCAATCTAACCACTGTCTTTGTCAATCTGGGGGTGATGAAGATACTTGCAATGGTCTGGTACTGTTACAATTAAAAGATAAAAGAGAAACTTTTAATTTCAGTCAGATGTGCAGTATGATTCCTTGGTAGTTTGCACTGGTGTTGAAACATGCTTCACAGCTGTTGTAAGTGGTACAAACACTGACTTCCGCTAAAATACATGTAAACCAATTTGCAATTCTGCAGTAGCCAACACTAGCCAGCACTTGACACCTTTAGACTTTAAGTTGAATTTCAGTGTTAGCCAGCAGTGGTCTGCATTTGTCAGCTCTTGTATATAACTGGCAGCTACTCTGAAATGCCAAAAGAACTCTGTGGTGCTTGTAACTGGTTTGTGGGGTGTGATGTGCTTTGTCTTTTTTTCCTTTTATCCAGATTCAAGTTCTCTGATGCAAATACCAAATTACACATTTAAAAGAGATGGAGTTTGAATCTGAGAATCTTCAAAACAAACCACACAAGGGAGGATGGGTGGAAGTGCGCACGCTCGGGTCTGGTGGGTTTGGCCAGGTGATCCTGTGGGTACACAAGGTAAGCAATCCATGGAGCAGTTAATCTGTACAAAGAATTACTTCAGCAAAAAAATATGAAATTTATTAGACTTTTCAGGGCCATAATTTCACAAAATTTTGAAACAGAAATTATGAGCCAAAATGTGTTTTAAGATATAAAATTCCATATTTGGAAAAGTAATAGGGGTGACCTGGGTTGGTTTAGTTTCTTGACACACAGCCTTTTGTACCCATGGTGCATGTTTGTGACACCTAGCAGCCCATGCCATTTGAGGTCAGGTGGGTCAGCAAAGCCTGTTACATTACAGTGAACATGAAAGTTTCACCCTGCATATAAGGACAATTTTTGGAATTATCATCTTTTAATCTACATGAAGTACATGTTGTTATCTTTTAAATACACCCAGGTGTGATAAAATAAAAGTTTCATGCTTGTTTGACAACATATAGAGAGGTTAAATGTGTATATGTTAATTCCCCACGTTAATCTATGAAGAAAAAGTGAGGGTCCTGGAAAGTGACCACAAGATGTGGGCGGTCAACCATGAACAGGATGGGCAGCACCACATTTAGGCGAATTTAGAAATAACCCAGATATCCCCTTTTGGATTAGACTTGCCAAATTTATAGAATAGATAGACCATGTGCAATGCTAGAATGTGATGTAATATCAGTAACCTTGACCAATTTTTGTAAGGTCACTAGGGGTGAAACGATACATCGATGCATCAATGTGAATGGGCTAACGATCCGCGATGCAATACAGTGAAAAAAAAAATACGATACTATACGACTCAAATTTTTACCCTTAGTTTAAGGGTTTGAGTGTCGGTCGCCTCAATTGTCATCCTTGATACATCTCTGTTATTGCACATGTTGATTCTGCAGTAATTTCTGAGACTGTTACCACCACATTAAATTGATTTATAAAGCCTCAAATCTTATTATTTGCTCATTTTTCAAGTTATTTACAATTAGCGGTTTGTTTTATTCAAGGCAAAACGAATATGTTTGAAAAAAAATTGCCAATGCTTTCCAGCATTCCACTGTGAAAATGGAGTCCGGGCACATGAAGTTACCTTCATCAATCATCGGTACCAAATGTACAGTGAATATCCTTCAATACCGTATGCGTTGCAATCGTAACAGAAAGCTTCAAAAGAACTATCTGAGACTTAATGCTATAAAAATATCAAAGTTTTTACACTTTAACAACATAAGAGACAAATTTCCTGCTTTTATTGTGCCGGCATCCATGCTTTTACCAACGGTATGTTGCTGAGACTCGGGCGGAAGTGCAGGGAAGAAAGTGACACTCTGAGCGGTCTCCATGCTCCTATTGGTCCATGTGTCTTATCTTCAGAGCTAATTATTCAAATAGGTCATATGATGATATGACTACGTCATCACCAGCCAATAGAAACCGTTGTTTGAATAATATTTCAAACCTTGGAAACAGCGATGTTTGGCATAAATTAACTGCATTGCTGTTGCATTTAGCCAATAAGAAAGCATTTTACTGACGTAGACTAAGTTCTGAACTTTCCAATGAATCCAAACATTGACACATGCGTTGTTTAATCCAGTCCTACGGCCTACGGAGGGCAGAAACGAATGCAATTTTATCGCTGTTTTTACACTGTTGTGCCAATTTTTAACCGTGACAGTGAGAACCTTCAGGACAATGCCACTGTGAACATTCCATGTTTATATTTATCCATTCGACAACGCAAGAGTCCAGTGTTGCCAACCCTGCAAAACTTAAAATCCAGCAGACGGCAAGTAAAATTCCAGGCAGTTGATAAATTAATAATATGAATTATAGAAGGAAAATTAAATATTGATAAAATTCAGGGAAGTGGCTAGAAACAAGTGACACTATGTCATTTTGAACTAAGCCCAAGACCGACATAATGTCACTGTTGTCACAGTGCAACATCACCTTTGTACAATCATTTATGATTAATTGATTGAATATAAAGTTTTTAAAAAGTTACAACCAAGACAAAATTCTTTGTTGATATATTTATATTTCATTTCAAGTCAAGATGGGATTGCAATTTTTGAATTTTTGATGTCATAAATATGCCTAACTTCCAGACAGAAGAGAATATTAAAATATTGTGATACATATCGTATCGTTAGGTGTGTAACCTAATACGTATCATATCGTGACTGAGGCATATCGTTTCACCGCTGAAGGTCACCATGCCTTTCAAGTTGAAACAGGTGATTTTGTAATGACAGAGTGTACCTTGGATATCAATGACAATGTTAGGACCGCACCAGGCCTATGGGCCCCATGTATTACATAATATGGGTGACCTTGATCTTCTGTACCAAGGTCACTGAGGACATTTATAAGATGAAGGGCTCACTGATTGTTGTCTTGGCACATGCAACAGTATCCATCACAGGAATTGCACAAATAAGCTATGATTACATGTGGAGCTAAGTGCCATCTGGTGGACAGTTTGTACACTAAATTTACATAAGCGTTATATGTTCAGGAGCCACTTGAGGACTCACAACTTTCAAATGACGATGTAGGTGCAATATAGCCATGGTGCAGCAGGGCATTAGGCGCATGGGCCTCTTGCTCCTTAGAAACAGAGAAGGAATTTGAATATCAGTCACAAGGACTGAGGCCTTGTTATGCATCATTTCAAAGTGTAAGTAAGATTTCTTGACAAAAGTATTTGATGACAACACTTCAGTTAAGCCCGCATTAAACTTAACAGTCACCAGACACATCAAGCTTTTGCAACCTATTTCCAACCATTTCAGTGAAAGGCAAACCTTTTTCAAACACTTTCCAAACCATTTCAAAACCATTTCCTCTTATTGCATTAAAACCCTTTTGAACACTTTTAAACCTTTCTTTAATGGTTAACAACCATTTTACACACTTTCTCAACCTTATCGATGAAAATGTTGACATGGTTTGAAATGGTTCGCAGCTGTTTCAACCATTTGAAACCCTTTGTCAACCTTTTGCAAACCTTTTACAACCTTTACAAACCCCAGTACAACACTTTGCAACACAAAAATGCATTTGGCTGTTAAGTTTTAGTCAGGCTTAACTGTGAATATTGACTGGGATGATTTATGGTGATTTGTGAAAATTTTGCTTCATTGCAGGACACCAGACAATCCATTGCTTTGAAGAAATGTCGTGTGCAGAGTGAAATGACACCAAAACACAAACAGCGTTGGCAGATGGAAGTCGACATCATGTTGCGATTGGATAACCCTAATGTTGTTCATGCCATTCGTGTTCCCCCACCATTAGATGTTGGCAAAGATGAAATTCCCCTGTTGGCCATGGAGTATTGCTCACTGGGAGATTTACGAAAGGTCAGCAATAGAATTTACATGGTAAAATCTTGTTTGTAACCCTGTGCCCCAGTTTATCTGTGATCTATGAATTTAAAGTGAGTGTGGCTTCTTCTTGGGATCGGGGTACAATAGTATTTATATGGTAGAACCATGTATGTAATTGTCTGGGTCTTGCATGTCGGTGATTTATGAATGTAAGACAAGTGTGGCTGATTCTTGGGATTGTGGTGCAATAGAATTGATGTGGTAGAATCTTGTATTTTATGTTTGCAACAAGAGAAACTCGAACTTGCAACCTTTGGCACCAGTCGCCTTGCTGAAATGGAAAACACACATACCCACTGGACCAAATCCCCATTATGTAACCGTCTAAGCCCCAGCATATCAGTGATCTATGAATTTAAGACTGGTGTGGTTGGTTCTTGGGATTGGGATCGGGTCAGTGAGCTGGGGTAAGGTACAAATAACCTTTTCCCACTCAAATTGCCCAAAGGCCTGCAAATGTAAATTGTTATCAGCTTTTGTGTTTTTACTTGAATGTTAACAGAAAAAAAAAGTTTTGTTGAAAATTGCAGATAAAATTTATCATGAAGGCATGTCCCAGGTCAGTAGCTCTCCTTAGCATGGATTTGGCACATTGCATCCAACCTGTGCCAAGGAAAAGCTGTTGACTCAGTTTTAGACTGACTGGGAAAAGGCTAAAATGTTGCTTCAAGTTCAAATACATCAAAGCGTATTTTGGTGTTGCACATATACGAAGATCCAGTCATAACTTTTTGACTTTTCCAGCAAAATATATGGCTGGGAACTGAAAAATGTGTTGAATGCGGAAGTTTTACATTGGATTTTGCATTCACCAATGGACTTGTTTATATAATTTAATTTTTAAACACTGGTAAACTTGCAATATCACAATAGTCCATGTTTTCATACTTGTAAAGGGTAAAACTAAGTATGAACAAAAAGTTTAAAAAAACAATTCAGGTCACCATTTTGGTGTACAGTTCTCTCGCATTATCTTGTGGGATGAGTAATACAGATTGAAGGGCCAAATGTTGTCTAATTTTATATTAATGCACTGTAATTACATTGATTTTTAAATTTAAACAGGGATTAAATTTTACTGTGGTACACTTGGGATGACCTATCTTTTAATGGAACATGGGGAAATAAAGTGCTTACATTGAGAGAGGGAACCATTGTATTTTCCCATTGATTTACATTGTAGCCTTTGGTCCATGTTTCAATATTTAAAAAATCTCAACTGTTTTCTATTGACATATATTTAAACAGATCCATTTTAGACCTAGGTAGTTACAGTGTGTCCCAAATAAGGCCCATTGGAAGTATTCGGTCCTTTAAATGTTAAATACTTCCCAGATAAAATGCAGCTTGAGGTTTTATTGAAAGCTGCTCTGATATTTAAGCTTTTTTGTAACCCCACCCTGTCATTAAATAGAAACTACATGTATGTCCAAAATAGTGAAATTAAAACTTCATTTAAAATGCCTTAAATGCAAAAGCCAGGAAAAGTAATACATGTGAAAATACATTTTACAGTATTTTAATATAGATGTATTCGATAATGTATAATAAGATTTTGATAAAATAACTCTGGAAGTGAAGTAGACTGTTGCACTAAGCCTGATAATATGCAGTGTAGATGTACCACCACCCCAGATAAGGCCTCCCCTCTACAGAGGCCACTTCACTGTGTAGCAAGTGTGATATTTTTGTATAAATTTCAGTCTTAAGAGAGGTCAGTCTTCTTATTAGACCACAATTTTTGGTGCGCTTACACTTGGAGTGACCTATTAAAAGGGGCTCTACTGTGTGACTCATTGATAAGCACTCTGACAGGTCTGTGTGTGTTAAATGAGAATTACAGGGTTGACTTTTGAGTTTTTCTACTGGTTGCCCCCCCCCCCATTTTCTCTTTTTTTTTCTTTTTTTCATATTTTTGGGCCAGAAGTGGATTAAATTCCTATTGAAAAGAAAATTTTGTTGAGACTGGCTGAAATTCTAGTAGCCATGGATGATAAGGTTTGCCTTTATATGGTGCTCTGGCCTACATGAGTTATTAAGAGGTACAATTGTGACAGACGTCCCTTCACATTTTCTGTCACAATTGATAGGGGTAAATTTAAGTGGAACTAATTATTATTCATGATAATAATAGTACATCTGTTTGTGAGAGTTCTTTGTACACTGGCACACTGACCTGCAGAGCCACATGTAGGCATTGTTTGTCACATCATAATGGAACAAAAATAAGAATGTATTGTTCAGTGCGAAATGAACAACAACTGTGATCTAGGCTACCGGTCAGCTTTGGGTGTCATCATCAATCCGTTTTATCCTATTTTACTTTGTTATTCCATGTGCTGAAAAGGCTACACTGTATATCTCAAATAATTCATTTCAGATGTTAAATCAGCCCGCAAACTGCTGTGGTTTACAAGAGTTCCAGGTGAGGGCTATAGCACATGACATAACTGCTGGAGTGGAGTACTTGCATTCCAAGAGAGTTATTCACAGAGATTTGAAACCTGAAAATATAGTGCTGCAAGATGTCGACAACGTGGTAAGAACCTTATAGTACCTGTTTTGGCAGTACACATGTATTTTTGTGAGAAGTTAACCAATTCCCACATACTCAAACCACCTAAAAGATTGTCATATTTAAAGGTTATGTTGTTGGGGTCAATGGTTCTGCATGAATTTTCAGGAAGATAAAATTGAATAAAATTGTAGGTTGTACATGTCAGATACACCACATCTTGGGGCAACAGGTCCTCATGGCATAGGTTGGGTGTTTTGCCCAACCTTTGGCAAGGACTGTTGTTGGCCCAATTTCATTTATTTGTTGTTGTTTTTACCATGTACACGGTTACCATGTGAGATTAGGGTTGTCTCTTTCGCATTGTCTTACATTTTTAATGCTATGGGGGGGGGGGGCAATCGCTGTAATTTTTATTGTCCCCCACCGCCAAAGGTGGCATAGGGGGACATTGAATTAGCAGAGATAGAGGCCGGTTCTGAACAGCCACCGGCCGGCTGCCAGCATATCTCTAGAACACTAAGAGATAGAATAACAGTGTAGTCCCCAGCTTTTCAGGAGGGCAGGGCACCTTTCATCTGAAAGGGCACTTTTAAAGCACACAATAACAATCAAAAAGGTCATCCAAAAGTAGCGGTCCACAAAACAGGCTTTTTTGTTGTTTTTATGGAAATAGTTCTGAATTTCTATCTTATACTCATGGTCAATAGATAAATAATATTGATACATTGTTTTGCCAATTAGATTAAATTATATTGAAATTTTATGCGCAAGTAAATGTAATTGTCCAGAATATAAAGAAAACATCTATGAGAAAAGGGCAGGGAGCTAAAGAAAAAGGCAGGGAGTAAAGGAAAAGGGCAGAGAGCAAAACAAAAGGCCAGGGCAAATCTCCCTTCTATTTTAAGCTACAGACAACACTGGAATAATGAAATTTATACCAGAGATGCATCATACCACAGCCATGTGTACTGTGTAGTGTTTTTGGCCCAAGAACATATCCATTTTTGTGTGTCTGGCAACATATCTCTAGAACTCTTAGAGATAGAATAATGAAATTTATACCAGAGATGCATCATACCAAGAGCATGTGCACCATGTGTTGCTTTTGACCTTGACTTATTTTCAAGGTCACAGGGCTCAAGAATATATCAGTTTTTGTGCATCCAGACATGCTGTATACATTGTGTAGCTTTCTTCTGTATATTGTGGTGGGGAACAAAGATCCTTTGGATCACTGTACACTTGTTTATTTATTTTATTAGCTCAGCTGAGCTTATAGGATAGTCCTTTATCCGTCCACAATTCACATTTTCGACTTCTTTCTCAAAAACTGTTGGCCAGATTTACTTTAAACTTGGTGAGGATGTACCCTGGATAGATCTCTACCAATTATCTTCAAATGGTCATGCTCCAGCTATTTTTTGTTGTTTTTTGTATTCAGGTTTTTTTTTTTCTTGTTTTTCTTTTTTTTTTTTCTTTTTTTTTTCTTTTTGGGGACAAATCTTAAAAAATCTTTTTCTCCAAAACTGCCCACCCAATTGCTTTACACTCTTAGGGACTCCTAGTCTTAATTTGTTCACCAAGTGGCGCTGCAATTTTTACCTAATTTGTTATGATTTTTTTTGGTGTGTTTTTGCTATTGTTGACTAACTGTCACTCATATTAAGCTGAAACTTGATGGATATGTTCCTTGTGAAAGGGTCAAACAAAGTTATTCACAAGGTTGGCACTGCTTATTCAAATAATTTTGGCCAGATTTGTGTCAAACTTGGTAGGGCTATACCTTTTATAAGCATCTACCTATTTTGTGCAAGTGGTCATGTTGCAGTGATTTTTGAACCTTGACCTCATTTTCAAGGCCACAGGACAACTGACATGTAATTTACTGTTCACTTGATAACTTGAGATCTGGTTTGAGTTAGGACTTTGATGTTGCACATGTTAATGTTTCTCTATGAATGTGACGCTTAGACAGTACATGAGTGACCTTGACCACATTTCTGGGATCACAGTGCAACATACATGAATTTTTAATCTACTCCTCACTGTCACTTGAGAAGTACTTGAACTGGGACCTTGATGCTGCGCAAGTTAGCGTTCTTACATAAAGGTCAGACTTACTCAGTACATGGGTGACCTTGATCTTATGGCAAGTTCACAGAGCCACAAGTAGGATGAATCTTTAGGTCAGCTGAGCATGGGCTGTTCACACAGCCCTCTTGTTTGGTTTGTTGGTTAGGTAGTTACACACACACCAGCTAACAAGTCAGCTGATGTTATGGTCAGTCCTCTGTCAATCCATCAACAATTCATATTTTCAACTTCTCCCAAACCGTCAGCCAGGTTCACCTGAAACTTTGTGGGGGATGTACCTTGGGTGGGTCCCTACCAAGTTTGTTCAAATGGTTACTGTCCAATGATTTTTGGATTTTTTATAATTTTTTTTTTATAATTTTATGGCAAAATCTTCAAAAATCTTTTTTTTCTCCAAAACTGCTCAGCCAATTGCTTTGAAATTGCATAGGGACACTTCGGGGAACCTCTGGACCCTTGTGTGTTCAAGGGGTGGCACAGTGATTTGTTTTTGGGGTTTTTTTGTCATATTTTTGTGTGGTAAGGCTATTATGGACTTCCTCTCCAGAACTGTCACTAAGATTGTTCTGAAACATAGTGGATATGTAGCTTGTGGGAGGGGTAAACAAAGTTGCTCACTAAGTAGTGTAACTGTGGATCCCTGATTTTTAACAATGTTTTTTTTCAATTTGGGTACTTGTCAGTTAATGCATGCATTCCTATTGATTACTATGGAAGTCAACGGGGATTGCAATGGAAATTCACTTCAGCTTTTACATAACGGTAAACCAGATTCATTTCAAACTTTGTAGGAATGTACCTTCAGTGGGTCACTGCCAAAAATTGTTCAAATGGTCACGCTTCAGTGATTTTTAGATTTTTTTGGTGAGTTTTTTGTTCTTTTGGGGGGGCAAAATCTTAAAAAAAATCTTTTAAGAAACTGCTAACTAGCCCAATAGCTTTGAAATTGCATGGGAACACTTTTAAGAACTCCTAGACCTTAATTCGTTCAACAGTTTGCACTGCATTTTTTTATCTATTTTTTAACAATTTTGTGTGTGTTTTTTTGCTGTTTTAGACTTCTCCAAAACCATCACTCAGATTGTTATGAAACTTGGTCTTGATGCTGTTAATCCCTGATTTTTAGCATATTTTTACAATTTGGGTACTTGTCAGTTAATGCATATATTCCTATCAATCATCATGTAAGTCAATGGGGATAACAATGGAAACTCCTGAGTTTTACTCCCTCTCCAAAATCCTCATCCCCTAGACTAGAGTGGGACTTATTGAATGCCATGGTCAGCAGAGGACAGCCTGTTTCCGTAGCCCTCTTGTTTTTCAAATACTTGCTGCACAGGGGAGGCAGTCATGTTACTTACCATAATATCTCATATCGTTATGATATTTAGCTCTGCTGACCATAGGACACAAAGCTTATGTGATCACTCGTGTCCATCAGTCATTCCATTTGTAAACAATTGCTTGTCAATACAATGATACTATTTTTAAGTTAGCGCCTTGAAATTTTTGGGACTTACTGTGAATGAAAATCTAGATTCTTTTCATTATTGGTGGCACCACCTGGTGGATTACATAATAAAGGGGTCAAAGGGGGGGGGGGAGAGAAAAGAAAATGCTCCAGTGCATTTGATTTGTAATGGATCCTTATGGAATTTGGCGGAAATTTGCTGGAAAGTATTATATCAAACCTGGACAACACTGGTGTTGCTACCTGTAGATGAATGGGAAATAGGAGTTATTATTTGGTGAAATTTATGAAAATCATCATCTGGAGAAATTATAAGGCTAATTTCATCAAATGTGTATGATGTATGGAGGTTATATGGGTGACCTTGACCTACTTTCTAGTTACTATGGGAATCCATTTCTGGAAATGATTTTTTTTTTTCGTGATGGTCATTACATCTCAATATGTGGACATACATCTGTATACTAAATTACAGGAATATATACAAATGCCCAAGATGTGGAGTCATGGTGGTACCATTAGTAGTAATTATTGGATCTAGCATCATAGGTATCAAAAACCCATTAAATGCATTATTGTGCTAATAAATTGAGATAGAACTGCAAAATTTATATCAAATATGTGTTAGGTCAATGGTAAAATTTTGTATTATGTTGTGTGAGTTCGACCTATTTTTCAAGGTCATTCAGCACTCAAGAAAAGGACACTAACTTCAATATGTTGATAATGAATAAGGAAAATGATACCAAACGTACCACGTAAAAAGTTTCATATTGCATGATGTGTCTCAACTGTACACAGTTGTTTATGGGATGTGGCCAGTTATCGCTGATTTATTAGTGGACACCAACTTATTCTGCTTTGGTCTTCTGGTGAATGTTTTGCCTTGTAATTATGTAGGGTCTTTTCTGATCAGTGTTTCTGATCGATCATGTGCATTTGGTGTCTTCAATGCAGGACTACATGAGATTATACAAAAGGAATAAAGAAGAAGTTGACTGAGTCAAAATAAATAGAGTAACATTTTCAGAATTACTTAGACAGTCTGTGACAACTTTGATGAGACTTGCACATATATTACTATTTCAGACAGTGTACAAGCTGATTGACTTGGGTTATGCAAAGGACCTGGACCAGGGTAGTGTCTGCACATCCTTTGTGGGTACATTGCAATATTTGGTGAGTAACATTGTAGGCTTGGTATGGTGTCCTCTTGATAATAATAAGCTGTAGAATGGTTTTTAAGACATAAAGAAATGTTAAACTAGGTGAACATCATTTAATTTATGTCTATTTTAACCCTTTACAACTGCCTCGGTGAAGGAGCCTTGAGCTTTTCATACACTTGATAAATGCAGAAATAAAGAAAGTTGTCATCACAGGGCATCTTTCTCCTTTGAATGTGTTAAATGTCAAATGTGTCTGCTTCAACTTTTTTATCCTTGGCACATTGTCATCCTCTGCATCGGCTATCCATCCATCTGTCTTGTCGACATTACCGCTATATCTCAAAAAATATTTGCCATAGCTGTACCAAATTTTTGTCACAGAAGAACCTTCTTATGGACCAGGTTTCTATTGAAAACAAGCTTTCTCTGATTATGTTCTAACCTTTTTATGAA